>JBBGZY010000895.1:0-342500 GCA_037952925.1 Lithobates clamitans | reverse complement strand
AACCAAAAAAAAAAAAAGTGATTTTAAAACACCAAAAAAAAGAAAAATAATTAATGTTAAAAAACCAAAAAAATTAAAAAAAATGATTTTAAAAAACCAAAAAAAAAAAAAAAAAGTGATTTTAAAACACCAAAAAAAAAGAAAAATAATTAATGTTAAAAAACCAAAAAAATTAAAAAAATTGATTTTAAAAAACCAAAAAAAAAAAAAAGTGATTTTAAAACACCAAAAAAAAGAAAAATAATTAATGTTAAAAAACCAAAAAAATTAAAAAAGTTGATTTTAAAAAACCAAAAAAAAAAAAAAAAAAACTTGCTTTTAAAAAAAAACAAAACTTGATTTTCCAAAAAAAAAAGCCTGTTTTTGAAAATCAAAAAGCCAAAAATATTTTTTTGTGGATTAGGTAGAAATATTTAAATATAATTATATTTTGCTACATCATTAAGATACCATTATAATTTGTCGATGAACATTTTATACTAAATGCAGAACTGAATGCATAACAACCATTAATAAAAACATCTCCTTATAGGATTTTAACAAATGTGTGGTTTGTTATTTCAAGGCTCAGTATCAGTTTGGTTATAATTGTCAAAAAGTTGTTTACAGTGGCAATGGAGCTTATTTAGACATTTTTAAAATTCAAATACAGTTGGCACTACAACTGCTCGACCATAACCTAGGAGACAGCCCAAAAGAAAGGCAAGCAATAAATATAATGCCAGATTTCAGCAATATTTTTTTTATTGTCAAAAAATTATATATCCTGGCCCATTGCAATGGCCCCCCTACCCATAAAATAATCAACATATTGCTGTCTAACTTGACGGGAACTTTGGGGGGCCAAGCCAGTACGGACAGTATCCAGGCCTGTAAGGTTGGCTTCTATTTGTCCGGCCTCAGGCCCAACTGTGCCTATATAATTGGCAGAATGCTTATTTAAAAAGTTGTGCAGAATGCAGCACGATAAAATTATAAAATTAAGTTTGTATTCCGCCAAATTAATGGCTGTTTGAAACAGGCGGAACCGGCTGGCCAGAATTCCAAACGCATTCTCAACCACTCTTCTAGCTCTGGCCAGCCGGTAATTAAAAACCCTCCTCTCCGGGGTGAGGGTTCTTTGGGGGAATGGCCTCATGAGGTGCTTGCTCAGAGCGAAGGCTTCATCGGCAATGAAGACAAAGGGGAGTCCTTCCACGTTATCCTCATCAGGTGGCTATCCCAGGCCACCACTCTGGAGACGCTGGCAGAACTCCGTCTGGGCAAATACTCCTCCATCCGACATCCGGCCATTCTTCCCCACGTCCACATATAAAAAATCATAGTGTGCCGACACCACCGCCATTAAAACAATACTGTGGAACCCCTTATAATTAAAATAATATGACCCCGAATGGGGTGGTGGCACAATGTGGACATGTTTCCCATCTATAGCCCCTCCACAATTGGGAAAGTCCCAACGGCTGGCAAAATGGGATGCCACAGTCTGCCATTCCTGTGGCGTTGAAGGAAACTGGGGAATCAAACAAGAAAACCAAAATTAATTAATTTGGAAGCTAACATTGCAAGAAAATTAGACAATTAAAAACATTATTCCCCAGCATCAGTATAACATTCAATAATTTAATTCTTCTGGAATAACTAATATGGAAAAAGGCACACTTATCAGATAGCTCACCCCCTCTGATAGAACATTGATTACATTTTAGGGGGTTGTGAAATCCCTAAAAAAAATTACTTTAACGACACGCAGGAATTTAGGGACTAAAAAGGCTACAAGACTGCAGTTGTCGCACTCTGCAGGTGCAGTTGCTAACCAGCTTACAGTAAATGAGGTAATGTCAAAAGGCATTCATGTTGCAAGGAGTACACAATCACATGCAAAGGCAATTAATGAAAACACTTTGAGGCTTGCATATGATTTGATGATGGAAATCAGCAGAGCTTCTGCTCATTTACTAAAGCACTGGAACAAATGCACTTGTAGAGTGCACATGCATTTTGCAAAGTGCAACATAGATTTGCTTTAGACAAATCAACACCACAGAACATTCAAGCAAATTTTAACGAGGGTGGGGGTGGGGGGGTTGTGAAATCTAGCTAATTGCTAATTAGCAGCACACTATTTGGAGTGAGTTCAGGTGGGGGGGGGGGGTTGTGAAATCTAGCTAATTGCTAATTAGCAGCACACTATTTGGAGTGAGTTCAGGTGGGGGGGGGGGTTGTGAAATCTAGCTAATTGCTAATTAGCAGCACACTATTTGGAGTGAGTTCAGGTGGGGGGGGGGGGTTGTGAAATCCTAGCTAATTGCTAATTAGCAGCACACTATTTGGAGTGAGTTCAGGTGGGGGGGGGGTTGTGAAATCTAGCTAATTGCTAATTAGCAGCACACTATTTGGAGTGAGTTCAGGTGGGGGGGGGGTTGTGAAATCTAGCTAATTGCTAATTAGCAGCACACTATTTGGAGTGAGTTCAGGTGGGGGGGGGGTTGTGAAATCTAGCTAATTGCTAATTATAAGCACACTAAATACACTCCAACAAAATACATTCAAAATGAGTAGACTAGGTGGATATGTTCCCATCACTTCATGCTGGGAAGGTTATTGAAGGAAACTATACATGCATGACAAAAAATAACAGGAAAAAATTCCAGCATGTGTGAGGATAAAAAGGGGACATTCACACTATATTGCAATGATGGGAAGTAGTGTTTGAAGCAAGAAATACATTACATTATCAAAGATTACAGAAAAGAACATGTGATGCTAATAAAATAAAAATATCTTACCTTAATATAGTCCTTCTGCAGGACCTGTATGATGGCAGAACAGGTCTCTGGGATAATGATCCCCAGAGCCTGGGGGGAGATGCCTGTCGAGAACTTAAGGTCCTGCAGGCTTCTCCCTGTGGCCAAATACCGCAAGGTAGCGACCAGCCTCTGCTCCGGAGTGATGGCTTGCCTCATGCAGGTATCCTGCCTGCTGATATAGGGGGTCAGCAAAGCCACCAAACGGTCAAAAACGGGGTCCGTCATCCGGAGAAAGTTCCTGAAATCCTCAGGATTATTCTCACGGATCTCACGGAACAAAGGCATGTGACAGAACTGGTCACGCTGAAGCAACCAATTCTTGGTCCATGAACTCCTCCTCGCCCTGTTCATGGACTGGTCTTGGGCTGAAGAATAAACTACAGCACCAAACACATACAATGCACGAGCTCGACGACGAGTACGTACAGGTAACATGGCTTCAAAACGGTCGGCTGGTCAGAACGCACTAAACAGAACGCACTGAAGAACAGCAAGGCCTGTGAAGAACGACCTGAAAATCAGGAACGAGCGGCCAATAAAACAAAGATTTCTCAATGCCAACTGACCAAACGCACTGAAAAGCAGATACAAACCTCACAAGCACAGACTGAACAACAGTTAAAACGAACTGAAAAATACGAGTCTCACAAGCGCGAATCGTCTCTCACCAAACTTCTACTAACACGAGATAAACACGAGATTAGCAGAAGGAGCCCAAAGGGTGTCGTACGGGCTATTGAACTTCCGTTTTATAGTCTCGTCGGACTTGGTGTACGTCACAGCGTACTAAGCTGTCGTACTTTTGTGTGGTCGTGTGTGGGCAAGTCCGTTCGTAAGAAAGTCTGCCACAAGTCCGCCGAAGGTACGCCGGAAGTATGTCGGACAGGCTGTCCGACTTTTGTAGCAGAAAAGTCCGACCGTGTGTACGCGCCATTAGGCCGGTGTGGAGGCAAACTACCGGCTTGATCTTTGTCAAAGACATCGCTAAAATCGCGGTACTCCCCTGGCAGGGAGGAGAGTGAAGAGGTGCACAGGACCTTGGCTACCTTCTGGAACCATGTCTCACTGCATTGTGGTGACCAGGAGAGAACCTCAGCACGGAGCCAATCAAAAGAGGGGTTGTGCCTCTGCAACCAAGGATAACCAATAACCAGCAGAAACCTTGGTGAGGAAATAACTTGGAATTGGATTATCTCATGGTGAAGAGCCCCTATGGCCATGGACAACAGAACCATCTTATGAGTCACATGGGCAGGCTGTAGAGGTTTCCCGTCAAGAGCTTCAATGACAAGTTGAGTGTCATGCAGCTGCAGCGGAATCGAGTGCTGCGATACAAAGGCAGCATCAATGAATAGGCCTGCAGCCCCAGAGTTGATTAGAGCCTGTATCTCGATGGACGACTCAGCCCAAGAAAAGGTGACCAAAACCAGGGGCTTATTCTTCTGGATAACTGGGGATGAAACAACGCCACCTAAGGTCTGTCCATGACAGGACTTCAAGGTTCGGGCGTTCCCTGGACTGGTAGGACAAGACTTCAAAAAGTGACCTGCCTGGCCACAAAGACACAATCTCTCCCTCCTCCTCCTAAAGCAGGGTTATGCAATTAGCGGACCTCCAGCTGTTGCAGAACTACAAGTCCCATGAGGCATAGCAAGACTTTGACAGCCACAAGCATGACACCCAGAGGCAGAGGCATGATGGGACTTGTAGTTTTGCAACAGCTGGAGGTCCGCTAATTGCATATCCCTGTCCTAAAGGCTCTCTCATCCGCAGAGAGACGCGTGAAGACCAAGTGCATGGGTTCATCTTCACTGACCGACTCGGTACCAGGAGGCATGGATGGGACTGCAAAGCTCCAAGGCAAACGTACAGGAAGCTTCCACAAGCGGTCCTTAAAAGAGAGTCTTTCTCTGAGTCTGGAGTCAATGAGGATGGCAAATGTGATCAACCTCTTCAGCTCAGTGGGTATATCTCGGGCTGCTATCTCATCCTTGATGGAATCCGAGAAACCATGAGAAAAAGCAGCTACGAGGGCTTCATTGTTCCAAGCAACCTCTGCTGCCAGAGTACGGAATTCAATGGCGTAGTCGGCAACAGTTCTCGTACTCTGATGGACATGAGGCACTTGGCAGCAGAAGCAGGGCATGTGGGAACATCAAATACCCTTTTAAAGGAGGCCACAAACTCAGGGTAACTCAAGACAACAGGTTTTTGCGTCTCCCATAGAGGGTTTGCCCAGGCTAAGGCTCTCTAAGAAAGCAAAGATATCACAAAACCTACTTTGCTTCTGTCTGTGGGAAACACCTGGGGCAGCATCTCAAAGTAAATCTCAACCTGGTTGAGAAACCCTCTGCATTGAACTGGATCGCCCCCAAATCGCTGGGGAAGCGGAGCAGAACCAGACATACCTCTTATAGAGGTAATACTCAAGGCGGGTTCCTGCACAGAGACTGGTGCAGCAGCAGGGACAGCATGCAACTCAGGTTGTACCGGAGCAGCCACAGTGGGAGTTTCCAGGTGAGCCGTGCAACTCAGGAGCGTTTGTAATGCTAAGGTAAACAGAGTAAACATAGTCAAAACAAGCCAGAGTTCAGTAACCGGACCGGGTAGTCAGCCAAGCAAATGTCAGAGAGCCAGAGATAAACGTAGTAGTACAGCAAGCAGGATCAGGAGCCAGAAGGAACCTCAGCCGAGCAAGTCTTCAACAGGAATGCAGGAGAAAGTCTCTGTGATGTTGAAAAAGGCGAAGGCAGAGTTTGACGGCTTTAAGTAGACAGGACTGACGAGCAGAATCAACAACAGCTGGGTAACTGTGGAGAGAGATGGGAGCTGGCAATTAGCCGACAGCTGAGCATCCAGCTCAGAGAAGGAAGGGCTGAGCCCAGCCCTGACAGTCTGTGCCTCTGTACTGAGTGGGTCTAATGGGAGTGATTTCATAATTATCAGTCAGGTGTGCAGCTGGAGGACACTAACGAGGAAATCTGCTGGGCCTGCATCCCATAAGACATGCTCCTGCTGAAAGTATCTCTCCAAAATATAAATTTTGACTTGTATTTTAGGCAGACTTCTGGGGAAATTGGCAAGCCAATCACACAAGCGGAAATTATGTTTCTGGGGAGTGGTCAGTACACACTCTGTGTACAGAACAACTCTAGGTAGCCATATTGCAATGCATTCTCAGAAAATTACAGTGGCTGCAGACAAGCCCGGATTTACTCCCTTTGCCGCCCCGAGGCCGGGTCCTTCAATGCCCCCCCCCCCCACACACACACCATCATTCTTGTCCTTTATCGATGACTGCAACAATAGATCAATTAAAAACATATCTCCACTATATACTCCCCCCTCTATCATCTCTATATACACCCCTCAATCGTCTCTATAAACTCCTCTCTATCGTCTCTATATAGACCCATCTATAATCTCTATTTACATCCCTCTATCATCTCTATATACACCCCCCTCTATATACAGGTATACAGGCAGGCTGGGACGGTATATAGGCAGGCTAGGATGGAATACAGGCAGGCTAGGACGGTATACAGGCAGGCTAGGACGGTATACAGGCAGGCTAGGATGGTATACAGGCAGGCTAGGACGGTATACAGGCAGGCAAGGACGGTATACAGGCAGGCCAGGACGGTATACATGGAGGCCAGGACGGTATACATGCAGGCCAGGACGGTATACATGCAGGCCAGGATGGTATACAGGCAGGCCAGGACGGTATACAGGCAGGCCAGGACGATATACAGGCAGGCCAGGACGATATACAGGCAGGCAGGCAGGCCAGGACGGTATACAGGCAGGCAGGCCAGGACGGTATACAGGCAGGCCAGGACGGTATACAGGCAGGCTAGGACGATATACAGGCAGGCTAGGCTCTAGCCTAGGGGAGAGAGCGAGAGAAGGTGATGTTCATGAGGAAGAGAGGGGGGGAGGAAGAAGGTGCATAGCACAAAGGGGTGGGAACAGAGAGGGGGGTTATTTTGGGGGTCTCACTCGCCAATTATGCTCTCCCTCTCAGGCTGGTCTCCCCCGGGGCTGTGGCAGCTATTGTATGAAAACATAACTCCTCTCACAGCACAGTACAGTGCATTGCATGCATGTGGCTGGAGTGTGGGCGGGCAGAAATGGGAGGTGGAGTATTGGATTGGACAAGCAGTGCTGTGAGGGATGGGTTAGGAAGACAGTGGAGACCGAACACAGCCCGACTCCTGCACAAGCTAGCTGGCTTTCCACGCTCTCACTGTGTCACTGTGACAGGATGCCAGAGGCTGTGGAGCGCCGGAGTTAGAGGGGAATAGTTATCCTTAATCTCCACTCCATACAAGTCTTGCTGCCTGGGGGAGAAGACGCTCCTCCCGCAGCTGTCCACAGACTCTGCCCCCTGCTCTCCTTTCTAGTCAGAACAGCTTGTTTATCCTCATCCCCGCCCTGCTCATACAGAGCTCCGAATGATGTTCGTGCAGCGGCGCTGCCCCTGCACTACTGCCGCCCCGAGGCCTGGCCTCGGTGGCCTTGTGGGAAATCTGGCCCTGGCTGCAGATTGAAAAGGAAAGGTCATTTTTATTAACATTCAATTACAATATGAATAGCGTCGCAATTATATGTGTTATATTATTTTTATTTTATTTGCTATTTTTTTTTCCCCACGAAAGTGGAGTTAACATTTTAAGACTCCTGTGAGGGGAGGATACCTCCAACAATACAAAGGCATCAACTCCCTATTGAAGAACACACAGATTGGACTCTTTAATGGTCCAGCAGTTACAATTAGAATGTTAATGTCTCCTTCCCAGTGTGCCGCACTGACAACAATGCTCAGGCTTGAGCCCATATAAGAGATATTCTTTAAAAAAGCATCTTCCTTGATTGTAACACATATACGCCACCATCAACCTTTCAACCAAGCCATTTCCATGTTAACTTCACACGCCCATGGGTCCCATCATTCTGGAACACTGCTCCATTCCAAAAGACAGGTGCAATGTTGTAGGTCCTCCCCTAATGCATCCACAATTGGGACACACCCAGGTCTTTTTATACCTATTACTCAAACATATTTCTACCTAAACGTTCTTTAATATTTCTACCTAAGTCAAGTTTTAAACGTTACCAATAACCTCTTCTTTTTTTTTTTTATGCAAGATTACAGATGGGATGAGAACAAGGGATGCAGCTCCTTGCAACAAAAATTCCCCATGGTACTTTAACTTTAAATGTTTGCTTTGATTAAGGTACTGAGTTCTATACATCAATCAGACTTGGAAGTTACCTCGTTATACCTTCAGTTGCAAGGTTGCAGTCTTATCCTACGCCATACGGTAGATCTGCTGTAAGTCTTATGCCGCGTACACACGATCGAATTTTCCGACGGGAAATGTTGGATGTGAGCTTGTTGGCTGAAAGTCCGACCATGTGTATGCTCCATCAGACATTTGTTGTCGGACTTTTTACCAACAAATGTTGGCTAGCAGGTTCTCAAATTTTCCGTCAACAAAACTTTGTTGTCAGACTTTCCGATCGTGTGTACACAAGCCTGTAGCACAAAAGTTCACGCATGCTCGGAATCAGGCACATTAGGGACAGCGCACACTATATAAAGACAGGAGCTGTAGCAAGATGGATGCTTCAGATGACGTCTTGAATGATGAAACGCGTAGGACAGAGATACGAACGTCTTTACGTCACTTCTGGTCAGGGTCGTGAATAGGATTTTTACGGCACCTGTTTGTTTTTTCATTATACGCTTGTATATCTTTACCAGGTGTGAGTATATTTTCTATTTTTAATCTAAATAAACATTTTATCCAAAGGAATTATGCTATGGGCACCCCTTCCTTCCCTACATGGTAAACGGGCGGAACGCCAGTAACAACGCCATTAACGAAGTACAGACCGGGCGTTCCAAAGATTGCTACACAGTGGCATTTACTGTGGCAGTACAGTACCCCTGGGGGGTGAGGCTTTTTGGTGAGTGCATTTAGAATAGGAGCACGGATAAGAATCACCAACACCATTGTCACTTAAATAAGAAGATACCGAGGGATTTTTTCAGCAAGCACTGGACACTTTTTTTGAGCACAAGTCACTTTGTTATCATTGCACTTGATGTGATAATTTTTGTTATTTTTGTTATTATTTTTATGTTTTTTTCTGTTGCAACTTTTGCTGAGAGATGTATGCACTGTTGTTAAAAAGACATCATTAGCATTTGTTATATAGATTTTATAGGGCGTCAAACCCCTCTAGGTCTAACATCTGTAGCATGACTAGCGGGAATGTTAACATCTAAAGGTTGTTTTTAACACATCAAGTCTTGACGGCAACTGCACTTTTCTATGATTGCATCTGGCAGAGGGTGCAACACACTAGCACGAGTTATATCAAAATAATTTATTTTTCACCACGTTTACACATACAGCTGCAATAAAAAGTATGTGAACCCTTTTGGAATGATATGGATTTCTGCACAAATTGGTCATAAAATGTGATATGATCTTCATCTAAGTCACAACAATAGACAATCACGGTCTGCTTAAACTAATAACACACAAAGAATTAAATGTTGCCATGTTTTTATTGAACACACCATGTAAACATTCACAGTGCAGGTGGAAGAAGTATGTGAACCCCTCGACTAATGAGATCTCCAGGAGCTAATTGGAGTGAGGTGTCAGCCAACTGGAGTCCAATCAATAAGATGAGATTGGAGGTGTTGGTTACAGCTGCCCCACCCTATAAAAAACACACACCAGTTCTGGGTTTGCTTTTCACAAGAAGCATTGCCTGATGTGAATGATGCCTTGCACAAAAGATCTCTCAGAAGACCTACAATTAAGAATTGTTCACTTCCATAAAGCTGGAAAGGGTTATAAAAGTATCTCCAAAAGCCTTGCTGTTCATCAGTCCACGGTAAGACAAATTGTCTATAAATAGAGAAAGTTCAGCACTGCTGCCACTCTCCCTAGGAGTGGGCGTCCTGTAAAGATGACTGCAAGAGCACAGCGCAGACTGCTCAATGAGGTGAAGAAGAATCCTCCAGCTAAAGTCCAGCTAAAGACTTACAAAAGTCTCTGGCATATGCTAACATCCCTGTTAGCGAATCTACGATACGTAAAACACTAAACAAGAATGGATTTCATGGGAGGATACAACAGAGGAAGCAACTGCTGACCAAAAAAAACATTGCTGCACGTTTACAGTTTGCACAAGAGCACCTGGATGTTCCACAGCAGTACTGGCAAAATATTCTGTGGACAAATAAAACCAAAGTTGAGTTGTTTGGAAGAAACACACAATACTATGTGTGGAGAAAAAGAGGCACCGCACACCAACATCAAAACCTCATCCCAAGTGTGAAGTATGGTGGTGGGGGCATCATGGTTTGGGGCTGCTTTGCTGCATCAGGGCCTGGACGGATTGCTATCATCGAAGGAAAAATTAATTCCCAAGTTTATCAAGACATTTTGCAGGAGAACTTAAGGCCATCTGTCCACCAGCTGAAGCTCAACAGAAGATGGGTGTTGCAACAGGACAATGACCCAAAGCATAGAAGTAAATCAACAACAGAATGGCTTAAACAGAAGAAAATACGCCTTCTGGAGTGGCCCAGTCAGAGTCCTGCCCTCAACCCGATTTGAGATGCTGTGGCATGACCTCAAGAAAGCGATTCACATCAGACATCCCAAGAATATTACTGAACTGAAACAGTTCTGTAAAGAGGAATGGTCAAGAATTACTCCTGACTAGGGATGAGCCGAACACCCCCCTGTTCGGTTTGCACCAGAACATGCGAACAGGAAAAAAGTTTGTTCGAACACGCGAACACCGTTAAAGGCTATGGGACACGAACATGAATAATCAAAAGTGCTAATTTTAAAGGCCTATATGCAAGTTATTGTCATAAAAAGTGTTTGGGGACCTGGGTCCTGCCCCAGGGGACATGGATCAATGCAAAAAAAAGTTTTAAAAACGGCCGTTTTTTCAGGAGCAGTGATTTTAATAATGCTTAAAGTGAAACAATAAAAGTGTAATATCCCTTTAAATTTCGTAGCTGGGAGGTGTCTATAGTATGCCTGTAAAGGGGCGCATGTTTCCCGTGTTTAGAACAGTCTGACAGCAAAATGACATTTCAAAGGAAAAAAAGTAATTTAAAACTACTCGCGGCTATTAATGAATTGCTGGTCCGACAATACACATAAAAGTTCATTGAGAAAAATGGAATGGGAATTCCCCACAGGGGAACCCCGAACCAAAATTTAAAAAAAAATGACGTGGGGGTCCCCCTAAATTCCATACCAGGCCCTTCAGGTCTGGTATGGATATTAAGGGGAACCCCGTGCCAAAAAAAAAAAAAACTGCGTGGGGTCCCCCCAAAAATCCATACCAGACCCTTATCTGAGCACGCAACCTGGCAGGCCGCAGGAAAAGAGCAGGATGAGAGAGCGCCCCCCCCTCCTGAACCGTACCAGGCCACATGCCCTCAACATTGGGAGGGTGCTTTTGGGTAGCCCCCCAAAACACCTTGTCCCCATGTTGATGAGGACGCTGCGGAGGAGATGCTGGACGAGAACACTGGAGGAAGAACCAAAAGAAGAAGAAGAAGAATATGAAGGAAGATAGAAGAAAGAAGAAGCATTTATTTAAAGGAATTGTCAAAAACTGTCTCTTGTCATTTTTAACATTTTTAACAGTTTTTTAGTGAAATGGTAGGGGTACTTTTGTACCCCCTTACCATTTCACACAGGGGGGTGGGATCTGGGGGTCCCCTTGTTAAAGAGGGCTTCCACATTTCGATAAGCCCCCCACCCGCAGACCCCCACAACCACCGGCCAGGGTTGTGGGGATTAGGCCCTTGTCCTCATCAACATGGGGACAAGGTGTTTTGGGGGGCTACCCCAAAGCACCCTCCCAATGTTGAGGGCATGTGGCCTGGTATGGTTCAGGAGGGGGGGCTCTCTCTCTCGTCCCCCCTCTTTTCCTGCGGCCTGCCAGGTTGCGTGCTCGGATAAGGGTCTGGTATGGATTTTGGGGGGGACCCCACGCCGTTTTTTTTTTTTTTTGGCGCGCGGTTCTCCTTAAAATCCATACCAGACCTGAAGGGTCTAGTATGGAATTTAGGGGGACCCCCGCGTCATTTTTTTTTTTTTTTTTTTAATTTTGGTTTTGGTCCCTGTGGGGAATTCCCATGCCGTTTTTATCAATGAACTTCTATGTGTATTGTCGGACCGGCAATGCAATAGCTGCGAGTAGTTTTAAATGGCTATTTTCCTTTGAAATGTCATTTTGCTGTCAGACTGTTCTAAAGACGGGAAACATGCGCCCCTTTACAGGCATACTATAGACACCCTCCAGCTACGAAATTTAAAGGGATATTACACTTTTATTGTTTGACTTTAAGCGTTATTAAAATCACTGCTCCTGAAAAAACGGCCGTTTTAAAAACTTTTTTTTAAAGCTTTTAACTCATTTCTGATGCTCTGGAGCAATTGCACTTGCAGAGGGAAACTGCCCTCTGCAAAGTGCGCAGTCTATTTGCTTTTCTTAAATTAACCCCATAGTCTTTTTGACCTGTACCTGCCTACTCCCAAACAAAATGGCGTTTTTGAATCAAAACACATAGGCAATAATGTAAGGTAACCAAAAAATACATTTATTTTTGTTAAAAAAAATTAGGAAGGCAACACTGGAGACACTTTTAGAATCTGGGAAGCCTTTCGTCCCCCAGGACACACATCAAGTTTGAGGACAAGAAAATTGGTATCTTGCGACTATAGGGAGCACAGGGAGCACAGTCAGACCAGACAGAAGCCATGCAATCACTTTCGACTCTTCCGTGGAGCCTTCCCTGCACGCTTCTCTGCAGCCTTCCCTCCACGCTTCTCTTCAGCCTTCCTCTGAGGTTGTGCCTCTGGTGGTGTACTTGGGGCAGGAGGAGGAGGAGGAGGAGGAGTGGCTTCATCTGCCAGATATGTGGTAGCAGTAAGCTCCCCTCTCAAGCCCTTCTGGTAAGCCTGAAAAATCAGACCCTCACAGAGGAGGCGTTGGCCCTTTTCCAACTCCAGCAATCTGCTGGCTATATAGGTGCCTTACGCCTCCTCTGCATTGGGTGGTTTGCTCAGGATCTGGCTTGCTTCCCGTATGAGGGCTAGGGATTCCTGCTCAGTTTGTGTCATTCTCCTGGGCCTTTTGTGGAGAATGCGGAGGGGAGGCACCTGACACTCCATGTGGCTTCGACTTGGCCCAGCCACAGCCTCCTCTTCTCTCCCACTGGTCAAGGCCTCCTCCTCTCTCCCACTGGGCAAGGCCTCCTCCTGGCTGAGGTCATCCTGTGTCAAAAAAAAGGGACATAGTTGTGATTTTGTGTTATGCAATCACACACAATTTTCAGCTCATGACTTTCAAATATAATTTACACAAAATAGTAAAGGCTATCTATTTGACACCACCATTATTTCAGCTGATCAACAATATCTGAAGTTAAGTATATTTTTGGCCACTACTGTCTATTGATATGTCTACATATTAATCTTTGTGCAGAAGTCATTTTTTATGAAGCACTCTAAAAATTAACACGTTAACATCATTAATAACATTTACACAATCACAAATTACACAAAAAAGGATACCTGGCTGAAGCTGGGCGCATCAACTTCATCAATGATGAAAAGGCCCAGTTAATCCTGGGACTCCTCAGCTGGGGTGGAGGTGGATGGAAGGCTGGAGGGAAGAGTGGAGGGAAGGCTGGAGGGAAGGGTGGGGGGAAGGGTGGAAAGTGATTGCCTGGCTTTGGTCTGGTCATCCAGGAATCGCATTTTGTTGTAGTACCTAGGGGACTCGAGTCTTCACAAACTCTAAAAGTGTGCCCAGTGTTGCCTTCCTTACATCCCTATTATAATATAGTAGGTGTTTGACCTCCCACAGGTTTTTCTTTTCCTGATAGAGCTCAATAAATTGGCACAAAAATTCTTCCTCTTTAAAGGGATTCATTTTTTCTGAAAGACAAGACACAAGATCCAAACTAATGTCAGTCACAAATCACATGATTATTTTTGTTTGTAATCTAGGGGACACACACACAAACACACACACACCAAACACACACACCCCCACTTTAATCTTACCTTCGTTTCTGACGCTCGCTACTTCCGCACGGATATACGTAGGCCATCGTAATAGCTTTATATACACTGCGCATGTGTCATGCTCCGCCTGCGTCGCCCACCCCTGACGTTCTTTAGTACAATTTGGCCCCGCCCCTTCACTCTTCGTTGCGCAGTGGGAGTAGATAGCTAAAGATGGCGGAGAAAATCAGTGGAAGTAGCGTGGAGGAAAGCCCGGAGCCCTAAACATCCACATCCCGGAGGAGATATAAGGCCACCAACATGGCTTTTGAAGAGATGGTGGAGATGGTGTCCATATTGAGAAGGGAGGACTACGATGGCAAAAAAGGACTGTACACAGGACCGAATATGCGTAAGGACAAAATAATGTCCTCAGTTGTCACCACTCTAGAAGCAAAATTTGGTACAAAATGGTCGAAAGAACAATTGTGGAAGCGGTGGTCTGACATCAAAAGTCGGGAGCCAGAACAATATTGGCGAATAAAGAAGCTGCTTAAAAAAAGTCAGTACTTGTTGTGTTTTCCTATTGAGATACTTAACTTGCATGCTGATCCTTATTTTTGGACTTTATACAGCATCGTTCGTAAAGACCGTTCTTTGTAAAATACATATGATACTTTAGAAAATTACGTTTTTTTTTGGCAAATACGATGGTACAGGGTTGGACATACATTTTATGTCTTGATAATTTGTCAAATTCCCACAATTTGTTGATGTGGTGTAGATGTGTTGGGAAATATAATGCTTCTTTAAAAATAATTCAGTGTAATGTAAGGACAGGACACAACAGCTGTTTCCACATCTGGACTCACAAGCACTATAGTGTACTATGTGACCATAAATAAATTTTAGAGGGGTAATACACATAGGAGATAATTGAGGTGTCTGCATCTGTGAAACTTGCCTGAAAATGTGCATTGTTTATAATTGTTGTTCAGAGGGAATGTTCATCCTGTCTTCTAAATTTTTGATGATCAAAAAAGGCAATTGGCCACAACTCCTAACCAACGTTTAAGATTATTTAATGAAATCTAAAATATCCATGTGTTTTAACTATACCTTTTGTTCAATTCTCATAGGGGAGAAAAGACTCAGACAACAGTCCAAGGATCCCAGGACCCCCCAAGTCACCTGAGGCAGAAGATACCCCAAGCCCCAGCCCAAGACCACACCCACCCGACGACCTGGAGGAAGGAGAGGTGGAGGAAGTGTGCGAGGTTTCAAGCCCACCAAGTGAGTGACTGACACCCCAGCTTAAGGTAATGTATTTTGGCGTGCATATTGTAAACCTTGTTTTTATTCACTCATTTTAGGTGAGTTTCTGGTTGTGGAAGGCCAAGCGGCAGAGCCATTCACCACAGACAGTGCCCAAAGACTGATTGGCCAGATAATGCTGTGGAATGGCCAACTAGATAAAATGCGTGACCAAATTCACAGCATGCAACTTCGCCTGGACTCCATGCAACAGGAAATGAAGAATATGATTGATGTTTTGGGCAGAATATAATAACGTTTGGCCTAAAAACATCAATAATGTTCTTCATTTCCTTGTGAAGTTTGTTTTTTCTACTAAATGTTTTTAGAATTTATTTGTGATACCCAAATTTACAATATGATGCACACGGTGTGTCATCATGTGCTATCTTCCATCATGGGTTATCAATGTACTTGTTTTGTGTTTGCAACCCCTTCATCCTCAAAATTTTTTTGTGGTGATAGGAACCAAAAAAGGGATTGCACACACAAAACACGTACATTGCTCACCCATGATGGGAGATAGCACATGTTGATTTGACCCTTTTGTAAATCTAAATTTTGAGCATATTCAAAAGGAACGATTTCCAAGGGTGACATCACATGCACCGTTCTTTAAATGTTGAACTTTGTAAGTTCTTTAATGTTTTGTTATGTTTATAGAAATACTGTTGTGAATGTAAATATTTTTCGAAAGGTCTATTTTTGCTAAAATATGCCTTTAATAATGTTTTATAAAGATATATTTTTACACCAATAAAAATCTGTAAAAAAATAAAAACCAAAAAAATATTCAAAAATGCACCTTTCAATGTGCACAAAGTACATTTTTTTTAATAATACAATGTGTGTGGCTGATTATTTCAGACAAATATTTTTTTAATTTTTTTGGGGCCTGATTAAATAAAGGTAAATACACTTGCCACTACTACAAGTGCACTAGGAGACAGACATAACTAAATGCAAACAAGAATAAAAACAAGATATTTTTGAACAATTTTTTTTTTGTAAAATTACAGCTGTTGCTGAATAGCAATGGCCCCCCAACCGTTAAAATAATTAACATAATGGTCACGCACTTGACGTGCGGTTCGGGGGGCCAAGCCAATACGGCCAATTTCTAGGCCTGTCATTGTGGTATCCTGTACCAGTCCGGCCTCAGGCCCAACAGAAGATATATATGTTGTTCAATGTCTCCTTAAAAAGTTATGCAAGATGCAGCAAGCAAGTATGATGTAATTGCAGAAAGGAATAAACGGAACCGGCTGGCCAGAATCCCAAAGGCATTCCCACAACTCTTCTTGCTCTGGCCAGCCGGTAATTAAATACCCTCCTCTCAGGGGTGAGTGTCCTTTGGGGGAATGGCCTCATCAAGTGCTCACCGAGAGCAAACGCTTCATCAGCGATAAAAACTGAGGGGAGTCCATCAATATTCTGGTCATCAGGTGGCAATCCCAGGCCACCGGTCTGGAGACGCTGGCACAGCTCAGTCTGTGCAAAGACGTCTCCATCAGACATCCGGCCGTTCCTCCCTACATCCACAAACAGAAAGTCCAAATTTGCCGAGACCACCGCCATCAAAACTACACTATGGAACCCATTGTAGTTATAGAAATAAGACCCCGAATGCGGTGGTGGCACAATCCGGACATGCTTCCCGTCAATCGCCCCGACACAGTTGGGAAAGTCCCAACGGTCAGCGAACTGGGAGGCCACAGTCTGCCATTCTTGTGTACTTGAAGGAAACTGTGGAGTGAAAAAAAAAAATTAAGATAAGGACTTTGAAACCTAACTTGTATATCAGATTACACAAAAACATTAGTGAACAACAGCAGTCAAACATTATTAATATGTGTGTTTGTAATTGAATGGTAAAAAACATAAGGCCCACTTATAAGATTAATCACCCCCTCTAAAGGCCCATTGATCCATTTGAATGTGGGGGGAGCAGTTCTAATTAGGGCACAAAACACACCTGACTGATTAAAACATTATGGGGTGGGGGAGGGGTTTTAATTAGGGCCCAAAACACACCTGACTGTTTAAAACATTTGTGGGGTGGGGGAGGGGTTCTAATTAGGGCACAAAACACACCTGACTGTTTAAAACATTTGTGGGGTGGGGGAGAGGTTCTAATTAGGACACAAAACACACCTGACTGTTTAAAACATTTGTGGGGTGGGGGAGGGTCAAACAAGACAATGGAGCAGACAATATACATTGTTCAAGGGACTATAGGCTAGAGATATAAATGGACCCAGGATTGCATGGTGGGGAGGTTATTGAAGGTAAATATGCATGTAGGGCAATAAATGATTAATGTCCAAAAACAGGCATGCATGAAGATAAAGGGGACATTCACAGCATATTGAAAGCATGGCAATTAGGTAAGGAGGACATTTTATACAATACATTAAAAAACATTTAATACATATTATGTAATGTTAAAGGATAAAACTTACCTTCATATAGTCCTTCTGCAGGACCTGAATGATGGCAGAACAAGTCTCTGGGATTATTATCCCCGGAGCCTGGGGGGAGATGCCTGTCGAGAACTTCAAGTCCTGAAGACTTCTCCCTGTCGCCAAGTAACGTAACGTGGCAACTAGCCTCTGCTCTGCACTGATGGCTTGCCTCATGCAGGTATCCTGCCTGCTAATATAGGGGGTCAGCATAGCCAGCAGAAGCTCAAAGACGGGGTCCGTCATCCGGAGTAAATTCCTGAAATCCTCAGGATTATTCTCACGGAGCTCACGGAGCAAAGGCATATGAGAGAATTGGTCACGCTGGCGCAACCAATTCTTCATCCATGAACTCCTCCTCGCCCTGTTCATGGACTGGACTCGGGTCAAAGTATTAACCCCAACACCAAGTCCCCACGCAGCACGAACTAGAGAATGAGAACGTCCACGCGACATGGCTTCAAAACGGTCGGCTGGTCAAACAAACAAACTTATAACAAACGCACTGAAGAACAGTAAGGCCTATGAAGAACGACCTGAAAATCAGGAATGAGCGGACCAGAACGGCCTGCAAGGCAGGTTACGAACTGACCAACACGCACTGAAAAGCAGATACAAACCTCATAAGCACAAACTGAACCGCAGAAAACGCTCGAAATAAGCTGAAGTGTGAAAAGCGCGAATCGTCTCTAACCAAACTTCTACTAACACGAGATAAACACGAGATTAGCAGAAGGAGCCCAAAGGGTGCCGTAGTGGGGCTTGAACTTCCTTTTTATAGTCCTGTCCTACGTGCTATACGTCACCGCATTCCAAACCAGTGGACTTTTGCAGTGAGTGGCCAAGTCCATCCGTTTTTAAGTCCGGCGCAAGGAGCCGACAAAGTCCGTCGAAAAGTCCGCCGAGCAAAGTCTGCCGTAAAGTCCGCTCGTGTGTACGCGGCATTACACACTACATCTTGCAGAGGGTGTAACTGAAGTGTATTATATAATGTACACCACCGAATGAACTGTGTGTGTATGTGTATATGTGTGTTTATATATATAATTTTACACAGTGGGGACAAAAGTATTCAGACCCCCTTCAATTTTTCACTCTTTGTTATATTGCAGCCATTTGCTAAAATCATTTAGGTTCATTTTTGTCCTTATTAATGTACACACAGCACCCCATATTGACAGAAAAACACAGAATTGTTGAAATTTTTGCAAATTTATTAAAAAAAGAAAAACTGAAATATCACATGGTCCTAAGTATTCAGACCCTTTGCTCAGTATTTAGTAGAAGCACCCTTTTGATCTAATACAGCCATGAGTCTTTTTGGGAAAGATGCAACAAGTTTTTCACACCTGGATTTGGGGATCCTCTGCCATTCCTCCTTGCAGATCCTCTCCAGTTCTGTCAGGTTGAATGGTAAACGTTGGTGGACAGCCATTTTTAGGTCTCTCCAGAGATGCTCAATTGACTTTAAGTCAGGGCTCAGGCTGGGCCATTCAAGAACAGTCATGGAGTTGTTGTGAAGCCACTCCTTCATTATTTTAGCTGTGTTCTTAGGGTCATTGTCTTGTTGGAAGGTAAACCTTCGGCCCAGTCTGAGGTCCTGAGCACTCTGGAGAAGGTTTTCGTCCAGGATATCCCTGTACTTGGCCGCATTCATCTTTCTCTCAATTGCAACCAGTCGTCCTGTCCCTGCAGCTAAAAAACACCCCCACAGCATGATGCTGTCACCACCATGCTTCACTGTTGCAACTGTATTGGACAGGTGATGAGCAGTGCCTGTTTTTCTCCACACATACTGCTTAGAATTAAGGCCAAAAAGTTCTATCTTGGTCTCATCAGACCAAAGAATCTTATTTCTCACCATTTTGGAGACCAGGCTTCTGTGATAGGTTGGACTTGATGGACTTGTGTCTTTTTTCAACCTCACCTACTATGTAACTATGTGATAAAACCCCGACAAGTGGAGGGTGGCAGTGATGGTTAACTTTCTCCCATCTCCCGACTGCATCTCTGGAGCTCAGCCACAGTGATCTTTGGGTTCTACTTTACCTCTCTCACCAAGGCTCTTCTCCCCTGATAGCTCAGTTTGGCTGGATGGCCAGCTCTAGGAAGGGGTCTGGTCATCCCAAAGGCCTTCCATTTAAGGATTATGGAGGCCACTGTGCTCTTAGGAACCTTAAGTGCAGCAGAATTTTTTTGTAAAATTGGTCAGATCTGTGCCTTGCCACAATTCCGTCTCTGAGCTCTTCAGGCAGTTCCTTTTGACCTCATGATTCTCATTTGCTCTGACATGCACTGTGAGCTGTAAGGTCTTATATAGACAGTTGTGTGGCTTTTCTAATCAAATCCAATCAGTATAATCAAACACAGCTGGACTCAAATGAAGGTGTAGACAGTGGCGTCACTAGGGTTGGTGTCACCTGGTGCGGTAATACATGGTGTCACCCCCCCACTCCCCGGCACTAAGCAGGCTAGTGGGTCGGTGTGGTTCTCCCCCCCCCCTTAACCTACCACAATAGATGGAGATGGGATGTGATTGGGGGGATGGATGGAGCCGGAATTGGATGGGGGGGGATGGATGGCGTGGGGATGGGATCAGGGGGGTGGATGATGTTGGGTTAGGATCATGGGGATGGATGGAGTGGGTATGGGATCAGAGGGGGATGTATGGAACCAGGATGGGATTGAGGAGATGGATAGAGCCAGGAAGGGATCAGGATCAGGGGGGATGGCTGGAGCGGGTATGGGATCGGGGGCTGGGTCGAGCTGGGAAGGGATGGGGGGAATGAATGGAGCCAGGATGTGATTGGGGGAATGGATAGAGCGGGGATGGGATCGGGGGAATAGATGGAGCCCGGATGGGATTGGGGATGGGATCGGGGGGATGGATGGAGATGGGATGGGATCAGGGGGGATGGATGAAGCCGGGTTGGGATCAGGGGGATGGATGGAGCCAGGATGGGATCGGGGGATGGATGGAGCTGGGATGGGATCAGGGGGATGGATGAGCGGGTATGGGATCGGGGGGATGGATGAAGCCGGAATGGGATCGGGGGATGGATGGAACCGGGATGGGATCAGGGGGATGGATGAGTGGGTATGGGATCGGGGGGATGGATGGAGCTGGAATGGGATCAGGATCGAGGGGGATGGATGCGCGGGTATGGGATCAGGGGGATGGATGAGCAGGTATGGGATCGGTGGGTGGGTGGAGCTGGATGGGATTGGTGGGTGGATGGAGCCAGAATGGGATTTGGGGGGTGGATGGATCCGAGATAGGATCTTTGATTTGGGGGGGTGAAAGGATATGTGCTAGGGGGTGCTTTGGGAGGGGAGAGGAATTGCACTGGGGGGAGGGGGGTCAAACTTCAAATCTGCCCTCTTCTACTTCTAGTACAAGTCCTCTCCACCCCCTAGCACCTATTCTCTAACCCCCCTAAAAGCACTCCTGGCAGCATAGTTGTTACCTGCCAATGCCCCCAACCACTATGTCCCCCTCCTCTGCAACACTCCTGTTGCATACCTCAGGGCAGGTGCTGTAGGTGTATTATGTTCTGATCTAATAAAAATGATAATTGGCATGTGTGTGCGTGTAAAAGCTCTGGTACAGCCAATTATCTTCAGAAGTCACATAATTAGTGAAATGATGTTCACCTGTGTGCAATCTAAATGTCACATTATTTGTCATTACATATACACACCTTTTTGAAAGGTCCCAGAGGCTGCAACACCTAAGCAAGATGCACCACTAACTAAACACTGCCATGAATACCAAGGAACTCTCCAAAAAAGTAAGGGACAATTATGTTGAGAAGTACAAGTCAGGTTTAGGTTATAAAAAAATATCCAAATCTTTGATGATCCCTAGGAGCACCATCAAATCTATCATAAACGGCCACACACCAAAACTCACGGACCGGGCAAGGAGGACATTAATCAGAGAGGCAGCACAGAGACCTAAGGTAACCCTGGAGGAGCTGCAGAGTTCCACAGTAGAGACTGGAGTATCTGTACATAGGACAACAATAAACTGTACGCTCCATGGAGTTGGGCTTCATGGCAGAATGGCCTGAAGAAAGCCATTACTTTCAGCAAAAAAAAAAAAAAAATGGCATATTTTGAGTTTGCGAAAAGGCATGTGGGAGACTCCCAAAATGTATGGAGGAAGGCGCTCTGGTCTGATGAGACTAAAATTGAACTTTATGGCCATCAAAGAAAATTCTATGTCAGGCGCAAACCCAACACATCACATCACCCAAAGAACACCATCCCTGCATGTTTTTCAGCAGTCGGGACTGGGAAACTGGTCAGGGTTGAGGGAAAGATGGATGGTGCTAAATACAGGGATATTCTTGAGCAAAACCTGTACCACTCTATGTGTTATTTGAGGCTAGGATGGAGGTTCACCTTCCAGCAGGACAATGACCCCAAATACACTGCTAAAGCAACATTTGAGTGGTTTAAGGGGAAACATGTAAATGTGTTGGAATGGCCTAGTCAAAGCCCAGAACTCAGTCCAATAGAAAATCTGTGCTCAGACTTAAAGATTTCTGTTCACAAGCTCAAACCATCCAACTCAAAGAAGCTGGAGCAGTTTTGCAAGGAAGAATGGGCAAAAATCCAAGTGGTAAGATGTGGCAAGCTCATAGCGACTTATCCAAAGTGACTTGGAGCTGTGATAGCCACAAAAGGTGGCTCTACAAAGTATTGACTTTAGGGGGGTGAATAGTTATGCACATTGACTTTTTCTGTTATTTTGTCCTATTTGTTGTTTGCTGCACAATAAAAAAAACATCTTCAAAGTTGTTGTGGGCATGTTCTGTAAATTAAATGATGTAAATCCTCAAACAATCCATGTTAATTCCAGGTTGTGAGGCAACAAAACACGAAAAATGCCAAGGGGTTGAATACTTTTGCAAGGCACGGTATAAACTAGTCTGACTGTATCTACAGTATATATCAAATACGCTGCCTGTACTGACTGAATATAGAGTTTACACTGTATATATAGGTTATGCTAAATGCAGAGTATATATATATATATAGATATAGATGTAGATATATATAGAGAGAGAGAGAGATCAATCGATCTCAAATACACTGCCACTAACTATCTAACTGACCTGCCTGCCGAATCTAGCTCAAGCTCTCCATCTCCGTCCACTATAACACACTATACGGGCGCTGTGTAAGCAGCCTTATATAGTGTGAGGCGTGGACTTAGTCCCCCTGAGCCATGATTGGCCAAAGGCACCCTGCCTTTGGCCAATTATGGCTCTCGCTGAGGAGCGTGCTATGATTGCCCAAAGCATGCAGGTCAGGTTTATGCTTTGGCCAATCCTCATACAGCAATGCACTGCGGTCTTGCAGTGCATTATGGGGCACTCAAATTTGCCGCGAACGCCTCATAAAATTCGCTGTTCGGCGAACGAGCGAACACCCGATGTTCGAGTCGAACTTATGTTCGACTCGAACTTGAAGCTCATCCCTAACTACTCAAATCCCTTGTTCTCTCTCTATGCCAGTCTTATAAGACCGTATATGGTGAATGACAAAGTTATTTTGTGATTGTTACCTCAATTGGATCTATAGGCTGGGATGATTTCCTAAGTCCTACCCTCTGAGTTAGTATTGGCTTCATAGCCCCTGACCTAAACCCTATATACAGCCTGTAGCTCAACGTAGACCATTAGCGACTGCCTATAGGGATGACTTTCCTATGCCACCCCAGGCAATAGACACACAATGAATCCTAATTAAGGTCTTTTCAGATTTTCCCACACCTATATCCTTTACCAGGCCTCAGCCTTCATCTCAAACCACAACCAGGTTACACCACCCCATAGCAGTTAGCCTTTTGAGAATTTCAGACAATATATCTATATAACACATCTTACTGCTGAATTTTCCCGGAACCGCACCTCACCAACCTTAGGCAAGTTAGCTGGTTCTTCCTTGCCTCCCGGGAGTTCCACGGGTTTCCCTATGCCCTTCCCCCTCTCCCCCTCTATACCTCTCAGACCTAGCATCCCTCACCCCCCCCATTTCATAGGAGTAACCTCACCCTGAGGGACCTCCCACCCTCTACACTATATTCTCTTCCATTTCTTTGAATACTTATTCTTCTTATTTTCCTTTAATGTCCTCCGTATCTCAAACCCTATATGATACCTACTGGTAAATATACCAACTATTTTTGCAATTACACCAATGGCGGACATGACACAGACGAGATCCGCCCCCAAAAAATTGAACCTACTATCGCTCAACACCCAAGGTCTAAATGCACCTGAAAAAAGGTCCCAACTTCTAACACTAATGCGGAAACAAAAAGCAGATGTCATACTCATTCAAGAGACGCATTTTTGATACCTAAATTGACCAACAAATCTTTCCCTGCAGTCTACCATGCCGCTAATAATCACTGACACCCTTGCAGATAGCGAGGGCAGGTTCCTTTTTTTGAAGGGTAACCTTTACAACAAACCAATTACAGGGGTTAATCTCTACTGCCCCTACACGAAACAAGCTACGTTCCTCAACTCAACTTTAACACAGCTGTTTAATGTTAGGATTATTCTTCTCCTGTGATCAGTCAAACTCCAGATGTATTGAAAAGCAGACAATTTATTTCAGATGTGTCACACAAAAGGATGATGCTTACAAGAGTCAAAAGATGCAGTAAGAATCATACAAAGAGATGTACAGCTCCCCTCCTAATACCTACAATATAGCTATAACACTTCAATTGGCTGAGGAAACACAGATAGCGTGCCTGGTACAAAATGGTACTTTATTGGCTAATTAGCGTTTCCTGTACAGTCTTGTTCTACCATATATGGTTAAGCCTAATCATCCTACCACTTACTATGGAGTTATTTAAAGCAAACGATACAGCAAGTTAATACAACAACGTGCTCAGAAGTCATCTTAAAAATCACTCTCAGGGTTTTTGTTTTTCTAATAGTCACACAATAAACATTTAAAACTTTTCAAACATTCCCTCCTCTTGTGTGACTATTTTATCTCAACACATTTCGATGATAGTCCCTGTTGTGGTGGAGATTTGGGCCCTGAAGGTGATGGACTTTATTATTAATGTGACTTACAGTGACCTTTCAATGACTATAATGACTATGGAATGTTATCTGGAGTAGCTATCTGACCATTTGATAGTACAATGTCACTTCAAGGGAGGTGGGAGGTGGGAAGGGAACAGGAATAACCTGGTCATAATATGGTAGCTAGTAAGAGAACCTCCCACCCCCATTGACTCAATGTGGCAGTTTTAGCATATGGAAGGGGGTGAGTTACAAGTGTGTATATATTGCAACACAGATCACTGCCTACTCTCTTGTGGTGACGGTCTAGATGAAGGATGGTTACGTAAGACTTCTCTATACAATATATCTCTATTATCTCTTATGTCTCTTTTCTTTTCTGTAACTTTTTCTACTGTAGGATTTTGCCTTAATATATTATTAATCCCTAGCTAGCATGTGTATGACCATTATAACAATATCTTGTATCATTGGTAACATCTCTGTTTTAAGGTTGTATCCTCCACGTCTTATTTGGTAATCTCTAACGTTCCTTTTCTGTATAAATAAATGTAATTGTTTATCTTTTCGCACTGTTATCTTTCGTTTTTAATTCTTATATAGGAAAAGGTTTAATCACTCCATCTAAGTGAGGTATGTATAAAAATCTCCTTATCAGATGGTGCCTTTGGGACTTCACATCCAAACCATGAGTGACTGTACTGCAATGTTTCATCGCCCCCCTGCCTTGGAAGAGCAGGAACTCCAAAATTGATGGCGGCATCCTGGCATATCTAGTCCTGTAACTTGGGGATATGGTGTAATGATTGTAATGACTGGATCGGACCGCAAGACAGCACTTTTCAGCATTGTGAAGGAAAGTTCAGAAGAGTCTTATTCGTGGCACATTTGTCTCAAGAAATAACTTGGTTGTCATTGCTTCTTCGGGTGGTGGTCGGGCGGGCCTCCAGACAGTCGTGCATGATAACAAAAAAGAAGGAGAATGTCAGTGTACAGATACTGGAGAAATGCCAGACAGGAGCAGAGGGTTGGCCATTAACCACTTTAGCCCCGGACCATTATGCTGCCTAAGGACTAGAGGACTTTTTCCAATTTGGCACTGCGTCGCTTTAACTGCTAATTGCGCGGTCATGCAATGCTGTACCCAAACGAAATTTGCGTCCTTTTCTTCCCACAAATAGAGCTTTCTTTTGATGGTATTTGATCACCTCTGCCATTTTTTTTTTTTGCACTATAAATGGAAAAAGACCGAAAATCTTGAAAAAAAATTATATTTTCTACTGTTAGTTATAAAAAAAATCCAATAAACTCAATTTTAGTCATACATTTAGGCCAAAATGTATTCGGCCACATGTCTTTGGTAAAAAAATGTCAATAAGCATATATTTATTGTTTTGCGCAAAAGTTATAGCGTCTAAAAACTAGGGTACATTTTCTGGAATTTACACTTTTAGTTTATGACTGCTTTTAGTTTTAGCTTTTAGTTTATGACTGCCTATGTCATTTCTTGAGGTGCTAAAATGGCAGGGCAGTACAACCCCCCCCCAATTGACCCCATTTTGGAAAGTAGACACCCCATGGAAATTTCTGAGAGGCATGTTGAACCCATTGAATATTTATTTTTTTTGTCCCAAGTGATTGAATAATGACAAAAAAAAAATATTTACAAAAAGTTGTCACTAAATGATATATTGCTCACACAGGCCATGGGCCTATGTGGAATTGCACATCAAAATACATTCAGCTGCTTCTCCTGAGTACGGGGATACCACATGTGTGGGACTTTTTGGGAGCCTAGCCGGGTACGGGGCCCCGAAAACCAATCACTGCCTTCAGGATTTCTAAGGGCATAAATTTTTGATTTCACTCCTCACTACCTATCACAGTTTTGAAGGCCATAAAATGCCCAGATGGCACAAACCCCCCCCAAATGACCCCATTTTGGAAAGTAGACACCCAAGCTATTTGCTGAGAGGCATGGTGAGTATTTTGCAGCTCTTATTTGTTTTTGAAAATGAAGAAAGCAAGAAAAATGTATTTTTTTTACTTTTTTCAATTTTCAAAAGTTTGTGACAAAAAGTGAGGTCTGCAAAATACTCACTATACCTCTCAGCAAATAGCTTGGGGTGTCTATTTTCCAAAATGGGGTCATTTGGGGGGGTTGTGCCATCTGGACATTCCATGGCCTCCGAAACTGTGATAGGCAGTGAAGAGTGAAATCAAAAATGTACGCCCTTAGAAAGCCTGAAGGCGGTGCTTGGTTTTCGGGGTCCCGTATGCGGCTAGGCTCCCAAAAAGTCTCACACATGTGGTATCCCCGTACTCATGAGAAGCAACAGAATTTATTTTGGGGTGTAATTTCACATATTCCCATGGCATGTTTGAGCAATATATCATTTAGTGACAACTTTGTGCATAAAAAAAAAAAATTGTCTTTTTTCCGCAACTTGTGTCACACTATAAAATATTCCATGGACTGTACATGCCTCTCAGCAAATAGCTTGGGGTGTCTACTTTCCAAAATGTGGTCATTTGGGGGGGTTTTGAACTGTCCTGGCATTTTATGCATAACATTTAGAAGCTTATGTCACACATCACCCACTCTTCTAACCACTTGAAGACAAAGCCCTTTCTGACACTTTTTGTTTACATGAAAAAATTATTATTTTTTGCAAGAAAATTACTTTGAACCCCCAAACATTATATATTTTTTTAAAGCAAATGCCCTACAGATTAAAATGGTGGGTGTTTCATTTTTTTTTCACACAGTAATTGCGCAGTGATTTTTCAAACGCATTTTTTGGGGAAAAAACACACTTTTTTAAAATTTTAATGCACTAAAACACACTGTATTGCCCAAATGTTTGATGACATAAAAAGATGATATTAGGCCGAGTACATGGATACCAAACATGACATGCTTTAAAATTGCGCACAAACGTGCAGTGGCGACAAACTAAATACATTTTTAAAAGCCTTTAAAAGCCTTTACAGGTTACCACTTTAGATTTACAGAGGAGGTCTACTGCTAAAATTACTGCCCTCGATCTGACCTTCATGGTGATACCTCATATGCATGGTGCAATTGCTGTTTACATTTGACGCCAGACCGACGCTTGCGTTCGCCTTTGCGCAAGAGCAGGGGAGGACAGGGGTGCTTTTTTTTTTTTTTTCTTTATTATTTTTTTGATTTTTTTTATCTTATTTTTAAACTGTTCCTTTCATTTTTATGTTTTTAATCATTTTTATTGTTATCTCAGGGAATGTAAATATCCCCTATGATAGCAATAGGTAGTGACAGGTACTCTTTTTTTTTTTTTTAAATGGGGTCTATTAGACCCTAGATCTCTCCTCTTCCCTCAAAGCATCTGACCACACCAAGATCGGTGTGATAAAATGCTTTCCCAATTTCCCAATGGCGCTGTTTACATCCGGCGAAATCTAAGTCATGAAATGCTCGTAGCTTCCGGTTTCTTAGGCCATAGAGATGTCTGGAGCCATTCTGGTCTCTGATCAGCTCTATGGTCAGCTGGCTGAATCACCGGCTGCATTTTCAGGTTCCCTGTTGGGACAGGAGAGCCAGAGAAAAACATGGAAGACGGTGGGGAGGGGGGGCATTCTCTCCCACTGCTTGTAAAAGCAGTCTAGAGGCTAATTAGCCGCTATGATTGCTTTTACATGAAAGCCGACTGCTGGCTGAAAAGAATGATACCAAGATGATACCTAAACCTGCAAGCATCATTCTGGTATAACAACTCAAAGTCCAGCAACATACAAGTACGTTGCTGGTCCTTGTTGGGCATATATTGTAAACTTTTTTTTCATGCAGCCTGTGGGCTGAATGAAAAAAAGATATTGATTGGTGGGTATGCCCACCATTAGAATACCTCCCTTCATCCACCCACTTCTAATGATGGGCATACATGCACCGAAGCATGGGGGAATCCTCCCGCAAAAGGCAGGAGCAAATCGCTCCTCCACCCACCGCTGTCAAGATAAATAAATCCGCGCTGCAACTGAATGGCGTACCTGCTAAGCAAATTATGGTTAACAAAAAACAAAGTAACATTACAGTATAACAGTAATAGGGCGTACACACGGTCGGACTTTGTTCGGACATTCCGACAACAAAATCCTAGGATTTTTTCCGACGGATGTTGGCTCAAACTTATTTTGTCTACACATGGTCGCACAAAGTTGTCGGAATTTCCGATCGCCAACCACGCGGTCACGTACACCACGTACGACGAGACTAGAAAAGGCCGGTTCAGAACGAAGCGCGGCACCCTTTGGGCTCCTTTTGCTAATCTCGTGTTAGTAAAAGTTTGGTGAGAGACGATTCGCGCTTTTTCAGACTCGTGGCTTTCAGATCATTTTCTGCCGTTCAGTTTGTGCTTGTGGGTTTGTATCTGCTCTTCAGTGTGTGCAAGCAAGTTCCGTGTGACTTTAGGTAGTCATTGTATTCTTACTGTTTTTCGTTATTATTCGTTACTGTTTTTCAGGTCGCTCTTCACAGGCCTTGCTGTTCTTCAGTGCGTTCTATTACTTCGTTCTGAGCAGCCGACCATTTTCTAGCCATGTTTCATATGCATATCCCTCGTAGAGTTCGTGCTGTGTACGGGGGCTTGGTGTTGGAGTCCTGACCTTGACACAAGTCCAGTCCATGAACAGGGTGGGGAGTAGTTCATGGACCAAGAATTGGTTGCTTCAACGTGACCAGTTCTCTCATATGCCTTTGCTCCATGAGATCCGTGAGAATAATCCTGATGATTTCAGGAACTTTCTCAGGATGACGGACCCCGTGTTTCACTGTCTGTTGGCTTCGCTGACCCCCTATATCAGCAGGCAGGATACCTGCATGAGGCAAGCCATCACTCCGGAGCAGAGGTTGGTCGCTACCCTGCGGTATTTGGCCACAGGGAGAAGCCTGCAGGACTTAAAGTTCTCGACAGGCATCTCCCCCCAGGCTCTGGGTATCATTATCCCAGAGACCTGTTCTGCCATCATACAGGTCCTGCAGAAGGAGTATATGAAGGTAAGATTTTTATCCTTTTATATCACATTTTATTGTATTGAATGTTTGCTAATATATTGTATTTCTTTCCTCATTCCCTAATTACCATGATTGTAATATGCTGTGAATGTCCCCTTTGTCCTCATGCATGCTGGATTTTTATGTAATTATTATTTTAGGTCCTTCATACATATTTGCCCTTCACTAACCTCCCCAGCATGGTGTCTCCTGCCCTATATTCACCTCATGTAGTCACTTAACAATGTATTTTATCAGCTCCATAGTAGTGCTTTACCCCAAACACCCCCTAAAATGTTTGGAAATGTTATTTTAGCTTTAAATACAGGCAGACTGGCAGAGGTTTTTTTTTGTGGTGTCCCCGAATAATTTTTAGTAACCCTCCCTCCCCCAACTGCTAAGTCAGCTGATCCCAATTCTCTATCCTCAATCATCTATCTGCTGACTTTGCCAAACCCATACACACTATACCCACCTCTTTACTGGTCAGATTTATGGATGAATTCCCCAAAGCATGTAGTGCAAGGGCCTGCCTGTATACTTTCCAATGGTACTGTTTACATTTTTTGTATCCTATTATTATCTTGATAGGTAATAGCAGAATGTCCAAATGTCCTCAAATGTGTACAGTGTGTATTTATATCTTTGTATTATGACACTTCTTACCTGTCCAGTAGTCTGCCAATAGTGTAACTAAGGAGGGTCTGTTCAAAGTAATACCCATCATTTAGGCATTCATCTCTCAATGAAGTGAAGAGGGTTACCTGTCCAAAATTCCAACCCCCCTGTAATGTTAGAAATGGCCCATGAGAGGGGGGGAGTGGGAATATGATAGGTGTACCTTATACTTTGGTGTTGTTAAATTCCCCTTAATAAATGCTGGAGGTTGCCCCATAATGTCTGTGTCTAATCTGCTTGCCATGTTTCAGAGTAAAAATAGTAATGTTTATTGTTTTTTCCTCAACAGTTTCCTTCCACGCCACAGGAATGGCAGACTGTGGCCTCCCACTTTGCCGAGCGGTGGGACTTTCCTAACTGTGGACGGGCAATTGATGGGAAACACGTCCACATCGTCCCACCACCCAACTCGGGGTCGTACTATTATAATTACAAGGGGTTTAATAGTATAGTGATGTTGGCGGTGGTGTCGGCTAATTACGAGTTCTTGTATGTGGACGTGGGGAAGAATGGCCGGATGTCCGATGGTGGAGTGATCGCCCAGACAAAGTTCTACAGGCGTCTCCAGAATGGCAGCTTGGACTTGCCAGCTCCAGAGGACAATGTGGAAGGACTCTCATTTGTGTTCATAGCTGATGAAGCGTTTGCGCTGGGGGACCACCTGATGCGGCCATTCCCAATGAGGACCCTCACCCCAGAACAGAGGATTTTTAATTACCAGGCTGGCCAGAACCCGAAGAGTGGTGGAGAACACATTTGGAATCCTGACCAGCCGGTTCTGACTATTTCTGACACCCATCCATATGGCGGAGTATAAACTGAACCATATTATACTGGCGTGCTGTGTTCTCCATAACTTTTTAAGGAAACATTCGGCCAACTATGCTGGCTCAGTTGGGCCTGAGGCTGGAATCCTACATCAAACCACCCTGACGGCGCTTGAAAGTGGCCGTCCTGGCTTGCCCTCCCTGAGTGCCCGTGATGTCCGGTTACGCTACCTGGAGTTCTTTGCGGGTAGGGGGGCTATCAATATGCCAGACAATATGTGAAGCCTTTTTATAATAAAACAAAAAAAGAAATTCTTTGTGGACATTTACTGCTTGTGTTTGTTTTAGCCGACCCTGACAGAAATGTGTTGAGTCCAGAAAATGTCGTGATTGGGTAACCTTATTATACAAAGCACTGTTGGCTGTTATTTCCTAAATGCAAAAACACATTTCACTACAAGTGCACTTGCAACTGCACGGAACCTGCACTTGTAGTGCAAAGAGGATTTGCCCTTAGGAAATAACCCACATTTTCTCAGAAAACAACAATTACATCACCCCAAAAGTATTGTATTGTAGTGTTGACACAATAATCCACAACATTGCAAAAAAATTTAAAAGATTGGACCACAATCCAAAAAGTGATTTTGTGGGGTTTTAAATTCACCCCAAAACATCAATGATGTTATTATTTTTTTTAATAACATCATTGATTTTTTGCTGGATGTTTTGCAGTTCGGCATTACACCCCATGATCTCCCCGATCAGGATCTGGGCACTTTCTGATGTGAAATGTTCTGGATCCCTCACATCCCTCTAAAAAGAGAGAAAGAAAACAAAAACAGGTCTCAAAAATCTGCCACCATCCATCTCTTTTACCTGAGCCTGTGGTCGCAGACACTCACCTGTTGTGGTGCCAATCTCCACCACATCTTCTTCCTCCTGCTCTTCTTGGGTTTGGGGTATTTCACCTTCTTCCAGAGGTGGGGGGTCTCTGGTCTCCTCGGATGAGGGGTGTCATCCGAGTCTTTTCTCCCCTATGTAAAACAAAAATGGTATAATTAGCACACAGATATTTGATGGCAGAACTAGAAATAGGAAACATTGCTTGGAAGTGGGGTACAATTGTCTATTTTAGCCGAGTTCCAAGATGTATATTTTTTATTGCCCTTTGTCAAGCTGCAATACTTTACCTGTTTAGTACAAACTTCACAGATGTAGCCCCCCCTATAGTATACACTGGAGCACCTGTGTGGCCCCCTAATAAAAATGGTGTTCTGGGGTCCCACACTAGTGCTCCAGTGTCCAGATGTGAAAACAGCTGCTCAATGTCCTCTCCTTACACACAATCTAGTTTTCATTTCATTCTAGTAACAAACCCATCTACACAAACAAATATTTGGCATCCAAGTAGGCCCCAAAAAATGTGGGAAAATGCATATGGCCTAAACAATGGTGTTTTAGAGGCCGAAAGAAAAATGTTTGATACGAACGAATAATGGGCCCATGAACATTAAAGTTGCCCTTTTAAACGTTACAATTAATAAAAGCATATGTAGCAGCATGAACGCAATAAAGACAGAAAGAATAGGAACACAGCACAACTACTTACTTTTTTGCAGCACTCTCCGGATCTTTCGGTACTGCTCTGGCTCTCTTAACTTCAGGTCCGACCACCGCTTCCTGAGCTGATCTTTCGATCTTCGTACCCCAAAATTCCTGTGAAGGCTTTTGATCACTTTCGCCATGATCTTGGCCTTTCTGATGTTGGGGTTGGGGTAAGGCCCATACTTCCCGTCATAGTCGGACTTCCTCATGATGTCGACCATCTCCAACATCTCCCCAAAGGACATATTTGTGGCCTTAAAACATCTCCTTCTGGATCGGGACGTGTCCGGATCCGGGCTTTCCTCCTCCTCCTCCTCGTTGCTATAATTAGCACACGCCTGCTCTAACTCCGCCATCGTGCTCTTCACCCACTGCGCCGAACGAAAAGGGGCGGGGAATAGACTAGAAAGAACGTCAGGGGCGGGCGAAGTTACACGCATGCGCAGTGTGTATAAAGCGTAACACGCGTGTGTATTACGTACGATCTGTGAGCGGAGGAAGGAGCATTGGACGCGCCGATCGTAAGAACGAAGGTAAGAGACAAACTTGTGCCTATACTGCTTCTACATTGAGGCCTATATTGTAACAAGATTAGGAGAGTTTTATCTGACATTAGGCTTTGTCTTGTGTTGTGTCTTGCAGTGAACATGGATATGCTACTGAAAGATAATGACTTCATGTCAGTATTCATAGATATCTTAAGGGAGCTGCCCTGTCTGTGGGAGATTAAACACCCCCATTTCAAGAACCAAGCAAAGGGGAAGGCAGCACTGGTGCAATTGTGTGAAATTGTGAAGCAGGTGATCCCCATGGCAGACATCACCTATTTAAAGATCTTAATTGGTGGCCTGAGGAGCACATATCTAAGGGAGCGCAAGAAAGTCCTGGATTCACAGAGATCCGGAGCAGCAGATGACATCTATGTCCCCAGGATGTTGTACTACGACAGGCTGCATATTCTGGCAGGCCAGCACTCTCCAGTCTTCCTTCCACGCTTCCTTCCCCCCCCCCCCCCCCCGGCTGAGGCTTCTGACGCCCAACCTGGGCCTTCCAGGTCACATGTGGAGGAGCCCAGATTGAGCCAGGTATAGCATTCCTCTAAATATTGCTGGTTGTCCAATCAATGATGTTAACTAGATGTTAGTTGGGAGTACTAATTTAGGATTGTGATTGATGAAGCAACAACTAAAACCATGTCCCTTTTTCATACACAGGGAAGTCTCAGACAGGAGGTGGCCGGGCCGAGCCGGCTGGCTGATCTGCAGGTCCCTCCACCCCCCTGAAAAGAGAAAGTGGCAGTAGGAGGAGTGCCCTAGAGGAGGCTACCGGAGGACTCTTTTGGAGGGCTACAGAGGTCCTGGGAGCACGACAGACCGTGGAGGAGGACATTGCTGCCGTCATTGCCTATAAAATGCAGAGGATGGAGGAGGGCCAACAAGTCTTGTGTGAGGCACTCATATTGGAGGCTCTTAACAAAGGTATGAGGGGCCAAATGACAGCTCAGACACACCTTTGCGATGGTCCTCCTCCTCCTCCTGCAGGTCCTCCTCCTCATCCTCCCTCTCCTCCAGGTCCTCCCAGTCCTCCTCCAGGTCCTACTCCTCCTCCTGCCACATCTCCAACTGCACAGCCACAGCCCGGAAGGAAGCGTGAAAGGAAGACCAGAAAGTGAGGACCCTGGATCCAGTCTGGTCGGCCAAAAAAACGCAGCCTGTACCACAGCCTGGGGACACACAAGTCATCTGCTGCTATCCGGATCTCTGCGAATTCTGGACCAGACTGCCCTCCCTTACATATGGACTCCTCAGGCCACCAATTTTGATGTTGAAGAATTGATGTCTGCCGTGGGGGTCCCAGGCTTCGCTAATTTCTCATGTTGATCCAGTGTTGCCTTCCTCTTTGTTTGGTTCTGATCCCTTAATACAGGATTTTTGTTTTGAATTATACTCTCCTATGTGTTTTACTTCAAAAATGACAGTTTGTTTGTGAGGATTCAGGTACATTGCAAACATACAATGTGAAATGAACAAGGGACACCAACAACAAACAATCTCCTGGAGATTAAATAATAAAAGATCAATGGTGTTGGGGTAAGTTGACACACAAAACACACACAAAAATATTCTGGAGTAAAAATAAAGATAACATTGAACAAAGATCAGCCTTGGAAAAAATCCAAACATTAAATAAAAAAAAAAGCTTAAAATCCCCAAAAAAATAAAATAAAAAAAAACATTCTGTCAGATGTGACAACTAATAACAATATATTCAGGGAATCACAATAAGAAAACAAAAATAAAACTTTGTGAGAAGTGTGTGTGAATATGAGCAGCAAAACTACTTAATTCTTGTCACATTATAAAGAAGAAGAGAGTGCGCTGTATTAAACCATTTTTAACATTGCAGCGTGACGAAAGTGCTGTATCCATTGCGAACGCTAAGTTTACCAGAACGAGCTGTTCCGTCTTGGAATTTCTTCTGAGCATGCGTGGCACTTTGTGCGTCGGAACAGGCCACACACGGTCGGAATTGACGCGATCGGATTTTGTTGTCGGAAAATTTTATCTCCTGCTCTCCAACTTTGTGTGTCGGAAAATCCGATGGAAAATGTCCGATGGAGCCCACACACGGTCGGAATTTCCGACAACACGCTCCGATCGGACAACAAACAATCTCCTGGAGATTAAATAATAAAAGATCAATGGTGTTGGGGAAAATCCGACCGTGTGTACGGGGCATTAGACTTACCATACCTGCAAAGCAAATACAAAAAAAAACATAGTAAAAAATAAAACATTTAACGCAACCTGTGCCTACCTAAAATATATTGATGCCGAAGCATGGGGGCATCCTCCCACAAAAGGCAGGAGCAAATCGCTCCTCCACCCACTGCTGCCCCCACGCTTCGGCATATATGCTGAAGTATGTAACTGTGATGGTGAAATCACCTCCGACAGCACTGGAGTCACGGCTTTATGTATCGTGGGAGCAAACGCTGTTGCTGTCAAGATAAATAAATCCGTGCTGCAGCTGAATGGCGTACCTGAAAACAAAAAAATGGTTAAAACACAGTAAACTATAAAAAAATTACATACCTGAAAAGCAAACATGATAAAACATAACAACAATAAGACATTGCAGAATACAGTAAAAAAGAGCAGAACAATAGAGAGAAAATAGAGAGAGAGAGAAAACAATAAAACAACTATTTTTGTTTTTTTTTATTTTATATTTTTTTGTGTATTTTTTTTTTCTTTTTTTACTTTTTTTTTTTTATAACTGTAACTTTTAAAACTGTAACGGTTCCAGGTTTGGGTCTCTCAAAATGCAATGGCATCTTGGGAGACCCTGTGAAAGTGTGTCCTAGTCTGTGCAATGCTGTACCCTACAATAAAACTCAACTAGTGTATGGTAGCGCTCAAAACATTCACCATTGCAAAGACCAGGATTGCCAGGACAGGAGGGACAATAATACCGGGTGTCACACCTAAATCCGCGCTTTCTGCAGACACGACATTTTCTTTGGGGGGCTCGTTGGGTAGGGGTACTCGGGAGGACATATTGAAAATGCCTCTCATGCAGCCGGCTTACTGCATTTGGTTGGGGAAGGTGAGGTGGAGCACCGTCTGGATACAGAAGGGCTCTGACGATCTCTTCCTGGAATGTAAGGAAGGATCCAGTCCGTCCTGAAGCTCTGTATAGCACATGAGCGTTCAGCAAAGCCAATTGAAATAAATAAACAGACACTTTTTTGTACCAGCGTCTGGCCTTACGGGCAACTAAGTACGGCGCCAACAACTGGTCGTTGAGGTCCACCCCTCCCATATTTTGGTTATATTCGTGGACACAGAGGGGTTTCTCCACAACACCAGTCGCCGTAGTAATTTGGGCCGTCGTGTCTGCATGAAGGGAGGTGAGAACGAAAACATTCTTCTTATCCCTTCACTTCATAGCGAGCAAATTATTACACTGCAAGCAGGCTCTCTCCCCCAGCCTAAGACGGGAATCTACAAGCTGCTGGGGAAAGCCCCGGCGATTAGGTCGCACGGTGCCACATGCTCCAATCTGCTGATCAAACAAGTGACTAAAAAGTGGCATGCTCGTGTAATAATTGTCCACATATAAATGGTACCCGAATAAGGGTGACACCAAGTCCCACACTATCTTGCCAGCACTTCCTATGTAGTCAGGGCAGTTTGTCGGCTCTACGTGACTATCTTTGCCCTCGTAAACCATAAAAATACATGTATAGCCTGTGGAACTGTCACAGAGCTTATACATCTTGACCCCGTATCTGGCACGCTTGCTGGGAAGGTACTGTTTGAATGACAAGCGGCCAGAAAATTTATTCAGGGACTCATCAACGCAGACAACTTGATGGGGAGTAAACAAGTCTGCAAAACGTTGGTTGAAGTGGTTTACGAGGGGCCGAATTTTGTAGAGCCGATCGTATTCAGGGTCTCCACGAGGACGACAGAGTTCATTGTCGTTGAAGTGCATGAACCCCAAAATCTGCTCGTATCGTGCCCTGGCCATGGAGGCAGAGAACACGGGCGCATGGTAAATTGGGTCAGTGGACCAATATGACCACAAATTACTCTTTTTATTCAAGCCCATGTTGAGGGAAAGGCCCAGAAAGAGCTTAAATTTGGAGACCGTAATTGGTCTCCAATCTCTGGCAAGGGAGGACTGGGGATTAGCGGCGATGTGTTGACCAGCGTATAAATTGCTTTGGTCCACAATAGATCTATAGAGATCTTCGGTGAAAAACAGTGAAAAAAAATCCAGTGGCATAAAATCAACTGTTTCCACCTGAATTCCGGGTTGGCCAGTGAATGGGGGAAGTACGGGTGCTGCAGAACTGGTGGGTTCCCAATTCGGATTGGCAAATGCAGCAGGAAGGGCACTATGGGCATGACGGGTCTGTCTTTGTTTTCTTGGTGGCAGCGGGACACTACTTGTGCTTTCCACCTCGCCAGCTTGAACTGCACTTATGGGACTCGCCACGTCACCAAGTGTTACTGCAGTGCTGGATGTATGACCAGGGTGTACTAGGCCGCTGGTGCTTGCCAGTTCACCAGAAGCAATAGAGGCGCTAGTACTTCTCTGCTCCATATGAGGGACCTGCGGTTCTTGCACTTCAAGGACAAAAGAAGAAGATTGGGGTCTGGTACGCCTGACCTTAGCAGGGACCACAACTCCGTTGTCAGAGCTATCTGTCATGAAGCCGCTGTCCTCTACAGGATCGTATTCTGAGCCTGAATCTGACAGATGAGTGACTTCCTCTTCACTATCTGTCATGCTCAGAAATGTGTAGGCCTCTTCACTAGTGTACCTTTGATTTGCCATTTTGGGCTCTAAATTTAGGGGTACACTAGTGAGACTCACAGGCAAAAAAGCTCCTGACTGTCAGCGACTGTACCAAAATGCTACCAAAAAACTGCTAGCGATCGCAGGGATCAGGCCTGACTCTGCGAACGCTGCAGTTATGTGTGCTTTTTTTGTGTCAGTGAACGATCGATACTGCACTTGGGTGGGCTGGGCTGGGCTGGGCCGAGGGGCAAAACGCAGGTGCTAGCAGGTATCTGGGCTGATCCTGCTACCACTGCATTTTTGAGGACCCTAAACTGCTGGGGATGCTAGTATAGATCTGATCGGATCAGATATCGATCCGTTCAGATACTATAGAACTAAGGGAGGTGTATGCTGCGTGCGTGGGTTTTAGCAGTACTGGCGCTAACCTGACGCTCCCCAGGGCGACGCAGACCTTATCTGACCCTAAAAACTTAACTTATATCACCGCCGGGCAATCAGGGGGTTAAACCTTTATAAGATAATAAACGGCGGGTCCCCTAAAACTATAATAAACAAACTAACTAACCAGCGTCACCCGTAACACTTATACAGTGATCACTGGTGAAAGGGTTAACTAGGAGGCAATCAGGGGGTTAAAACCTTTAGTAGGTAGTATATTGGGGTCCCTGTCACTATAAAACACTGATGGAGAACCTATATACTTACCTCCCTAACTAGCGTCACCTGTGTCACTAATACAGCGATCAGAAAAACGATCGCTTAGTGACACTGGCGACGGGGGGTGATCACGGGGTTAAAACTTTATTAGGGGGGTTAGGAGGGGTACCCTAGACCTAAAGGGGGGTACCCCAGACCTAAAGGGGGCTAACTCTAACTGCCCTAACATTTATAACTGTCACAAACTGACACCAATGCAATAATTAGAAAAAAAAAACTGCTTTTGGTGTCAGTGTGACAGGGGGTACAAGGGGGTGATCAGGGGGTGACAGGGGGGTGACAAGTGTGCCTGCGTGTTCTACTATTAGTGTAGTGTTGTGCAAACTTACTTGGATGTCTTCTCTCCTCGGCGCCGGAGCGAAAAGACCGGCTCGAGGAGGGATGACATCACCCGTAGACGTGGTGTATCTGGATTTTGCAAAAGCATTTGACACAGTTCCCCATAAACGTTTACTGTAAAAAATAAGGTCCGTTGGCATGGACCATAGGGTGAGTACATGGATTGAAAACTGGCTACAAGGGCGTGTTCAGAGGTGATAAATGGGGAATACTCAGAATGGTCAGGGGTGGGTAGTGGGGTTCCCCAGGGTTCTGTGCTGGGACCAATCCTATTTAATTTGTTTATAAATGACCTGGAGGATGGGATAAACAGTTCAATCTCTGTATTTGCAGACGATACTAAGCTAAGCAGGGCAATAACTTCTCCGCAGGATGTGGAAACCTTGCAAAAAGACCTGAACAAATTAATGGATTGGGCGACTACATGGCAAATGAGGTTCAATGTAGAAAAATGTAAAATAATGCATTTGAGTGGCAAAAATATGAATGCAATCTATACACTGGGGGGAGAACCTCTGGGGGAATCTAGGATGGAAAAGGACCTGGGGGTCCTAGTAGATGATAGGCTCAGCAATGGCATGCAATGCCAAGCTGCTGCTAATAAAGCAAACAGAATATTGGCATGCATTAAAAGGGGGATCAACTCCAGAGATAAAACGATAATTCTCCCGCTCTACAAGACTCTGGTCCAGCCGCACCCGGAGTATGCTGTCCAGTTCTGGGCACCAGTCCTCAGGAAGGATGTACTGGAAATGGAGCGAGTACAAATAAGGGCAACAAAGCTAATAAAGGGTCTGGAGGATCTTAGTTATGAGGAAAGGTTGCGAGCGCTGAACTTATTCTCTCTGGAGAAGAGGCGCTTGAGAGGGGATATGATTTCAATTTACAAATACTGTACTGGTGACCCCACAATAGGGATAAAACTTTTTCACAGAAGAGAGTTTAATAAGACTTGGGGCCACTCATTACAATTAGAAGAAAAGAGGTTTAACCTTAAACTACGTAGAGGGTTCTTTACTGTAAGAGCGGCAAGGATGTGGAATTCCCTTCCACAGGCGGTGGTCTCAGCGGGGAGCATTGATAGCTTCAAGAAACTATTAGATAATCACCTGAATGACCGCAACATACACGGATATGTAATGTAATACTGACACATAATCACACACATAGGTTGGACTTAATGGACGTGTGTCTTTTTTCAACCTCACCTACTATGTAACTTCCTCTCCCTCTGTTTACATTACAGAGGGAGATGAAGTCTGTCATTGGCCAGGAGCGATCGCGAGGGGGGAGCCACAAATTAGAGGCCTCCCCCTCACCTTTGATCGCCCCTAACCTGTATGCGACCGCCGCAGACATGGGGGGGGTCCGATCGGACCCCCCACCCGCGGGCAGGCAAGGACGTACATGTAAGCCCTTTTGCCTGCCCATGCCGCTCTGCCGATGTACATCATCGTGCGGCGGTCGCCAAGTGGTTAAGACTAAATATAAGGGGTGTTAATGTGGACGAGTAGAGTGGGATCCCCACAGGGTACAGAGTCTGAGCAACAGCCAGTATCATCCATGACCCTTGATGGTAAGGATAGTCAACACTACCTGTTATTGTCAGGTCCCTGGGTTCACCACACCTGCTCACGGGGCTCAGATTAAAGCAGTAGGTAGACTATTAAATATATTGAATATTAAAGAAGGAAAAGGAACGGAAGAGAGGTGAGTAATGAAAATGAACAGGAAAAATAGTGGGAATAATAATGGAAAAAAAAGAACAAAAAAACGAAAAAACTACAGATTGAATGCTGCTCCAACCAAGACTGTTAAAGAGCCTTGAATCTTTATTAAAAAAAAAACGAATACATCAGTTGAAAAAAATAATAAAAAATAAAAAAACAAAAAAAAATGTTGTTCCTTTTTAAAAAAAAACTCCTCTCCCATACTAGTAATTAGCAGTATTTTTGCAGGTCAGGTACAACAACAAAAGGGAGAAAATAAAAAATAAAAAAAAATAAGAGGAAATGATTAAAACTTTTAGAATTAAGGTAAACCTGACTGCACTTTATTACTAAAAATTGAAGAGGCTTATCCCTAGAACAACAAAAACAAGAAAAATATAGTTTTAGGGTCCTCTTTTAAATGCGCAACTTCTTTGTACTGGTCTGGATTGGATCTGACTTCCTCAGAGATTTGTTTCTTAGTTAGTGGCCTTTCTGTTCCTTGAGAGAAGATGCCTCGTTGAGGTACACATTCTCATAGCTTTGACGTTCATTCTCCTGATAGTAATGCACATTATTACCTGCATCAGGAAAAGCAATAAGGCTGCACAGGTTAGGACAACAACAGGGTGGAGCAAAATGTTTGTTGTATTGCCGCTGAATTTTTTTATTTTTTTTTTACCCCTGTAAAGCAAAAGGCATAATGAGCTAGTATGCACCGCATACTAGCTCATTATGAAATACTTACCTTAGAACGAGGCGTCAGTATCTTACCTGGTCCACGCCAAGGTAGCTGACATGTTTCCTCGGCGTGTCTTCCGGGTATCACGGTTCCAGCGCTGTGAGTGGCTGGAGCCGTGATGTCATCACTCCCACGCATGCGCGCGGGAGATTTCTTTCCCGGCAAGGTCCGGCAGTTGCCGGGCCTTCAGCCGAGAATCCCCTGTGCGCATGCGCTGCTGCAGTCAGAGGCTCATAGCAAGGGGAGTATCTCCTAAACCATACAGGTTTAGGAGATTTTTTTTTTACGTACAGGTAAGCCTTATTATAGGCTTACCTGTAGGTAAAAGTTAAAAAAAAAAAGACTATACAATCGCTTTAAGAAAGCTGTAGTGTTAGGACTGTAACCAAATAGACTTTCCCACCAGGAGATCTTAGCATCTGCGTCTAAAGCGTGGGATACTTGGATCAATGTATTTTGATCATGGGTGAGTTTTATGGCGGCTTGTTTCTTAGCATCTCTTAGTACATTTAATATTTCATCCTGTTGTCTGAAATCCATCAGCCAAGCCTTTAACTCAACCCCAAATCCCAGAGGAAGTTTCTGTAAATGTATGGGGGTATCAGGTTTGATATCAAGCCTTTTCTCTGGGGTAATAGGGATCCGCTCTTGTGTCCCTGCTATATCTATTCCAAGGACAGGGAAAGATGTACAGTAGACTCCCTGAGGTAGCGTACCACGCTGAGTACGGTTCAACCCGCATGTAGAATATAGGGCGTCACTGGACGTTTTATACCAGCACCAGTACCCTGGTCTCATGTCTTAAGTATTTTAACTTTATTTAGGACCAGTTGGGACACTACCCCGGCATCCATTAGACATGACCACCTCTGTGCCAGCATTGTTGCCTTTTCCCATAGCACAACACCTTCCTTTCTCCAGCACTCATCAGTACCAATCATCTGAGGCTGTCCAGTAGAGTCTGATAGCATAGTACCCAGATTGACCATGATATCTGCACAATGTTCCATCCCTGTCATTAGGGGTGAGAACAGTGCAAGTTAGATTTTTGATGATACTGGAACTGAGTCATCCACCAATCTATTATGACTCATAGGCAACCTGGATACTACCCCCCACCTTCCTGTCCTTGCAAAGTGATGCTGGACAGAGCAAGTTGGCTTTCCTAACCCCTTCCCTGATATGTAGCACAAGACCCCCCCCCTCCAATGTGATCCTGAGTATCTCCAGCTCCATAGTGTTTTAAGGTTCCCAGTGCCCCACCTCCAGCTCCAAAGACAGTCTCCATTAAGCCTCTCTTTCCTAAGGATGGGAAATAGTCAGAATACCCGGATTGAAAACCACCTGCCACCAGGTACACTTGTTTCTTTATAGAGGCTGCACACCTTATGGGGCACTGGTCTTCCTGTCATGCAGGACACAGACCACCAGTTAAGGTATGCAAGGAGTCTAGGACAGGAAGGACACCTATGGGTATTAACTGAGGAGAATACAGAATGCCCACACAACTCCATCCCTGTGCCTGGATTTCAGAGACCACGCCCAGGGTATACAATGCACCTCTACCTATGGTTAGGTTCAAGGAACCCTCTAGTTCCATGACTAACATTACATCGGTATTCTTTAGGACACAGAAACAAACTCGTCTATGTCCAAAATAATACCCAGGTGCTTCCTTCCTAGCAATGACCTCTCCATCCAGAACACAGAGTGCAATATCTTCCCAACATTTTTTGCTGACCACCATGTATTGACCTGGCCTATAAAGGACATCATGGTCATGCTTCTGGCAGAGGGAAGTATCATCCTGCCTCCAGCTTCCATCTTCTCTGATCCCATGTGGGTAATTTAGCCTCAAATGCAACAAGATAGAATCCTCAGTCAGTAAGCCCATTGATGCCACCAAATATATAGACCGAGTCTGCACTTCTGTATATGGGATCATACACACCATCATCACACCTTTCACAATCCAAACTAGTACAGCCCATCCAGGCATTTGACCACCACTTTGGATTAGTGTAAGCAACGTGTTTTGGCAAAGTCTTACTGAGCGGTGATGCTAACTCATCAGGCCACTGCCCTCCATGCAGAGACTGTACAACCAGCTTAATGCTGGTTGATAATTCCGCCTGCCACTGCGTGCACGCCAGAGCCAATGACAGATTTCTGTCCTATTCCATCACACTCTCTACCAACCTCTTAATGCGGTTGAAAAAATCTGGAGCCACTTTACCCTGGGTATTTATGTGACTTTGTTGAATGTTATCAAGGATGCCACCAATAGCTCTGAGTAACAAAGCCCCGCTTATTGTCTGAAGCTATGACTGCGAGTTTGTTCCTCAGGAGGCCGATGTCCACTCCATTAACAGCACCTATCCCAGCTCCTATTCCCCCAATATAGTGCTGAATACATCCCTCCTCTTCCAGTTACTCCTCAGACATACGCATCCTGCATGAACCTCATTCTGTGTCTGCACATCTCTGGGAGTAAGTCACTGGTACAATGACCGTACTTGATTCAGTGTATACTCAGCACAAATAGGGTAATAGGTTTTTATCAACCACTGTGAGATGTTGCAGCGCCATGTGGTGAAGAACAGCCACGAGCTGGTAACACCCCATGCAATCTTCCTGCACAACTCTTCTCCAGACTTACCCAAAACTCTGCAGGTAAATCTAAAGGAAATTGAAAAACAAAAATTGCATAATGTGTATCCAGCTCAAGGAAAAGAAAAATCCCTTGCAGCACTGAGGTGCCGAGATCACTGAACAGTAGCGGGTACATGAGCCGACCGCTGTGCCTTGAAACACACAGATATTAGTGACAGATACGCCACAGACACATTAGACAATTGGTAACACATAGCCACAAAAGAGCCACTCTTGAAAAGAAAGCACTGGCTGGGTGCGTAACTAATGACAATAACCGCAGGGGGGTTAAGCAGTCTTAAACAAATCTACACAAAAGTCAGCATAGCCACTGATTTTCTAGAATTGGATCAGAACATACAACACTTAGGTAGTCAAAAACACAGCCGAATGGGCTGACAAATAGAAGCATCAATTGATAATGGTGCTGAAACCAGGAAAAAAATTAAAAAATTGTCTATGGAGGCTGTGATATTCTTTGTTCTGAAAGCCATGAAACCCAATGATCGAATCTGAGGGATAAAGCACCAATAAAATTTAGTAATAAACATTCCATTTTTCACCTAGAAACAATATATATATATATACCTGTAACAATTAGCCTATGACACCCAAATATACATTACATAAACGGTGCACTTTTTTCTAAAGTACCAAAAAATTGTTGAGCTCAACTTATCATTAATATGTATTACTTAATACACATTAATGCCACGTGGATTTTTGTTTTATGGTATACCAATAATTCCCAAAAAAAAAAATGTATTCACCATGGTGGAAAAAAATTAGCAATTCGTAATAAACCTTTTAGCAGTACCATTTATCAACAGATCATAATACCTCACCACAAAGAACCTCTCCAGTACTGTTTTCCTGGAAAACAAACCCATTTTAGTAAATGTATCTTTCAATTCACTAGTACAGATAATTATCTTGGCTCAGGCCATCTGCATGTCAATACAGTTCGCTGTACATTTTCACAGACCTGGTGAGAAAGAAGGGGGGTCATTTGGGTGGGCTGTCACAGCAGCTGAGACAACAGACCTCAAAGTTAGACAACACAACATATATTCTATATTCCACACACACACACTCACACAATTAGCTAGGTCAAAACTGACCTTTAGACATCACACATATCAGCATGTTTTCTATAATAACCTGTACTTCTTCTTAAACTCATAACATCTGTTTGGTAAGGTTGAAATTCTTTCAAAAATCCATCCCATTTCGTTAGCCCCTTCTCAGCCTGTATGGATGCATTCTCAGGTGTTTGGAATGGGACCCCTGACCCAGGCGGTCCATACTTCCTACACCTAGGCCATGTGGCGAAGCGTGCAGAGTACACTTCAAAATCACGTCTTGTGGTCTTATATGGATTATGCTTACCGACTTTTTGACTGGAACTGCATAGACAGAATCTCGCGATGTGGCCAAATAAACCACATAAGTGACATTTTATCTTAGTTAAAGTGGTACAACATCTCTTAACAAAGGGCTTTGTTTTAGACGACTGTGGGATGGCCTTTTCTGGATAAGTAGTTTTTACCAGTGGCTTACAAAAGATAGGGGCAATTTTTAAAGAGCTCCTGGGATTTATTCTTGTTGGTACATAGGTAGACGCAATAAAACCTACCTATAAATCCACCCACTCTGCGAATCTCTGGGAGCTACATCTTAAAATCACCCTCAGATGGTATGTCACCCCAACCCAAATGCACACTATTGACCCATCTGCTCCACCTACCTGCTGGAGGCAATGCGGCAAGCTGAGATCTGTGCTACATATCCTCTGGGGATGCCCCAAACTCAACTACTTTTGGCTTGAGGTGTCCCAAATAATCAGCGCAGTCGCTGGCTCACCTTGCAATTGAACTAGCTTTACTCAACATTGGCATTATAGACTATCCACGCCATTCTCAAAAAGTGATTGCCCATATCCTTTTTGCAGCTAGGCTGGCTATTGCACATAAATGGCTCTCACAATCTGTGACGGGAGTCACTTTGGGCGGGGGGCTTGTGGAACCCAGCTTACCTTAGAGAGCTCTGGAAACTCCTTGTCCAGCTCCCCCGGCCCCTCCTATGTGTAAGTGACCCTGTGTCTATTAGGGGCACAGGGTGACTGAGAAGCCCAGTTGCACTAACCAAGCTCACCATACAACCACACCAGACTCAGCATTTCGTGTTACCCCTGTTATCTCGGGTTCTTTATGTGTGGTTTGTTTTGAAAAAATGAAGGGGTTCTTTCACTTGGGACAGTAATTTTTCTGAACAATATCCCTCAAGAAATCTATGAAGATAAATGAACTCCACCTTTCTGACTGCTGGAATATTGTATGAGCTTGGTCTCATAAACTGTTGTAGACTTTTTACTAGATCGTTTGAGGTATGGCTGTATCCCATTGTTCTATTGTTTCTGTCTGCCTGGGCAGCAACCTATTATGGGATGTATATGTGTTTTTAGCGTGTAGACTGGGGCAGGGTGTAGGGTGGGGGGAATTCCTCCAACAGCCCTCCCTGCTGATAAGACGATAAGATGATGGCTTATTAGCAGAAACGCGTTGGGTGGACCTACTAACATACCACTTTTTTGTTCCTATATATGCCTTTGATGATCGTTACCATGTGAGTTTACCCCTTTTTTATACAATATTTTTTTTATACATACGGTATCATACTATGCGAGTATTTTATTTATCTTTGCATGGTTTGTGAATATCGGATCTGAGCTCCCTTTTGGACTATTACCTACAAGCTGCTGTCCGAGGTCGTTTGCATCAAGTTATCATGGCTGTCCAAGCAGGTGCACCTTTCCAGTCAGCTGGTTAAAAGTCTTTACGACTTGGGCGGTATAAGCCTTCCCAAGTCACCAACATCTTGTAAGCCTCCTTATGACTATGGGTGGTGGCTTACTTATTATTTTTCAACTTCCTTCCAAGTGATGTCTGCTAAACACGTCTCCTGATTTGCAGGATCATCCTCTTTAATTTTTTGACTTCTTTTTCATATCTGTTGACATCCTTTGGACTTTTGTATGATTGGATCTCTTGTGTCCATAGTGTGGCACACTTTCACAATTTTCACATTTGTATTCACCTTGTTTTGGCTTATAAGATATTAGAATCACTTAATCGCGTATATGTCTATTTTATATAAGGTTAAATGTCTTACTAACTATTGGGTACATTTGGATTATTATTAGCTTTTCTTTTTTTGTGTGACAATTTATCACTCTATTTTTAATTTAATGGCTAATTTATGATTTATAGCACTACACTTTTACTTTTTTTAGATAAGACGAAGTTTGAATACACGTACAGTGGGGACGGAAAGTATTCAGACCCCCTTAAATTTTTCACTCTTTGTTATATTGCAGTCATTTGCTAAAATCATTTAAGTTCATTTTTTTCCTCATTATTGTACACACAGCACCCCATATTGACAGAAAAACAGAATTGTTGACATTTTTGCAGATTTATTAAAAAAGAAAAACTGAAATATCACATGGTCCTAAGTATTCAGACCCTGTGCTCAGTATTTAGTAGAAGCACCTATTTGATCTAATACAGCCATGAGTCTTTTGGGGAAAGATGCAACAAGTTTTTCACACCTGGATTTGGGGATCCTCTGCCATTCCTCCTTGCAGATCCTCTCCAGTTCTGTCAGGTTGGATGGTAAACGTTGGTGGACAGCCATTTTTAGGTCTCTCCAGAGATGCTCAATTGGGTTTAAGTCAGGGCTCTGGCTGGACCATTTAAGAACAGTCACAGAGTTGTTGTGAAGCCACTCCTTCGTTATTTTAGCTGTGTGCTTAGGGTCATTGTCTTGTTGGAAGGTAAACCTTCGACCCAGTCTGAGGTCCTAAGTACTCTGGAGAAGGTTTTCGTCCAGGATATCCCTGTACTTGGCCACATTCATCTTTACCTCGATTGCAACCAGTCGTCCTGTCCCTGCAGCTGAAAAACACCCCACAGCATGATGCTGCCACCACCATGCTTCACTGTTGGGCCTGTATTGGACAGGTGATGAGCAGTGCCTGGTTTTCTCCACACATACCGCTTATAATTAAGGCCAAAAAGTTCTATCTTGGTCTCATCAGACCAGAGAATCTTACTTCTCACCATCTTGGAGTCCTTCAGGTGTTTTTTAGCAAACTCCATGCGGGCTTTCATGTGTCTTGCACTGAGGAGAGGCTTCCGTCGGGCCACTCTGCCATAAAGCCCCGACTGGTGGAGGACTGCAGTGATGGTTGACTTTCTTCAACTTTCTCCCATCTCCCGACTGCATCTCTGGAGCTCAGCCACAGTGATCTTTGGGTTCTTCTTTACCTCTCTCACCAAGGCTCTTCTCCACCGATAGCTCAGTTTGGCCCGACGGCCAGCTCTAGGAAGGGTTCTGGTCATCCCAAATGTCTTCCATTTAAGGATTATGGAGGCCACTGTGCTCTTAGGAACCTTAAGTGCAGCAGAATTTTTTTTTGTAACCTTGGCCAGATCTGTGCCTTGCCACAATTCTGTCTCTGAGCTCTTCAGGCAGTTCCTTTGACCTCATGATTCTCATTTGCTCTGACATGCACTGTGAGCTGTAAGGTCTTACATAGACAGGTATGTGGCTTTCCTAATCAAGTCCAATCAGTATAATCAAACACAGCTGGACTCAAAGGTGTAGAACCATCTCAAGGATGATCAGAAGAAATAGACAGCACCTGAGTTAAATATATGAGTGTCACAGCAAAAGGTGTGAATACTTAGGACTATGTGATATTTCAGTTTTTATTTTTTAATAAATCTGCAAAAATGTCAACAATCCTGTGTTTTTCTGTCAATATGGGGTGCTGTGTGTACATAATGAGGGAAAAAATGAACTTAAATGATTTTAGCAAATGGCTGCAATATAACAAAGAGTGAAAAATTTAAGGGGGTCTGAATACTTTCCGTCCCCACTGTATGTGTCTCTTGTTACTAAATGTAGTTTTACCCCGCCCTGTGTCATTATAAAAAAGAAGGGGGATTGTCCGCTCAGTGTATATCACTTCATGCCTGTGTTTGAAAAAACAGTCTTATGTTTGTTACCACCCTACACTGATGCCTCGACAAGTGACTGGGTGGGCTAAGGGACCTTGGATCCTGCTGGTATTGGGCAAAGAAAGCTTTTGCGGTGGACATACTCTTCTTGAGTACGGGGGTCTGTCACATTGGTGCACCAATGTGACAGACTCCCTTATTTAAGAGGTGCACTAATGTGATGGACCCGTGTACTCAAGAGGAGTATGTCCACCGCAAAAGCTTCCTTTGCCAGGTTGTTCTTACTCAGCAGAAAAGTCGATCAAAATCCCCAGTCTCTGGAACTGGTGTCTGGGGATAGAGGTTCACCATCTCCTGTCCATGGAACCCAGAAGATTTTATCGGTGCTGGGCAGATGTTAGCAGAGCTCTGCCCTGTTGTCAGCACTTAAGCTTTGGGGACAGCCATCTCCAGGGTTTCTGCTGCTAATTCTAGGGCATGATGCTGAAAATGTTCTAGCAGTTCCCTGTATGCCATTTCTAGATGCTGTTCTTTCCTCAGCAAGTATTCAAGATCAGGTTTAAGCTCTGAGACCCCTGCGTGACTGAGCATAGCCTCTCTGTATTCTCACAGATCCTCAAGGGTAGGTTCCCCCTTCATAGCCAAACACAAAACTATCTGTAAGGCTCTCCCACAGCAATCCAGGGCTGCCAAAGTCATATCCCTGCAGAGAGCATTCTGTTGTCTCCACTAAATATTCCTGCTCTGTGTGCCATTGCAGAGCCTGATATCGATTGTCCAGCTCTATCTCTTGCTGGACCAGCCTGTCCAACTCAGACACCCGCTGTTCCAGGAATGGCATCCACAAATCCCGTTGGTCACTGGCCCATTGCCATGGGGTTGGAAAGCACTTGCCCTGGTGTGTACCAGCAACCTGGAGGGCTCCAAGCCAGACCTGCACCCGAATATGCTGCCTGATCTCCAGGTACTGATCTGCAGATACAGTCCTGGGGATTGCTGAAAGGGTGCTCCACAGCATATCTCTGCTTGGATGACCAAAGTCTGCTATCCCGACCTTGGTTTGGATGTGTTCACAGCTAGAAAGCACAATCCCACTGCTGCCACCAATGTGACAGTCCCCGTACTCAAGAAGAGTATGTCTGACGCAAAAGCTTCCTTTGCCCGGTACCAGCACCATCCAAGGTCCCTTAGTCCACCCGGTCACTTGTCGAGGCATCGGTGTAGGGTGGAAACAAACATACGACTGTTTATTCAAACACAGGCACAAAGATATACACTCAGGGGACAATCCCCCTTCTTTGCATAATGACACAGGGCAGGGTAAAACTACATTCAGTAACAAGAGACACACAGGTGTATTCAAACTTCTGACTGTCTTTTGTTTCACTAGTTTTTATTGAGTTTTACAAGTTACACATAAAACAAACTCATAGAATGCATTACAAATGTTTCTTGATCAGATACTGTATATGAGGTACTGTATTATCAGGAGAGAGTGATTACTGTCCTGAATAGGGATAAGCTTTGAGTTCGAGTCAAACTCATGTTCGACTCGAACATCGGCTGTTCGCCAGTTCTCCGAACAGCGAACAATTTGGGGTGTTTGTGGCAAATTCGAAAGCCGCGGAACACCCTTTAAAAGTCTATGGGAGAAATCAAAAGTGCTAATTTTAAAGGTTTATATGCATGGTATTGTCATAAAAAGTGTTTGGGGACCTGGGTCCTGCCCCAGAGGACATGCATCAATGCAAAAAAAGGTTTTAAAAACTGACAATTTTTCGGGAGCAGTGATTTTAATAATACTTAAAGTGAAACAATAAAAGTGTATTATTCCTTTAAATTTCATACCTGGGGGGTGTCTATAGTATGCCTGTAAAGGGGCGCATGTTTCCCGTGTTTAGAACAGTCTGACAGCAAAATGACATTTCGAAGGAAAAAAAGTAATTTAAAACTACTCGCGGCTATTAATGAATTGCCGGTCCGACAATACACATAAAAGTTCATTGATAAAAATGGAATGGGAATTCCCCACAGGGGAACCCCGAACCAAAATTTTTAAAAAAATGACGTGGGGGTCCCCCTAAATTCCATACCAGGCCCTTCAGGTCTGGTATGGATATTAAGGGGAACCCCGGCCAAAATTTAAAAAAAAAATAGCGCGGGGTCCCCCTCAAAATCTATACCAGACCCTTCAGGGGAAGGGGAATCCCGCGCCAAAATTTAAAAAAATGTTGATGGGGACAAGGGCCTCATCTCCACAACCCTTGCCCAGTGGTTGTGGGGGTCTGCAGGCGGGGGGCTTATCGGAATCTGGAAGGCCCCTTTAACAAGGGGACCCCCAGATCCCGGCCCTCCCCCCTGTGTGAAATGGTAATTACACAAAAAAAGTGTCAAAAATGTTAAAAATGACAAGAGACAGTTTTTGACAATTCCTTTATTTAAATGCTTCTTCTTTCTTCTATCTTTTTTATTCTATTTTCGTTTTCTTCCTCCATCTTCTTCTCCTGGTTCCTCCGGGTCTTCCTCCAGTGTTCTCATCCGGCATCTTCCTTCGCAGCGTCTTCTTCCCTTCTTCTTCTCGGGCCGCTCCGCATCCACCATGATGGGAGGCTCCCACTGTGTGACGTTTCTCCTCTTCTGACGGTTCTTAAATAACAGAGGGTGGGGCCACCCGGTGACCACGCCCCCCTCTGACACACGGGGACTTGACGAGGACTTGCCTGTGGCATTCCCTGTGACATCAGAAATTTAAAGGAATATTACACTATTATGCCCCGTACACACGGTCGGATTTTCCGACGGAAAATGTGTGATAGGACCTTGTTGTCGGAATTTCCGATCGTGTGTACACAAATCCGAGGCACAAAGTGCCACGCATGCTCAGAATAAATAAAGAGATGAAAGCTATTGGCTACTGCCCCGTTTATAGTCCCGACATACGTGTTTTACGTCACCGTGTTCAGAATGATCGGATTTTCCGACAACTTTGTGTGACCGTGTGTATGCAAGACAAGTTTGAGCCAACATCCGTCGGAAAAAATCATAGGATTTTTTTGTCGGAATGTCCGATCAATGTCGGACCGTGTGTACAGGGCATAACACTTTTATTGTTTCACTTTAAGCATTATTAAAATCACTGCTCCCGAAAAAACGGCCTTTTTTTTGCATTGATCCATGTCCCCTGGGGCAGGACCCAGGTCCCCAAACACTTTTTATGACAATAACTTGCATATAAGCCTTTAAAATTAGCACTTTTGATTATTCATGTTCGAGTCCCATAGACTTGAACGGTGTTCGCGTGTTCGAACAAATTTTTTGCCTGTTCACATATTCTGGTGCGAACCGAACAGGGGGGTGTTCGGCTCATCCCTGCTTGGAACATGAGTGGCCTATACTGATTCTAGATTGAGGCCTATATTGGGATAAGATTAGGAGAGTTTAGCCTGATATTAGTGTTTTTGTCTTTTGTTAGGTCTTGCAGCAAAAATGAAACAATTTAAAGACCCGGAATTCATGGGCCAGTTCATTGATAAATACAGGGATATGCGAAAATTTGTGGGAGGTGAAAAACCCCTTATAAAGAAATAAACCAGCTAGGAAGGCATTGCTGGAGAAACTGCTGGAATTTGTGAAGATGCAGGTCCCCAACGCAGACGTCGACTTTGTGGAGAGGAAAATTGGTAGCTTGAGAAGCACATATAGGAAGGAGCTTCAGAAGGTCCATAAGTTCATGAGATCAGGAGCAGCAGCAGAGGATGTATATGTACCCAGTCTGTGGTACTACAAAAAGATACATTTTCTGGAAGACCAGATGGAAGCCAGGGAATCACTTTCAACTCATCTGGTCCCCCTTCCATCCAGCCTTCCCTCAAGCTGAGCTGAGCTGAAGCTGAAGTTGAGGCTTCTGAGGATCAACCTGGGCCTTCCATCCTGGAAGAAATTGAGGAGCCCAGCTGGAGCCAGGTATAGTATTTTTAAACATATTTTTATGGGAAAATTATTGTTGTTAAGTAGATGTTATTATTGATAAGAAATGAATGATTTAACAAAAAATGTTTGACATATCAATGGACAGTAGGGGCCAAAAAGTAATTGGGACAAGAATGAAAAATGCTGGGCTCAGAATGATAGTCTTTTCTATTTATTAACATTCAATTTGCAACAGTGAGTTTAAAATTGTGTGTGATTGATGAACCAAAAACTAAAACAATGCCCCTTTTTTTATACTCAGGAAGACCTCAGCCAGGAGGAGGCTCTGAAATATGGCACACAGGAGGAGGCAGGGGAAGTGTCAGCCAGGAGGTGGGGGTTAGTGTCAGCCAGGAGGTGGCCGGGCCCAGCCTCACCCAATCCTAGGTCCCTCCCCTCCGCCTTCCACCCAAAAAGGCCCAGGAAGGGGAGGAACGTGGAGAAGGCAGCACTTGTCCTCATTAAGGAGGCTAATGAGGCCCTGAAAGCCCCCCTCGACACTGGAGAGGCCTATGGCTACTATATAGCCTCAAATTTGCACAAAATGGAGGAGGGCCAATGCCTCAACTGTGAAAAATTTTTTTTGAGGCCATTCACAAGGGGTTGAGGGGGCAAATGACCGATGATGTCCACTTATGTTCGCTCGCCCATCCTCCTCCTCCTCCTGTCACAAGTCCACCTCCAGAGCCACAGGCTGCAGGAAAGGCTGCAGGGAAGGCTGCAGAGCAGCATGGAGGGAAGGCTGCAAGGAAGACAAGAAAGTGATGACCTGGCTTCAGTCTGGTCTGACAGAAGACTAAGGCTGTGGTAGTACCACAGCCTGGGGACATATGTGTCATCTGCTGCTGTACGTGATCTCTGGGAGTCCTGGACCAGATTGTGCTCCCTATTATATGAACTTCTCAGGCTACCAGTTTTAATTTACAAAGAGTTGATGTCTGCCCTGTGGTACAAAGGCTTCACAAATTCCAGCAGTTTCTCCAGCGTTGCCTTCCTCTTTATGTTGTTATTATGAGCCAGAAAAAATGTAGATTTTTTTATATGAAAATACTTGCCTATGTGTTTTTCTTCAAATAGGAAAGTTTTTTTGTGAGTAGGCAGGTACATTTCAAAAATACAATGTCTAATTAAAATAAAAATGACTATAAAAAAATTATAAACATCATTATGGAGATCTGGCTTTAAAAACAAAAAAGATTATTCAGGAGATCACGAAAAACAAGAAATCAGTTTGTGAGAACCCTGTGTGACTATGAGCAGCAAAACAACTTCATTATTCTAGCATTCTAACGAAGAAGAGAATGCGCTGTATTAAACTATTTAAAACATTTCAGCATGACGAATGTGCCATCTCGATTATGAACGGTAGTTTTACCATACCCGACGCTTCCGTCTAGTACTTAATTCTGAGCATGCGTGATTTTTTTGCACATCGGAATTGCATACAGACAATTGCATTTTCGGATAGGAACTTTCACCGACCGATAAATAGAGAACATGCTCTCAATCTTTTGCTGGCTGGAATTCCGCCAGCAAAAGGCCGACGGAGCATACACACGGTCGCATTTTCCGACAAAAAGCTCTCATCAGGGTTTTGCTGGCGGCATTTCCGATCGTGTGTACACAGAATAACAGTAGGAGACACTACTATCCACAACCCTACATTCATCTGGAGAGCTAATCCCAGACTTTTCCAGGTTGCTCCGACCAAGTCTAGAAATAACAACCAACTACATGAATTTTTTTTAATTAATTGTCAATCTGTTTCTGATCCATATGTTTGGTGGAACGCCCATAAGGCATTTGCAAGAGGTATCTTGATACAACAAGGGGCGAGAAATAAAAGGATGAGGCAGCAGCACAGGACACAATTGATATCCTTCATAGCAGCACTCGAAAAACAAAATATGGCCCTTCCATCCCCACAACTCACAGCCCAACTGACACAGCTCCGCACTGACCTAAGGCTGCTCGGAAAAGGGTCTGGTTTTTAAAAAAAAATTTGGCGCCCGGTTTCCCTTAAAATCCATACCAGAACTGAAGGCTCCTGCCCATGATTCCTCCCCCCTCCCTCTGCTCGCTGACACTGCATAATGCGAGCACTCACACAACCACGACCACCCAATCTGCTCCTTCCCCTGCATCCTCATTGGCAGGGAGAAGAGCAAGTTGCAGGAAGGACTCCACCAGGACTCTCAGTTACTGAAAAAACAGACTGATTTCTCCCGTCCTTAGGACAGGAGAACCAGCTTGTAAATTCCAAGAGATACCAGACCAGTGCTGTCAATAGCAGGGGCAGGACAGCAAGAGGAGGCTGTGGAACCCCACAGTGGCAGAACACCAGGGCCCGGTGGCAAGACAACCTTCGTAACCCTGATAGTTCTCCCACTGCTTTGGACCCTTATATTTTCTTGGTATGCTGGTGACATATATCTCTTGTTTTCTGCCACCCTGGGGAGGGCCCAATACAGTAGGAAGAGAGCTCACTGGAGAACATGTGACCAGGGCCATTGTGGGATCTGTTAGGTGCCCGTCTTCTGCTTGCGGCCTAGGCTCTTGAGATGGCTCAGTGGAGGACCTCGCCGGCGGTTAATCAATACACATACACACAAGGTACGTGATGAATGATTACAATGGTTTATTAAGCAGGAGGCTTTTTATGTTGTGTCTTTACAAGAACCTGCCCCACTTGGGACCAATGAGATTAATACACATAAACATTCATTAGCATATATTAGTAATTTCTTCATCCTGTGACTTCAGTTTTAACCTATACAGTTCAGGCTAATAGGTCAATGCCTTCTTAATTTCTGTTAACGTCTGCTGACCATCAGTTGCCCAACCACAAGTTCCTGAACAGCTAATTCTGGCCGTTTCATACCCAGCAACAGTGTACAGAGATAAAAACCACAAACAGATGTTTCCTCAGATGAAGACATCAGACAAGAATAGACAGACAGGGTGATAATGCAATGAGATAATTCAGTTATTAAGTAATACTGTCATGAGATACAGTTTTGTCTAAATATTCTCTAAATCATTAAGCAGATAAGCAAATCCTGAACTTTGCTTCAGGGTAAAATCAACAATCAATCAATAATGCAATGTATTATGGAATCTCCTTACAATCCTCCCTTTGACCATTCCATATCATCGAAATGGTCATTTTACCTTTTCGTCATGCCTCAAGGATTCAAATCCCCCGGCCTCATTTTCCTGGTTCTCGTACCATACCGTGGGATCTCTGGAAATGGAAGTCAGCTTCATGGTTTCGGAATGTGCTTCGCTACCCTTTTTGCAGAGGCATTTAAGTAACATGAAGCATGCATATAAGAATAATATGAAAAGCAGTATTGTAAAAATAGTCATTGCAGTGTTCTTCAACCATGAAGTGAGACCTCCCAAACTGAACCCTGTAGAGAAAGGGTCCCATGTTTTCCCAATATCCCTTGCATCCTGTTGTAGCTTGTTTACCTCTTTTCTGTGTTGTGCAATAATGTCATAGTAATCAGGGATCTCGATGCTCGTGTTGTGTATCCAGGTGCAGCATTCATAGTCCTCAGTAATTTCACAGAGGCCAGTGAGGGCTGCACTCATGCTTTCTATAGCCAAGTCATGTAACTCTAGTTGTTTTCTAATTGCTCTGGTTTCTAGGTTTAATTTTGAGATGTCATCAGAGTCCTTTTCCAAGATCTCATCAATGATTGAGGTGTAGTTATTTAGTTTCTTCATCAAATCTATTCCCCAACCTGTCCAGGAAGGAAACCAAGCCCAGGTCATATCTTTTTCTAGGAACATTTCTCTCTTTCCAAGGTGTTTTAGAGGGTATCTTGGGTGGGTACTAGCTTTAAGTAGGTGTCCTTGCCCACTATCCCCCACTACTCCCATTACAGGAACTATTTTAGCAAGGTAACACCACCCCTGGGGTTCTTCAGGAATCCATGGGTAACAGAGCTTGCCACAACAGATGTAGGTTGTGTTACCAAATGCTAAGGGTCGTTGACTAACAATGGTCCTTGCGCCTTTTGAATGACCAGATGCCATCAGCAGAGCTAGTAACTGTGTGACCGTGGAGTGGGAACTAGAATTAAAAAGGTCATAGATGGTAGCATTTATCACAGGGTCTGAGGTGCGAAAAAATGAGTTATCGGTAAGGGAAGCCATGGAGACATTAAGTTTCGACCATTTGCACACCTCAGTTCCCCTGGAAATGTTTCCCAGTATGAAGCACCAATCTGGAGCGTGGCTCCTGCCCACGATTTGAAAACTGAGGGGCTTATTGGGACTTTTTCTTATGACGTTGGCAAGAACTATAGGGGGGGTTCCATTCAAAAAAGGAGTGATGTTTAAGGGAATGGCCATCAACGGGATCCTGGCTGTACTAGGGTGGAGTTTGCTGCATATCCAACATTTCTCAAAACCAGACTTTTGTGCATAACTGTACTTAAACTTCAACAACAACATCTTGTCAGTGAAACCTGAAGGGGGTTCAGTGGGGGATATACTTCTTTTATATTTTAAACTAGGTGCATTGGCTGTCTGGGCATTTCCACATATCCCTTCTAGTAGCCCTAAATCTTCTGGATGGTACACACAATTCGCTATTAACCAAGTAGGTAGGAATACTATCAGAATCAGACATGTCCAGAAACATAATGTTTTTCCTGACACAAAGGTAGAAATCATTTTGTCAGGTAGTGTACAAAGTTCTGTTACTCGTTTCCTCTTGTTGGTGAGGGATTCGTCTCGTCGTTCGGAGAGATTTGTTTTATGCCCTCTTGAATGTCTTACAAATCTGGTCGCTGTTCCTGAAGAGAGGAGTCTTGGGATGCCGGAGGAGGGTCAGGGGTCTGGGGTTGCTGTGGACACTTCTTTAACCGGCTGGCGTGGATCCAGGTGTTTCCTAGATCGGTCAGTACAGCAGTTCTGGAAACCTTCTCTATCTTCCAAGGTCCAGAGAAAATGGGTCCAACCTTCTCTTTGTGTGCCAGTTGTTTCACCAGTACTTTGTCTCCTGGGATGAAAGGATGAGTAGGTTCTGTTGAAAGAGGAGAAAAGGTGACAGAGACTTGTTCGTTCATATCCTGTAGCATACTTACCAGATTTTTCATGTACATTTCCTGTTGGGAATAGATGTTAATGTCAGTGTTTTGATCTAAGAGGGGCAGCTCTATGTTTGCAGGAATTCCCATCAAAATCTCGAAGGGCGAGAGTTTTGTTCTAGCATGTGGCGTTGTCCTGATCTGAAATAGGACAGAAGGAAGGTAATCCAACCATCCTTTCATGGTGCCCCCCGTAGCCTTTTTTAACTTGTCTTTAATGTTCCTATTCATTCTTTCCACTACTCCTGCACTTTGTGGGTGGTAAGGGATGTGCAATTTCCACTGTAAGCCTAGTAGCCTAGCTAAAGTCTGTGTAACAGAGGAGCTGAAGGCAGGTCCTCTGTCTGACCATATGGCCGTTGGTATTCCGAACCTACAAACCCAATGGTTCAGTATGCATTTGGCAGCAATTTTAGCGGTCTCACCTGTACAGGGAATACCTTCGACCCAACCTGACCATTTGTCCACGATCACGCAGAGGCATTTCAAATTGCCTTTTTGTTTGGGCATGTGTGTAAAGTCTATTTGCAAATCTGTTAGGGGACCCAGGGGTGGGGGCAGGTGGCCATGTAATCCATGATTTTTTCCTTGGACATTGTTTTGTGCACAGGTTAGACAAATGCTGGTGAGAAGTTTTGCCTGTTTATTTAAGTTGTTAGTACAGAAAGACTTTGTGTATATGTTTGTTAGGGCGGTGGTACCTATATGTCCTGGACCATGGAGATAGGAAAGTATGAGAACACTGCTTGTTTCTGGTATGCCCAATATCTTCCCCTCTTTTGACCAAAGACCTTCTTGGTCCTTGGTCAAGCCATCCTTGACCCAAAAAGAAACATCCTCCTCTGTAGCTAATCCCTGTATTTGTGCCACAACGGTTTTAAAGTTGGGTGATGTAAAATGTTCTTTGAAGAACATTGTTGTGGGGGCTGGCTGACCAATGTATAGGGCAGCGGCCTTTTTTGCTTCTCTGTCTGCCAGCGCGTTTCCTTTGGAAATTCTGCTGTTATCTGATGAATGTGCCTTTACCTTGATGACCGCTATCCGCTTTGGGAGAAGAATCGCTTGCAGGAGTGCTTTAATTTGCGTAGAGTAAGCAATTGGCTTGTTGTCAGCAGTTTTAAATCCTCTATTCGCCCAGATTACGCCATAGTCATGCGTGACCCCAAAAGCGTACCTACTATCTGTGTAGATGTTTACCTCCTAATCAGAGAAAAGTATGCAAGCTCTTGTGAGCGCCTCCAATTCTGCTACCTGTGCCGAGGAGGGTGGTAAGGCTTTTGCTTCCAATACCACATCAGGGAGTTGGACAATGGCATACCCTGTCAGAAATGTTGCATCGGAGGGGCGAGAACAACTGCCGTCTATGAAGACGTCCTGTACTCCTGGTAGGGGAATGTCAGTGAGATCTGGGCGAGGGCTGGTTATTGCTGCAACCTGTTCAACACAATTGTGCTTCTGATCAGGGTCTCGTGGTAGCCTGAGCAAAGAGTGTAAAAGACGGACAGTGGGATTACTTGGTGGTGCGTGTTTGAGGGTGAGGTTATCAGTATTCAGAAGTGTGATCTCATACCCACTAAGCCTCTGTGCTGTCATATGCTGTGTGTTCATGTTTTGCAGGAGGTGAGTTACTGAATGAGTAGTGTAGAGAGTCAATTCATGGCCTAATACTGATTTGCTAGCCTCCTGAACTGCCATAGCACAAGCAGCTAGGTTTTGTAGACAAGATGGCATCCCTTGTACTTGGGTAGGCAACTTTTTTGAGAGATAGGAGACTGGTCGGTACCCGGTTCCATGTTGCTGTGTCAAAACCGCAGCAAAAGAATTTCCCGATACCACACAGTATAATTGAAAGGGTTTGCCATATTCTACCAATCCCAGGGTGGGGGCCTGAGTCAGACTTTGTAACAAGGCCTGAAAAGCACAGAGCCTATCTGTTGTCCAATCTATTGTCTTTGGGGCGGTGGACACGGTAGCCTCCCTCAGAATGCCATCATAATATGAACAATCTGGGATCCATTGGCGGCAATATACGATTGCGCCCAAAAATGAGAGCAAAGTTGCTTTGTCTCTTGGAGGACTGAGAGCCTGCAGGGCTGCGGCACGTTTGGGGGATACCAGCCTGGTTCCCTCCTTCAGAATGCATCCCAGGTATTCTACCTGACTTTGGCACCATTGTATTTTCTTTCGTGATGCTAGGTGGCCAGTCCTGGCCAGGTGATGTAACAGAGATGTGGAATCGACCGCACAATCTTCAGCAGATCGACTGCACAGGAGCAAGTCGTCCACATACTGTATTAGCACCGACCCGCGCTCAGCAGTCCATGACTTAATTGTCTCATTAAGGACCATGGAGAAGGCTGCTGGACTGTCCACATACCCCTGCGGTAATCTTGACCAGGTCAACTGGCTCCTCCCCCATGAGAAGGAGAACATGGGCAACACCCCGTCATCGATCGGGATGCTAAAGAATGCGTTCGCCAGGTCCACTACTGTGTAGCAAAGGGAATCAGCAGGTATTTTCAAAAAGATAAAAGAAATATCTGCTACCAAAGGTGGTAGAGGTATAACCTGCTTGTTGACGGCCCTTAGGTCCTGTACAAGCCTCCATTCCCTGTTCGCCTTTTTCACAGGATAGATTGGTGTATTCCAGGGGCTTATAATGTGTTTCAGAATCCCTTTTGCTATGTAATCGTTGATTAATGGTGTGATGCCTTCAATTTTTTCAAGTGGCAGGGGGTATTGCTTGTGATATTGTACTTCAGCGTCTGGACGCATTTGTGGTGTGTAAGGTGTACAGTTAATAAAACCTACACTCCCTTTATTTTCTGCCCATATGGTATGTGTTTCTAGAGTGGGTGGCAATGATGCAAAGAGTCCCCTGAAAGTGTGTCTTTTTGGAGCATGTAAATCGCAGAACGGTGAGCTGGCAGTGAGGGAGCCCCCTCTGTCAAATTTAATGGTGATATTCAGTTTTGAGAGTAGGTCCCTACCCATTAAAGATACTGGACAATCCACAAGGACAGCAAAACTCTGGGTACACAGTTCCTGCCCTTCTGGAGTGGCCACGGGCAATGGTGGAGTGATGGGGTGGGTAACTGATGTCCCATTTATACCAATAGAGTTTCCCTCAGTGCAGTGCGGTGTGTCATATATGGCATCATTCAGACTACTGAATGTAGCCCCTGAATCCAATAATAGACATATCAGGTGCTTGTCTACCCGCAATAGTACCTGCGGGAGACTTTTCCACGATGAATTGTAACACACAAGGCTGAGGGACGGGACATACTCTTGGCATCCCTATTGTGGTGTCCGCCGAGCTGACGGCCACTGCATCGGGATGCGTGGGGGTGGTCTATTAGGCTGAGGCTGGTATTGGGGTTGTGGTGGGGGTGGTTGGGGTTGTGGTTGATGAGGATACCTGATATCCTGAAGGCGACGGGGGGTGGTGTTAAGATTCCTACCTCTTCCTCTTTGGGCGTGTGTCCTAGTTCTGTAGGGACATTGGGATTTCCAGTGCCCTAGTTCCCCACAGTTAAAGCACCCCTGGTCTGGTGGGTAACCCTGGTCTGGTGGATAAGATTGCATTGGTGGATAAGGTTGCATTGTCATTATGTGGGTGGGCGGAGATCCACCAGTCGGCAGAGTCTGGGTCGGTGTCAGGGAGGGAAAAATGCCACCCTTCTGCTCAAATACCCCTGATGTTTCTCGTGACCTAGCATCTTTCATAAATTCATCTGGGGGTTGTTCTGCCCACTTTGGATTAGTGAATTTAAGCAACTGTGTCACCTTCATATCGCCACCGGCCATAATGGTGGTGGTGAACAATTGGGGGTTGGCGTTATCTACTGCCTTCCACAGGCCATATACCCGAGTACAAAATTCATAGAATTTTTCCTTTTGTCCCTGTTTCGCTAGGATAAGTTCCTGAAGTGCGGATGAACCCTTGTATATAGTAGACCAATGATTCCCCATACCTTTCCAAAAAGACACCCAATCTTTATTTGTCTCTATGTGTGTTGTCCATAAGACATCTACGGGATGCCCTTCTGGACTGTCAGGGTCAACTATACTGAGGATCCCTGTTATATCTTCCTTATCCAGGCTCGTCCCTGCACTGTATTTTGCAAGGAAAGCGCCGGCCTCCCTAGGGCTTTTCTTTGGGCTGGGGCATAACTCCTTTATTTTTGACAGTGTGCCTAGGGGTAGGGGAATATGTATTACCGTTTCCCCTATATGCATAAGTGGTGCTTTAAAGGTGGCACCTGGAGTTTCCTGTTCCATTTCTATTTCTCTTTCCTCATTGGATGATTCACCCTGCTCTCCCCTAGTTAATGTCCATTGCTCCCTTTCCTCCTGTGGGGGTTTCTGGCTTATAGCCGGTTTAGTTTGGCTTCTGAGTGTAGTGGATGGCTGTGAAATTATCTTTTCCTCAGCCTCCTTTATCCTTCTTGCCTCTTTCTCTAGTTTTTTCTCATACGCCTCTAAATCTTCCCTTTTCTTTTGTATCCTTTCTTCCTCTTCCTGCTGTCTCTTATTAAATTCTTTCTGTTTCTCCTCCAATTCCCTTACCCTGGGGCTTAACTTCCTGACTCCTTCCTCTTCTCCCTCTTCCAGGGACGTTCCGTCCCTTTCTTCCTTAGTTATTGCAGAATGCTCTATTATTTCACTTGCCCTCCTATCTAGCTCTCTTTTGTAATTTTCTAGCTCTTCCTCCCTCTTAGACATTTTCGCTTCTAATTCCTCCTGTCTTTTATTAAGCTCTTTTAACTTTTCTTCTAATTCCCTTTCCTTCGGATCCAACCTCCTAATCCTCTCTTCCTCCCTCCTTCGTATACCTTCTGCCCGGACTTCCTCTTGCCTGTCCCTACTTTCGTTCTCCCATCGTGTAACTTGTGCCTGATCAGCTGCCCCGTATACCATGGTGGCCAACACTGCTGGGTCCAGAGATGGATACAGCTGAAGACATGGACCCAATGTTCCATCTTCCTGTTTAACCATCACATAAGGGGGGGGGTGCTTCGGGTTGCTGAGATAGGGCGGGTGAGTTTACAGGTTTTGGTGTAGGGGCTTTAGTTACATACTTTGTTTTATATTTGGCTAAGCATTTATTCCATGTTTTATAACAATCTTTCATATACTGGGTGTCTTCCCATTTCCCAGGTGGGTAAGAGTGCTTGTGTACCTGACACACCTTGCTCACTTCCTTCCAATCGTCCTCAGAACAGGGACCTAATGGCCCCAGGTCATGTATCCCTAATTGTTGGCATCTTTCTCTGACCTGTGTCCAAAACGGTTCTACCTGTGACCCCGGTAGTGTGTTTTTAACATACTCATAGGGGGATGGGTTGGCCGTGGTCTGGGTTGCCACAGAATTCCCCATCTAATAATCTTGGTAGTGTGTGTCTAGTACAGGGACAGAGATGAAAGCAACCTGTTTGTGCTATAATCTGTTCCCTGACTTGAGAGTAAGTCCCTTGGTCTCTTATTGCAGTGGGGCTGAAATAGCTATGAAGGTTAACCCTTAGTACTCGGTATAGGGTACCCCTCCTTGTGGCAGGATATACTCCCCTTGCACCAAGTCGGTATGAAAATCCGGTTGGTCTAGTGGTGAGCAGGATCCACGTCCTGTCAACACTAAGGAACAGTAAACCAAAAGTGCAATGTGGGCAAGCGGGTGCTATCTCACTACAATCGGGTTCCCGTCTTATGTGGTTCATCTAGTGCATATATGTGTAATGTCTTAACAAAAATCTTCTAAATCAATACAGTACTTTACATTCAGTTGTCATACACATATGTTATACACTTATCTCTAATACTGTAAATACTTACGGTGGTACCTAGAAGAAAACAAGCAAAATCTTATATATACAGTGGCAAAATAAAGTTACATTATATCAATATGTTATTTTAAGTGCACTTTTCAATATTTTCCCCAAAAAATGGGCGTCCACTCAGCCACTCCTTATACTACGGGCGTATTCTATACTTCCCGAGTTTTACATACACATATATCTATTCAACACAGTCAGACCAACCTAGTCAGACTATTTAACCACTTGCCGACCGCCTACCGCATATATACTGCGGCAGAATGGCACGGGCAGGCAAAATCACGTACCCGTACGTGATCTGCCTCCCGCGGGCGGGGGGTCCGATCGGACCCCCCCCGGTGCCATCGGCGGTCGGCATTTGACTGGGAGCGTCGGGAGGCGAGGGGGAGACCATCCGATCGTGGCCCCCCCCTCGCGATCGCTCCCAGCCAATGGGAATCCTCCTCTGCCTGTGTGTCGTTTCACACAGGCAGAGGATGTGATGTCATCTCTCCTCGGTCTGGCAGTTTCCGTTCCAGCGCCGAGGAGAGAAGACAAGTGAGTGCACACAACACACACACACACACAGTAGAACATGCCAGGCATACTTTACACCCCCGATCCCCCCCCCCGATCGCCCCCCGATCCCCCCCCATCACCCCCCCCCCCCTGTCACAAACTGACATTAGCAGGATTTTTTTAGGGCAGTGAGTATTACCCCCCTTTAGGTCTAGGATACCCCCCAACCCCCCCTAATAAAGTTTTAACCCCTTGATCACCCCCCCTCACCAGTGTCGCTAAGCGATCATTTTTCTGATCGCTGTATTAGTGTCGCTGGTGACGCTAGTTAGGAACGTAAATATTTAGGTTCGCCGTCAGCGTTTTATAGCGTCAGGGACCCCCCTATACTATCTAATAAATGTTTTAACCCCTTGATTGCCCCCTAGTTAACCCTTTCACCACTGATCACCGTATAACTGTTACGGGTGACGCTGGTTAGTTCGTTTATTTTTTATAGTGTCAGGGCACCCGCCGTTTATTACCGAATAAAGGTTTAGCCCCCTGATCGCCCGGCGGTGATATGCGTCGCCCCAGGCAGCGTCAGATTAGCGCCAGTACCGCGAACACCCACGCACGCAGCATATGCCTCCCTTAGTGGTATAGTATCTGATCGGATCAATATCTGATCCGATCAAATCTATACTAGCGTCCCCAGCAGTTTAGGGTTCCCAAAAACGCAGTGTTAGCGGGATCAGCCCAGATACCTGCTAGCACCTGCGTTTTGCCCCTCCGCCCGGCCCAGCGCAGCCCACCAAAGTGCAGTATCGATCGATCACTGTCACTTACAAAACACTAAACGCATAACTGCAGCGTTCGCAGAGTCAGGCCTGATCCCTGCGATCGCTAACAGTTTTTTTGGTAGCGTTTTGGTGAACTGGCAAGCACCAGCCCCAGGCAGCGTCAGATTAGCGCCAGTACCGCTAACACCCACGCACGCACCGTATACCTCCCTTAGTGGTATAGTATCTGATCGGATCAATATCTGATCCGATCAGATCTATACTAGCGTCCCCAGCAGTTTAGGGTTCCCAAAAACGCAGTGTTAGCGGGATCAGCCCAGATACCTGCTAGCACCTGCGTTTTGCCCCTCCGCCCGGCCCAGCGCAGCCCACCAAAGTGCAGTATCGATCGATCACTGTCACTTACAAAACACTAAACGCATAACTGCAGCGTTCGCAGAGTCAGGCCTGATCCCTGCGATCGCTAACAGTTTTTTTGGTAGCGTTTTGGTGAACTGGCAAGCACCAGCCCCAGGCAGCGTCAGATTAGCGCCAGTACCGCTAACACCCACGCACGCAGCATACGCCTCCCTTAGTGGTATAGTATCTGATCGCATCAATATCTGATCCGATCAGATCTATACTAGCGTCCCCAGCAGTTTAGGGTTCCCAAAAACGCAGTGTTAGCGGGATCAGCCCAGATACCTGCTAGCACCTGCGTTTTGCCCCTCCGCCCGGCCCGGCCCAGCCCACCCAAGTGCAGTATCGATCGATCACTGTCACTTACAAAACACTAAACGCATAACTGCAGCGTTCGCAGAGTCAGGCCGGATCCCTGTGATCGCTAACAGTTTTTTTTGTAGCGTTTTGGTGAACTGGCAAGCGCCAGCGGCCTAGTACACCCCAGTCATAGTCATACCAGCACTGCAGTAACACTTGGTGACGTGGCGAGTCCCATAAGTGCAGTTCAAGCTGGTGAGGTGGCAAGCACAAGTAGTGTCCCGCTGCCACCAAAAAGACAAACACAGGCCCATAGTGCCCATAGTGCCCTTCCTGCTGCATTCGCCAATCCTAATTGGGAACCCACCGCTTCTGCAGCGCCCGTACTTCCCCCATTCACATCCCCAACCAAATGCAGTCAGCTGCATGAGAGGCATTTTCTTTATGTCCTCCCGAGTACCCCTACCCAACGAACCCCCCAAAAAAGATGTTGTGTCTGCAGCTAGCGCGGATATAGGCGTGACACCCGCTATTATTGTCCCTCCTGTCCTGACAATCCTGGTCTTTGCATTGGTGAATGTTTTGAACGCTACCATGCACTAGTTGAGTATTAGCGTAGGGTACAGCATTGCACAGACTAGGCACACTTTCACAGGGTCTCCCGAGATGCCATCGCATTTTGAGAGACCCGAACCTGGAACCAGTTACAGTTATAAAAGTTAGTTACAAAAAAAAGTGTAAAAAAAAAAAAAACACAAACAAAAATATAAAATAAAAATAGTTGTCGTTTTATTGTTCTCTCTCTCTCTATTCTCTCTCTATTGTTCTGCTCTTTTTTACTGTATTCTATTCTGCAATGTTTTATTGTTATTATGTTTTATCATGTTTGCTTTTCAGGTATGCAATTTTTTATACCTTACCGTTTACTGTGCTTTATTGTTAACCATTTTTTTGTCTTCAGGTATGCCATTCACGACTTTGAGTGGTTATACCAGAATGATGCCTGCAGGTTTAGGTATCATCTTGGTATCATTCTTTTCAGCCAGCGGTCGGCTTTCATGTAAAAGCAATCCTAGTGGCTAATTAGCCTCTAGACTGCTTTTACAAGCAGTGGGAGGGAATGCCCCCCCCCCCCAACATCTTCCGTGTTTTTCTCTGGCTCTCCTGTCTCAACAGGGAACCTGAAAATGCAGCCGGTGATTCAGCCAGCTGACCATAGAGCTGATCAGAGACCAGAGTGGCTCCAAACATCTCTATGACCTAAGAAACCGGAAGCTACGAGCATTTTATGACGTAGATTTCGCCGGATGTAAACAGCGCCATTGGGAAATTGGGAAAGCATTTTATCACACCGATCTTGGTGTGATCAGATGCTTTGAGGGCAGAGGAGAAATCTAGGGTCTAATAGACCCCAATTTTTGCAAAAAAGAGTACCTGTCACTACCTATTGCTATCATAGGGGATATTTACATTCCCTGAGATAACAATAAAAATGATTTAAAAAAAAAAAAATGAAAGGAACAGTTTAAAAATAAGATAAAAAAATAATAATAATAAAGAAAAAAAAAAAAAAAAAAAAAAAAAGCACCCCTGTCCCCCCTGCTCTCGCGCTAAGGTGAACGCAAGCGTTGGTCTGTCGTCAAATGTAAACAGCAATTGCACCATGCATGTGAGGTATCGCCGCGAAGGTCAGATCGAGGGCAGTAAGTTTAGCAGTAGACCTCCTCTGTAAATCTAAAGTGGTAACCTGTAAAGGCTTTTAAAGGCTTTTAAAAATGTATTTAGTTTGTGCGCAATTTTAAAGCATGTCATGTTTGGTATCCATGTACTCGGCCTAAGATCATCTTTTTTATCTCATCAAACATTTGGGCAATATAGTGTGTTTTAGTGCATTAAAATGTAAAAAAGTGTGTTTTTTCCCCAAAAAATGCGTTTGAAAAATCGCTGCGCAAATACTGTGTGAAAAAAAAAAATGAAACACCCACCATTTTAATCTGTAGGGCATTTGCTTTAAAAAAAATATATAATGTTTGGGGGTTCAAAGTAATTTTCTTGCAAAAAAAAAATATTTTTTTATGTAAACAATAAGTGTCAGAAAGGGCTTTGTCTTCAAGTGGTTAGAAGAGTGGGTGATGTGTGACATAAGCTTCTAGATGTTGTGCATAAAATGCCAGGACAGTTCAAACCCCCCCCAAATGACCCCATTTTGGAAAGTAGACACCCCAAGCTATTTGCTGAGAGTCATGTTGAGTCCATGGAATAATTTATATTGTGACACAAGTTGCGGAAAAGAGACAATTTTTTATTTTTTTTATTTTTTTTTGCGCAAAGTTGTCACTAAATGATATATTGCTCAAACATGCCATGGGAATATGTGAAATTACACCCCAAAATACATTCTGTTGCTTCTCCTGAGTACGGGGATACCACATGTGTGGGACTTTTTGGGAGCCTAGCCGCGTACGGGACCCCGAAAACCAAGCACCGCCTTCAGGCTTTCTAAGGCCGTAAATTTTTGATTTCACTCTTCACTGCCTATCACAGTTTTGGAGGCCATGGAATGCCCAGGTGGCACAAAACCCCCCCAAATGACCCCATTTTGGAAAGTAGACACCCCAAGCTATTTGATGAGAGGTATAGTGAGTATTTTGCAGACCTCACTTTTTGTCACAAAGTTTTGAAAATTGAAAAAAGAAAAAAAAAATTTTTTTTCTCGTCTTTCTTTATTTTCAAAAACAAATGAGAGCTGCAAAATACTCACCATGCCTCTCAGCAAATAGCTTGGGGTGTCTACTTTCCAAAATGGGGTCATTTGGGGGGGGTTTGTGCCACCTGGGCATTCCATGGCCTCCGAAACTGTGATAGGCAGTGAGGAGTAAAATCAAAAATGTACGCCCTTAGAAATCCTGAAGGCGGTGCTTGGTTTTCGGGGTCCCGTACGCGGCTAGGCTCCTAAAAAGTCCCACACATGTGGTATCCCCGTACTCAGGAGAAGCAGCTAAATGTATTTTGGGGTGCAATTCCACATATGCCCATGGCCTGTGTGAGCAATATATCATTTAGTGACAACTTTGTGCAAAAAAAAAAAAAAAAAAAAAATTTGTCACTTTCCCGCAACTTGTGTCAAAATATAAAACATTCCATGGACTCAACATGCCTCAAAGCAAATAGCTTGGGGTGTCTACTTTCCAAAATGGGGTCATTTGGGGGGGTTTTATGTCATCTGGGCATTTTATGGCCTTCAAAACTGTGATAGGTAGTGAGGAGTAAAATCAAAAATGTACGCCCTTAGAAATCCTGAAGGCGGTGCTTGGTTTTCGGGGCCCCGTACGCGGCTAGGCTCCTAAAAAGTCCCACACATGTGGTATCCCCGTACTCAGGAGAAGCAGCTAAATGTATTTTGGGGTGCAATTCCACATATGCCCATGGCCTGTGTGAGCAATATATCATTTAGTGACAACTTTTTGTAATTTTTTTTTTTTTTTTTTTTTTTGTCATTATTCAATCACTTGGGACAAAAAAAATGAATATTCAATGGGCTCAACATGCCTCTCAGCAAATTCCTTGGGGTGTCTACTTTCCAAAATGGGGTCATTTGTGGGGGTTTTGTACTGCCCTGCCATTTTAGCACCTCAAGAAACGACATAGGCAGTCATAAATTAAAGGCTGTGTAAATTCCAGAAAATGTACCCTAGTTTGTAGACGCTATAACTTTTGCGCAAACCAATAAATATACGCTTATTGACATTTTTTTTACCAAAGACATGTGGCCGAATACATTTTGGCCTAAATGTATGACTAAAATTGAGTTTATTGGATTTTTTTTAGAACAAAAAGTAGAAAATATCATTTTTTTTCAAAATTTTCGGTCTTTTTCCGCGTATAGCGCAAAAAATAAAAACGGCAGAGGTGATCAAATACCATCAAAAGAAAGCTCTATTTGTGGGAAGAAAAGGACGCAAATTTCGTTTGGGTACAGCATTGCATGACCGCGCAATTAGCAGTTAAAGCGACGCAGTGCCGAATTGTAAAAAGTGCTCTGGTCAGGAAGGGGGTAAAACCTTCCGGGGCTGAAATGGTTAAAAACCTGCGAGCCCTTATTAACCCTCCAAGGGACCAGCCTAGTCCGTTGCGAAGGCACAGTTATGTAAGTAGGTGGACATACAAGGTTATTTGAACATGGCAAGTATCAACACCAGTTACCAAAAAATAGGTAAAAAGGAGTAAATGACTTACCTGTTCAAACACACCCCCACACTTCTGGTACCAAAACTGTTAGGTGCCCGTCTTCTGCTTGCGGCCTAGGCTCTTGAGATGGCTCAGTAGAGGACCTCACCGGCGGTTAATCAATACACATACACACAAGGTACGTGATGAATGATTACAATGGTTTATTAAGCAGGAGGCTTTTTATGTTGGGTCTTTACAAGAACCTGCCCCACTTGGGACCAATGAGATTAATACACATAAACATTCATTAGCATATATTAGTAATTTCTTCATCCTGTGACTTCAGTTTTAACCTATACAGTTCAGGCTAATAGGTCAATGCCTTCTTAATTTCTGTTAACGTCTGCTGACCATCAGTTGCCCAACCACAAGTTCCTGAACAGCTAATTCTGGCCGTTTCATACCCAGCAACAGTGTACAGAGATAAAAACCACAAACAGATGTTTCCTCAGATGAAGACATCAGACAAGAATAGACAGACAGGGTGATAATGCAATGAGATAATTCAGTTATTAAGTAATACTGTCATGAGATACAGTTTTGTCTAAATATTCTCTAAATCATTAAGCAGATAAGCAAATCTTGAACTTTGCTTCAGGGTAAAATCAACAATCAATCAATAATGCAATGTATTATGGAATCTCCTTACAGGATCGTAGTAAAGGGCCCCAGGATATATATATATAATATATATATATATATATATTTGCATTTATAGTTGCCCCCTACTTTTATCCCTGTCCCCCCATGTGCCCCCCCTAAATATGAAAGCTGGAGATGCCGCTGTTTGAAACTAGAAGGAATTACAAACTTGATTCAGTGTAATGTAAGGAGAGGACACTCAGCAGCTGTTTACACATCTAGACTAGTGTGGGACACAAGAACAAACTTTTTAGGGTGTCCCACACAGGTGCTCCAGTGGATACTTTGGGTGTCTCCATGTGTGAAACTTGTCCAAAAAAGGGAAGTATTCCAGCTTGGTTAACCGGTTTCCGACCGGCTCCTGTACATTTACGTCGGCAGAATGGCACGGCTGCGCAAAGTAACGTACCCGTACATTACTTTGAATTTGCCGCCGTGTGCGCGCGCCTGCCACGAGCTCCATGAATCGGGTCGCGGGTCCCGCGGACTTGATCACTGTGGGGATACCCGCGATCGCCTCACAGAGAGGACGAACAGGGAGATGCTGATGTAAACAGCATCTCCCTGTTCTGCCTAGTGACAGTGTCACTGGATCTCTGCTCCCTGTCATCAGAGCAGAGATCAGTGACGTCACATACACAGCCCATCCCCCCTACAGTTAGTAATCACTCCCGGTACTGATTTAACCCCTCTCCGCCCCCTAATGGTTAACCCCTTCACTGCCAGTGTCATTTATACAGGAATCAATGCATTTTTATAGCACTGATTGCTGTATAAATGACAATGGTTCCAAAAATGTGTCAAAAATGTCCAACATGTCTGCCATAACGTCACAGTCACAATAAAAATCGCTGGTCGCTGCCATTACTAGTAAAAAAAAAATATTAATAAAAATGCCATAAAACTATCCCCCTATCAATAAACGCTTATTGTGATTTTTTTTTACCAAAAATATGTAGAAGAATATGTATCGGCCTAAACTGAGGAAAAAAATGTGTTTTTATATATTTTTTAATATATTTTTTATAGCAAAATGTAAAAAATAATGCAATTTTTTTTCAAAATTGTCACTATTTTTTTGTTTATAGCGCAAAAAATAAAAATCACAGAGGTGATCAAATACCACCAAAAGAAAGCTCTATTTGTGAGAAAAAAGGACGTCAATTTTGTTTTGGAGCCACATCGCACGACTGCGCAATTGTCAGTTAAAGCGACGCGGTGCCGAATCGCAAAAAGTGCTCTGGTCAGGAAGGGGGTAAATCCTTCCAGGGCTGCAGTGGTTAACGGAATAAATCATGTCTTCAGCTTTGAACTTCGCCCAAACAGACAATTGTACCCCACTTCCAAGCAATGTTTCATATTACTATTTCTGGCCTCAAATATCTGTGTGATAAGTATACCTTTTGTTTCATTCTCATAGGGGAGAAAAGACTCAGGGCGTCTGAGGACTCCGGGCCCCCCCCCCCCATCTCCTGAAGAAGGGGCCAGGAAACACCACAAGCTGAGGATGTGGAGGAAGGAGAGGTGGTGGAAATTGTCACCACAACAGGTGAGTGTCTGACACCACAGATTCAGGTAATAGATGTATGCCAGCATATTTATAATACATGGTGTGTATTTTTTCTTTTAGGTGATGTGCATGTTGTTGAAGAACAAGCTCCTCATTTCGCCACTGACAGTGCCCAAAGGCTTATCCAGGACATCATGCATTGTAGTCAGGATATAGACTTTATAAAGCAAAAAACACATGAGATTGAAGTCAAACTGAAGAACATGATTGATGTACTAGGAAGAATATAAATACCCAAAAAATGCCACTTTTTTTGTTTTTAACAATTTTTTATGCATTGTTAAAGCCAAATTTTGAAGATGCACACAGTGTGTCAATATGTGCTATCTGCCATCAGGGAATATCAATGTACGTGTTTTGTGGCTGCAACTCCTTCCTCGCAACTCAAGTAGGTGTGAGTAGGGATGAGCTTCGAGTTCGAGCCGAACAGCGAAAAATTTGGGGTGTTCGCGGCAAATTCGAATGCCGCGGAACACCCTTTAAAAGTCTATGGGAGAAATCAAAAGTGCTAATTTTAAAGGCTTATATGCATGGTATTGTCATAAAAAGTGTTTGGGGACCTGGGTCCTGCCCCAGGGGACATGGATCAATGCAAAAAAAAGTTTTAAAAACGCCCGTTTTTTCGGGAGCAGTGATTTTAATAATGCTTAAAGTGAAACAATAAAAGTGTAATATCCCTTTAAATTTCGTACCTGGGGGGTGTCTATAGTATGCCTGTAAAGGGGCGCATGTTTCCCGCGTTTGGAACAGTCTGACAGCAAAATCACATTTCAAGGGAAAAAAAGTCATTTAAAACTACTCGCGGCTATTAATGAATTGTCGGTCCGACAATACACATAAAAGTTCATTGATAAAAACGGCATGGGAATTCCCCACAGGGGAACCCCGAACCAAAATTTAAAAAAAAAATAACGTGGGGGGCCCCCCTAAATTCCATACCAGGCCTTTCAGGTCTGGTATGGATATTAAGGGGAACCCCGGCCAAATTTTTTAAAAAAGGGCCTGAAGGGCCTGGTATGGAATTTAGGGGGACCCCCACGTCATTTTTTTTTTAAATTTTGGTTTGGGGTTCCCCTGTTGGGAATTCCCATGCCGTTTTTATCAATGAACTTTTATGTGTATTGTCGGACCGACAATTCATTAATAGCCGCGAGTAGTTTTTCCTTTGAAATGTCATTTTGTTGTCAGACTGTTCTAAACACGGGAAACATGCGCCCCTTTACAGGCATACTATAGACAACCCCCCAGGTATGAAATTTAAAGGGATATTACATTTTTATTGTTTCACTTTAAGCATTATTAAAATCACTGCTCCCGAAAAACGGCCGTTTTTAAAACTTTTTTTTGCATTGATCCATGTCCCCTGGGGCAGGACCCTGGTCCCCAAACACTTTTTATGACAATACCATGCATATAAGCCTTTAAAATTAGCACTTTTGGGGGGCGCATGCGCGGCGCTGAGGAAGATGTTCGCCTGACACTGTAGCTCCGCTCCACCCGGGACTCTTTAGGCTTCCTGAGGGCTATATACAGCTAAAAACACGCTAATTTTTGCACCCCTCAAGCCACATATGCTTGGTGCATGCCGTTAAAGCGAAGAAAATCTCGGGGCTCCTCTCAGAACACCTTAACCCTCTATCTCCTCCGCACGCGGGAACGGTACACATGTCGCAAGATGGCGCGGCGGGAAGGAGGGATTCTCCGGCTCCATCTCCTCCGGCACAGCAAAATCCTTCTCCAAACAAGACCAACACCAGTGAGTACCACACCACCCTCTCTAAGGCAGACCTGGATGGCAGTCTGGAAGCTATGTATACCAGACTTGCAACCAAATTTCAAACGGAGCTACACAAAACCTCCCATACCCTGTCACAGGAAATAGCAGCTTTAGGCTCACGTACTGAGCTCCTTGAAACCAAACATGACGAGCTAGCTTTGGCTTATAATGTTCTCAGTCGTGAACATGAATCTCTGGCCTTAGCCCTTACTGCGATTCAGGCCCAAGTCGAAGATCTCGACAATAGAAATAGACGCAATAATCTACGTCTGAGAGGTATCCCTGAGTCAGAGACAGATTTAATTCGTTTGTTCAAATCACTTCTCCCAGATTATGAATCTGCAGCATTTAAATGTGACCGCATTCATAGGGCACTTCGCCCAAAACCACCTGATGACAAGCCCCCCCGTGATGTGATCCTCTGTATGAAGGACTTCCTCACTAAGGAAGAAATTTTGAGGGTTGCCAGGAATAACCAACGTATCACCCTGGACAACCATCCTATTCAGATCTACCCAGATATCTCCCCAGCTACCTTGGACAGATGTAGAGGCCTGAAAGATGTTACTACTGTGCTCCAAGCAGCTCACATCCGTTACAGATGGGGGTTTCTGTTTAAATTGCTGGTTCCCCATAATGGTACCACCTTTTCAGCTTCCTCCCTACAAGAGGGTCAAGAAATCTTGGTAAAGCTAGGCCTCCTGGATGCTGCTGCGATACGTCGCCCACCGTCGACACCCCATCCAGCTCCCATTTGGCAAACCCCGCCACCCAGGAGAGACAGAAGGAGGATCCACTATGAAATTGGAGAGGGCCTCGCAGAACAAATACGCTGAAGAAATTTTTGGAGACTTTCACTTTCATATCCCTAAGATGCTCTGCACCAAATTTTTCTCTCACCCCACTAATGGTGACTGTCCCTCGGAGCCGTGACATGTTCTCCCCACCCAGCAAACGTTTTTTTTTTTTTCTCTGTTACTTTGGGCGCTGCACCTCCCTTTTATCTGAGGGGCTTTCTTTTCTAGTTGAACGCTGCAGCCTTGCTGGGTACGAGACCTAGTTGTCTCGCTTGTGAATTTTCTTTTTTTTATCAGGTAAAGTTGTGTTATAATTTTTACTCTACCTGATCCAGTTGGGGCACTTGACTTTATGTCCTTTTTCAGAATTCTGCTATTCTGTGTATTTTTTCTTTTTTTGGTTTTATATGTTTATGAAGTTTTTCTTCTTTTTTTTGGTCAGTCAGTTTACAGCCTACGTCATGGGCCCTTTCTATATTCTACGAGTGAGATTTGTATGCCTATGATTCATGATCTTGTCTATTGGCTAAGTATTTATGAGATTTGCCAATTGGTTATTTGGATAATGACGGTACCCCTGCTTGGTTTACTATGCTCTAGATCACAATCTCAGTTTACCTCCAATACAGGATCCATTTTGCACCCTTTCTGTCATGATAGCTCTACTATGACATATCATGGTCATTACCTGTATTTCCCATAATGTTAAGGGATTCAATTCCCCCATAAAGAGGTGTAAGGCTTTTGACCTATAAAGTCATATAGGTGCCAAAATCCTTCTACTGCAAGAGACCCACTTCTCACATTCTTCACACCCAAAATTCCTTTATAGAAATTTTCCTCAATCATTTTGCTCTCTCCACACTACCAAAAGCAGAGGTGACGCCATTCTAATACATTCCTCCCTGTCAATGGATGTAAAGCAATGCTATAGAGACAAGGATAGCAGGTTCGTCATTATTAAAGGGGTAATTCACAACAAAGAAATAACCATAGCTAGCGTATACGCCTCAAATGATGCACCTGCATCCTTCTTTAAACTCTCTTTTGACAGATTGGTCTCCTTGATCTCTCCCCACATGATCATAGGAGGTGACTTTAACCTAGTGGCCAATCCAACACTAGATAGATCCTCCTCCACAACTGCCTCCAAGGCCTTCCCCAGGTCTCTAACACAAGGCCTGGTAGACCACCAGCTAATCGATACCTGGAGAACGCACAACATGGGTCTTAAAGAATTCACCTTTTACTCACACCCCCACAAAAGTTATGCAAGGTTAGACTATATTTACACCACCCCTATCATATAAGCTAATTCCTCTAACGCCATGATCCACCCTTGTGTTTGGTCGGATCACCATTTAACTTCCTTTACAACAGATTTTATTGGTTTGGCTCCCACCCCACACACTTGGAGACTGAATGAAGCCTTGCTCTCTGACCTAGTGGCAGAATCTGGGACAGCTAAGACAATTGAGGAGTACTTCTCATGTAATGCTCTTCCAGAAACCCCTCCCTCTATAGTATGGACTGCTCATAAGGCAGTTGTAAGGGGCAAACTAATTAGTCTCGCCTCCTCTCATAATAAAATGCATAGACAAAAAATCCTTGACCTCACGACGGAATTGGACAAAAACACCAATACATTGTGCTTGGAGTCCACCAGAAAAATCATAGACCAAAAGAGTCTAAAACTACACACTCTCTTATCCTCCAAGACTGAAAAAGCTCTTTGATGGTCCAAAGCCAAATTTTTACTGCATAACAACACCACCTCAACCCTTTTTGCCAGAAAGCTCAGCCAGTCCTCCCGCCCACACATGTTTACAAACTGACCTCAGAGACGGGTCTATCCACCTCCCATCCCAAAGAGGTGCTTCGAATTTTCGAACACTTCTACTCCTCCCTCTTGGCACCAGTCCAAACTCCGCCAACTATTGCAGAAGATACTTGGTTCCAAAACATTCCTATACCCTCCCTTTCGCCTACACAAATAGAGAAACTCAATGCTCCTATCCCAACCTCAGAAGTACTTAACGTAATCAAAACCCTGAAGATAGGTTCAGCCCCTTGCCCGGATGGCTTTTCAGCAATATATTATAAGAAATTTGCCAGCCTTCTTTCCCCCAGCTTGGTACAAGTGTTTAATGGGGTCCTACAAGGGGGTAGTTTCCCAGATGAAATGTTGCTGGCAAATATGTCCTTGATCCCTAAACCTAATAAAAATCATTTACTCCCACAAAATTATAGGCCAATTTCGGTCATGAATAATGACTTAAAATTTTTTAGTAGGATTCTGGCGGACAGACTGGCATCCATTATTTCCTCCCTGATATCTCCTTTCCAATCAGGTTTTATACCCCACAGATTCATAACTGACAACATTCGGTTAGCCACTAACATAATACAGGATGCGAATCTGTCTTCCAGAAAACTCTTTATGCTTAGCCTAGACATACATAAGGCGTTTGATAGCGTCTCCTGGAGCTATCTTTCCGTCCTTCTGCAGCGTATGGGCTTCTGTAATAAATTTTTACATGCGTTCCGTGCCCTTTATGTTAACCCTAGAACTCGCATTAAGATCCAGGGATGTAACTCTGACTTTTATTCAGTAGGGTGGGGCACTAGGCAGGGGTGCCCACTTTCTCCCCTGATCTTTGCCCTTGCCCTAGAATCCCTAGCTATTGCAATACTCAATAACCGAGACATATCAGGTTATACCAAAGGTACCTCTTCCTACAAATTTTGTATGTACGCGGACGATGTCCTCATGTTCTTGACTAACCCCCATATTTCCCTGCCCAATCTCCTACAAACCCTGTCAGACTTTGCGGGAGTCTCCGGCATCAAGATCAATGTTTCAAAATCAGTCGCCCTTCCGGTGGGGTTCTCTCCTGGAGAACTCCAGCATCTTAAGGGCACCTTTCATTTTGTATGGGCGGAAACCCATCTATCATATTTGGGTATTAACCTGGTAGGAGACTTCCGCAGACTCTTTGAATTTAACTACCCTCCTATGATCTCTAAATTGAAAAGAACCCTGAAAATGTGGTCCCAACTTCACATCTCCTTTCTAGGTAGAATTACAGCTCTTAAAATGGTTATCCTCCCCCGGTTACTCTACCTTTTCCGATCCCTTCCTATTAGAGTTTCTAAAGCCTTCCTGCTAACCCTTCAAGCACAACTCAATAAATTTATATGGCAGGACAAACCCTCTAGATTTGCTAGGGAAACCCTTTACCGTTCAACTAAGAGAGGAGGACTGGGTGTCCCTCGTATTTGGCTATATTATATAGCCTGTAGACTTGCACAACAAGCCCAGTGGAACATCAAAGACTCCAAAGTCCTGTGGGTCAAATTTGAACAAGACTCTATTACCCCCCTGTTTCTTCCGGGAATTATGTGGTCCTCTATCCCCTCCCTCCCTGAAATCTCGATCAAGAACCAGGTTGTGTCACTAGGTTTGAAACTCTGGAACTCATAAAAGCATAGATTCAACCTTATCTCTCAAACCCCTCAGGGAGCTTCCTTTCTTGGGGATCCAAGATTTCCCCTGGCCTATGACCACCCGGAGTCATTCCAGGAATGGACACAACACAACTTGAGCAAATTAGGGGACTTTCTGGTTGACTCCAAATTCATTTAGTTTTCAACACTTAAGGCCCGTTTTTATATCCCAGATAGAGAATTTTATCGCTTCCTCCAAATACGACATTTCCTTCAACAACATTACCCCACTCCCTCAGCAGAAAATACGACATCATATGAAGACATGTGCCTTATGGCCCCACGTCAAAGAGGCCTCATTTCACAAATCTATTAATTTCTTAGAATCGGCTGAAGATATTCCGACCCTGAAATATAGATCTCAATGGGAATAAGAATCAAGTCTAGATCATGACGATATTGACTGGGACAGGGGTTGGTTAAACATACGCAAATGCTCTAAGTCCTTAACAGTTAGGGAGACAGCCATAAAACTTATGACAAGAAGGTACTATACCCCATCCCGCATTCACACGATATACCCACAAACTTCTCCTAGATGCTTCAGGGGTTGCACACATTCGGGCTCATACATCCACATATTCTGGGAATGCGAGAAACTTCAACCTACCTGGAAGGAGGTATTGAAACTGGTGGATAAACTAGCAGGACAGTCCGTCAACCTCTCCTTTCTCCACTACATTTTCTTTCAAGATATCCCTGATATCACAAAACCCATGCTGAGGTTAATTCATTCCATTTGTATTGCTATGATCTGGTGTATTGCTCTTCACTGGAAATCCTCTGTGATCCCGTTTGCACAAATTATCTCACGGGTTGATAGTATGATGATATCCGAGAAAATATTCCATACCTTACATGATTCCATTCTGGCATATGATGCCAAATGGAATCCATGGTTCCTACTAAGGCTTCAAGACTGACCGTTTCTGACCAATGTTAATATTATTATGTTTGTTCCACCTTTTATTTTTCATTTCCTTTTCTTTTTCTCTGTTTTGCTGACATTACACGTCCAACCTTCTGGGTTATAACCCCTTTTTAGTACTTAGTGTTTTTCAAGAGTGTGTGATTTTGATAACATGTTCTTATTATTTTGTAACATGCTGGAACACTTTGTACATTAATTTTCATTACATCTCTATTACCCTGAAGGTAATGGTAGCTTTCGCTTTAAATGTATATGTATTCTTCTTTTAAAAACAAAAAAAAAAAAATTAGCACTTTTGATTTCTCCCATAGACTTTTAAAGGGTGTTCCGCGGCATTCGAATTTGCCGCGAACACCCTAAATTGTTCGGTGTTCGACTCGAACTCGAAGCTCATCCCTACTCACACCTACTTGAGTTGCGAGGAAGGAGTTGCAGCCACAAAACGCGTACATTGATATTTCCTGATGGCAGATAGCACATATTGACACACTGTGTGCATCTTCAAAATTTGGCTTTAACAATGCATAAAAAAATTGATAAAAAAAAAAAAAGTGGCATTTTATAGTTTGACTTCAATCTCATGTGTTTTTTGCTTTATAAAGTCTAAATCCTGACTACAATACATGATGTCCTGGATCAGCCTTTGGGCACTGTCAGTGGTGAAATGAGAAGCTTGTTCTTCAACAACATGCATGAGTGTTACCTTGGAAGTGCTTGGAACAAGCGCTCACCAGCGCTGTGGCGTCTGCACCTGTGTGGGAGAGAGAGGACAGTGCCCGAGGCGACGCCTGATAAGCATCCCACCTGCGTCGGTGATTAGCACCAACGTCACGTTACAGTACGACGATGCGTGGGGCGAGGCCCCTGCCAGAGCGTCAGGGACCCGCCCAGACTGACGCCACTGCATCCAGCTGCGTCAGCACAGGATGGAAGATTACGCGCCCGCACAACGGCGCCGGCTGGTGACGTCATGTACAGGAGCGATACGTGGCGCCGATACGATGTGAGCACCCGCCCAATCCCCCACACCAAACCAAGCCCAAAAGGGGGTGGACATGGGGGGATGGGGAGGGCACGCAGAGTGCATCGCAGCTCTGGGAAAAGAACAACCCAAAGCCCAGAACCTAGCCACCATGCTGGATTGTGTGCAGTGCGCCCAGAATTTGAGCAACATATGGTTGCACAAAGTAGTGACCAATAAGGTGCACTAACACACACGGGTAAACCCCAAACAAAGCTGGCAGCGGATAACTGCCTGCAACTGTCGACTGCCTCCATCCCTAAAAAGAGTTGCAATGGAAAAAGTTTGGGACTTTGAGTGAGGCATGGGGCTGTGCCTCCATCCCGAGTACAAGAAAAAAGGGAGGGGGACTGAATGGGACTTTAAATGATTCAGTAGACAGATTGGGGTAAGGTAAAAAATTGTGTGTTCAAGTTTATTGTATAGAAAAATCCTGGTATATAACACATGTGAAGGGTTACGTGTGCATGCGCACAGGACATAGCCTACATAAATACATGTGTATAAAGACAGTTATCATAATGTCTAACAATAAATAGCTGTTACAAATATAATGTACAAAATATACATATATCCTGGGAAGCACAATATTTTTTGATTAAAAAAAAAAAAAAAAGCTTTACAATGCACATGTGTAAAAGGTTTTATACTCAACAATGTGTGGATTCTTCTTTCAATGATCAATACCAGTTTTTGGATTAAGTTTGTGTTTACAGTGACAATGGGTGTTATTTAATAATGAAAAAACACTTGGCACTACACGTGCACTAGGAGACCCTAGGAGACAGCAAAAAGAAACACAAGCAGTAAATGAAAATCAAGATTTTATCTGATAAAATAGAAAATTTATTCCAAATTGGCTGCCAAAGCAATGCCCACCCTACCCGTAAAATATTCAACATATTTTTCCCGCACTTCACGGGCACTTTGGGGGGGCAAGCCAGGACAGCCCGCTTCCAGGGCCATCAGCATTTCATTAAGTCCGGCCTCAGGCCCAACTGAGGCAACATATGTTGGATTATTTTGTTTTAAAAAGTTGTGCCGTATGCAGCAAGATAACACAATGTGGTTTAGTTTGTACGGCGCCATATTTATGGCAGTTAAAAATAGGCTAAACCGGCTGGCCATTATCCCAAACGCATTCTCCATGACTCTTCTGGCTCTGGCCAGCCGGTAATTAAACACCCTCTTCTCCGGGGTGAGGGTCCTCTGGGGGAAGGGCCTCATCACGTGATCACCCAGACCGAATGCCTCATCTGCGATGAACACAAATGTCAGTCCCTCAATGTTATCTTCCGCAGGTGGCAATCCCAGGCCACCACTCTAGAGACGTCGAAAGAACTCAGTCTGGGCAAAGACTCCACCATTCGACATCCGGCCATTCCTCCCCACGTCCACATACAGAAACTCATATGTCTCCGACACCACCGCCATCAACACAACACTATGAAACTTCCTATAGATATAATAGTATGACCCCGAATGAGGTGGTGGTACGATGTGGACGTGTTTCCCATCAATTGCCCCTCCACAGTTGGGAAAGTCCCAACGATCGGCAAAGTGGGATGCCACAGTCTGACGTTCCTGTGGCGTTGAAGGAAACTGTGGAGTCAAACAAAAACATAAAAATTAGTCATTTTGCACATAAACATTGCAAGCAGATTAGACACAAACATTCTTGGCCAACACCAGTATAACATTTTTTTGAAGGAGTATTTAAAGGCAAAAATATAAGGTCTACCCCCCTTCTGATGGCCCATTGTAACAATTTTAGGAGGGGGAGATGTTTTGGGCAGGTAACCCTCTCCACTTCATTGAGAGCTGAATGCATAAATAATGTGTGTTACTTTGGCCAGCCCCTCCTTATTTACACTATTGGCAGCCCACTGGACAGGTAAGAAGTGTCATAATACAAAAATATGAATACACACTGTACAAATTGAAGCAGATTTTTACATTCTGCAATTAACTAGCAAGATACTAGGAGAACCAAACTTTAAACAGTACCATTTACAAGTATTTGGAAGGCCCTTGCACTACATGCTTTGGTGAATTCATCCATAAATATGAACACAAAATAGGTAGGTATAGTGTGTATGGGTTTGGCAAAGTCAGCAGACAGAGGATTGGTATGGGTTAATTTAGTGGTTGGGGAGAGGGAGGGTTCAAAATGATTTTGGAACCCCCAAAAAAAGCCTCTGACACTCTGCCTGAATTTAAGGACACAAATAACATTTGTACACATTTTAGGGGGTGTTTAGGGTAAAGCACTACTATGGAGCTGACAAAATACATTGTTAAGTGACTAGGCTAGGTGGATATGGGCCCAGGATAGCATGCTGGGAAGGTTATTGAAGGCAAATATGCATGAAGGACAAAAAAAGGAAGTTTAAAAACTGCCAGCATGCATGGGCACAAAGGGGACATTCCCGGCATTAGGGGTGAGCTTCGTGTTCGAGTCAAACCCATTTTCGACTCAAACATTGTGTATTTGGCCGTTTGCCGAATTACGAACGATATGGGCCGTTCGTGCCAAATTCGAGTGGCGCGTCACGGCCGGTAATTAACTGCGGCATTGCAGTGCATTGCTGGCTGATGATTGGCCAAGCATGCACTATGACCCGCATGCTTGGCCAATCACAGCTCAGTCTGTACAGAGAGCCGTAATTGGCCAAAGGCAGGGTGGCTTTGGCCAATTATGGCTCAGGGGTTTTCGTATATGCCCCACACTATATAAGGCCTCCTACATGGCGGCCCTGTGTAGTGTGTTCCGGCATTGAGAGAGAGATAGATAGACAGAGAGACAGTGTCATAGAGTAGGCAGGTGAGTCAGTTAGCTGCACTTACAGTGTATTGTATATATATATATATATATATATATATATATATATATATATATATACATCCTAGGTGTTGTGTGTGTGTATATATATATATACACACTGTATTCAGTTTAGCTAGATCCATTCCGGTTATTCTCTTCCTACTGACAGGCAGGCAGGTGTTTTTACAGTATTTACAGCTACCTGAAGAAAATTGCTGGTGTTCTTCTGATCCTATTAGTCCTATTAGTACAGTATTTACAGTTAATGTAGTGTGTCCTCTGCACAGTGTGCACCTAAAGCTACCTGAAGAAAATTAGTGGTGTTCTTCTGATCCTATTAGTACAGTACCGCAGGCAGCTACAGTATTTACGAGTTAGTGTAGTGCATCCTCTGCACAGTGTGCACCTAAAGCTACCTGAAGAAAATGAATGGTGTTCTTCTGACCCTATTAGTGCAGTACCACAGGCAGCTGCAGTATTTACAAGTTAGTGTACTGCGTCCTCTGCACAGTGTGCACCTAAAGCTACCTGAAGAATATTGGTGGTGTTCTTCTCATCCTATTAGTACTGCAGGAAGCTCTAGTATTTAAAAGTTAGTGTAGTGCGTCCTCTGCACAGTGTGCATCTAAAGCTACCTGAAGAAAATTGGTGGTGTTCTTCTGATCCTATTAGTATCGCAGGTAGCTACAGGATTTACAGTTAGTGTACTGTGTCCTCTGCACAGTGTGTACCTAAAGCTACCTGAATAAAATTGGTGGTGTTCTTCTGATTCTATATTAATACCACAGGCAGGCAGCTACAGTATTTACAGTTAGTGTACTGCGTCCTCTGCACAGTGTGCACCTAATGCTACCTGAATAAAATTGGTGGTGTTCTGATCCTATATTAATACCACAGGCAGGCAGCCACAGTATTTACAGTTAGTGTACTGTGTCCTCTGCACAGTGTGCACCTGAAGCTACCTGAAGACAATTGCTGTTGTTCTGCTCCTATTAATACCACAGGCAGGCAGCTACAGTATTTACAGTTAGTGTACTGCATCCTCTGCATAGTGTGCACCTAAAGCTACTTGAAGACAATTGCTGGTGTTCTCATACTAATAATACTACAGGCAGGCAGTTGATTCTTCTAGCTGCAGTATCAGTATATATATACATCCCAGCTTTGTGCAGCTACATCTCACTGCAGGCCATTAGTATGTCTAGAAGGCCAACAAGGAGAGGCAGACAGTCACAAATCAATAAAAGAGGGCAAGCAGTATCTGTGTCTAGAGGCAACAGTGTTGGTCATGGAGACGGTGCATCCTCATCAGCACGTGGCCTTGGGACACGTTTGTCCTTTTTTTCGGCAACTGCCTGTGTTGAGCCGCAACATGCAGAAGACTTGGTAGAGTGGATGACCAAGCCTTCCTCATCCCCCCTCATCCTCTCTCACCCAGGCTCAGGGTACTTTGTCTGGCAAAGCAGCTGCCAATGTGGCCTCATCACTCGGCTCAATGGCATCAGTCACTTCTTTCCTTGCTCCACCATGTCCTCCTGAGGAGTCCCCTGAACTGTTTGACCGCAGTGTTGGGTACATGCTCCAGGAGGATGCCCAGCGTTTTGAAGGCTCCAATGATGGTACCCAGCTAGAGGAAGGCATTAACGTGAGCCCAGAGAGAGGGTGCCCAAGAAGGACAGCAACCTGGCAGTCATGTTCCCCCAGCTGCAGCATACTGCCAGCTTTGCTCTAGTGATGAGGAGGGAGGGGATGATGAAATCACTGACTCCACATGGGTGCCTGATAGGAGGGAGGAGGAGGCACATCGCCAACGAGGCAGGATGCCCTCCAGGGGCCAGCTTAAGAGCAGCAGACCAACTGCATCACACCGCAGAGCTCCGCATGTGCAGGGCGCTGCTGTCTCTGCACGTTATTCCAAAAGTTCTTTGGTTTGGGCCTTTTTTTGAGATGAGTGCATCAGATCCCACCGCTGCTATTTGCAACATATGTCTCAAGCGTATCTCGCGTGGCCAAAACATCTCCCGCTTGTGCACCAAATGCTTGACCAGACATATGTTGACCTGCCATGCAGTTCGTTGGCAAGCGTACTTAAAAGACCCACACCAAAGAACAAAGAGGACCTCTCCTTGCTCCTCATCAGCTGGGATCTCCAACCCCACTATACCTTCAGTCCTCTCTGAGACCTGCACTGAGAGGAATGAAGGTGTAGAATTAGGTGTGTCACAGCCAAGTACTTGGGGGCAATCTGCTATTGGTACACCGACGTCAGATTGTACCAGGTAAATTTTGGCCTGCCCCAGCTGCTGCACCGCCAAAAGAAGTTCACTCCCAGCCATCCACATGCCCAGCAGTTGAATGCTAGCTTGGCTAAATTGCTAGCACTTCAACTGCTGCCTTTTCAGTTGGTAGACTCTGCCCCCTTCCGTGAGTTTGTGGAATGTGCGGTTCCTCACTGGCAGTTTCCCAAATGCCACTTTTTCTCATGGAAGGCTATTCCGGCTCTCTACCGGCATGTGGAAGGCAATGTCTTGGCCTCGTTGGACAGGGCGGTCAGTGGTAAGGTGCATATTACCGCTGACTCATGGTCCAGCAGGCATGGACAGGAACGTTACCTATCTTTCACCGCGCACTGGGTGACTCTTCTGGCAGCTGGGAAGGATGCAGGACAGGGTGCAGTAGTGTTGGAGGTTGTTCCGCCACCATGCCTCGAAAATACTACTAGTGGTGATTCTGCCACACCTCTCTCCTCCACCCCCTCCTCTTCTTCTTCCTCCATGGTCTCTTCCTGTGTTGATTTGTCTTCGGAACCAGCGGTGCTCCATAGTCGTTCAAGGGGCTACGCAAGCATGCAGGCCAAAAGATGCCATGCAGTGCTTGAGCTGGTGTGCTTAGGGGACAGGAGCCACACTGGGGCAGAGATTCTGTCAGCTCTGCAGGGAAAGGTTCAGAGGTGGTTGATGCCATGCCAGCTTAAGGCAGGTATGGTGGTTTGCGACAATGGCACCAACCTCCTCTCTGCCCTCCGACAGGGACAACTGACCCATGTGCCCTGTTTGGCTCACGTCCTTAACTTGGTGGTGCAGCAGTTCTTGGGCAGGTACCCAGGCTTACAGGATGTCCTGAGGCAGGCCAGGAAAGTCTGTGTGCTTTTCCGCAGGTCATATAATGCCAGTGCTCGGCTGGCTGACCTTCAAAAGGAATTTAACCTGCCCAAGAACCGCCTAATCTGTGACATGCCCACCAGGTGGAACTCAGGTGGCCCTCTGCTGCACACACAGCAGAGGGCCATCAATGAGTACCAGTGTGATTATGGCACCAGGACAGGGTCAGGGGAGCTTGTTTTTTTTTCCCCACGCCAGTGGTCCATGATCAGGGATGCATGTACTGTCACCATTTGAGGAGGCCACCAGGATGGTGAGCAGTGACAGTGCATACATCAGTGACACTGTCCCCCTTGGCCACCTGTTGGAGCACACACTTCATGAAATAATGGACAGGGCACTTGAGGCAGAACAGAGGCAGGAAGAGGAGGACTTCCTTAGCTCTCAAGGCCCCCTTTATCCAGACAGTGTTCCTGCGTGCCCGCCGATCACACAGGAAGAGGACAAGGAGGAAGAGGATTGTGTCAGCATGGAGGTGGAGCCTGGCACTCAGCATAAGCAGCAGTCTTTAAGGGATCATTTACAGTCCCAAGGGTTTCATGGACTTGTACGTGGCTGGGAGGAGGTGGCTGCGGATCATGTCATCCTTAGTGACCCAGAGGACTCCGGACCGAATGCCTCAGCAAACCTATGCTGCTTGGCCTCCCTGATCCTGCAAAGCCTGTGGAAGGATCCTCGTATTTGTGGTATCAAGGAGAGGGATCAATACTGGCTGGCAACCCTCCTTGATCCACATTACAAGGGTAAGGTTGAGGACCTTATCTTGCCATCGCAGAGGGATCAGAGGATGAAACATCTTCGGGAGGCCTTGGAGAAAGGTCTGTGCAACGCGTTCCCAGAGACTAGGGGGTTACAAACTCCTGTGCCTGGACAACGTGTTGCTGAGGCTTTGATCAGTCAAAGAAAGAGCGGTGGAGAAGGTGGCTGTCTGACCGATGTGTTTAGACAATTTTTTAGTCCGCAGCCCCAAGGTATGATCGGTTCCAGCAACCATTGCCAGCGTCTGTTTTACATGTTGCAGGAATACCTAGGGGCAAGATCTGACTTGGACTCCTTTCCCACCGAAAATCCTCTGGGTTACTGGGTCTTGAGGATGGATCACTGGCCAGAGCTTGCACAGTATGCAATTTAGCTACTGGCCTGTCTTGCATCCAGCGTTCTTTCGGAACGCACATTCAGTGCTGGAGGCTTTATAACTGATCACAGGGTGCGCCTGTCCACTGACTTGGTCGATCAACTGACCTTCATAAAAATGAATCAGTCTTGGATCACCACCAACTACCAGGCACCTGATGCTGATGTAACCAAATCATTTTTTTTGAAATGTCAGATCCCGTCAAGACTGCCTATGCTGATGCTGAGTGACTATCCTGTTATGCTAAGTGACTATCCTCTTCTTCCTCAATGATCATGCTGATAGCTTGTAAGAATATTTTTGGTTCTGGGCGCCGCCACCAGTGGCTAAGGCCCAATTTTTCAGCCCCTGTTCAACAGGGGCGTGTAATTACAATTTTTGATGCAATACTTTGCAGCAGGGCTCGTTCCTGCGCTCCAACTAGAGTATCTGTGAGGAGATGCAGTGTTGTGGCACCAGTGCCTAAGGCCCAATTTTTCTGCCCCTGTTCATCAGGGACATGTAATTACAATTCTTGATCTAATATTTCACAGCAGGGCCCCTTTCTGCGCCCACCAAGAGTAACTGTGAGGACTTACAGTGTTGTGGCAACACCACCACCACCACCACCAAAGGTCCAATTTTTCTGCCCCTGTTCAACAGGTGCATGTAATTACAATTCTTGATCTAATATTTCACAGCAGGGCCCGTTTCTGAGTCCACCAAGAGTAACTGTGAGGACTTAGTGTTGTGGAACCAGCACCACCACCACCACCAAAGACCCAATTTTTCTGACCCTGTTCAACAGAGGCATGTGATTACAATTCTTGATCTAATATTTCACAGCAGAACCAGTTCCTTTCGGCCTCCAAGAGTAACTGTGAGGGCTTACAGTGTTGTGGCAACACCAACACTTAAGGCCACAATTTCTGCAGAGTATATAGGGCAGGCCCCTACTTTCAAACATCCAACTTACAAACGACTCCTACTTGCAAATGGAAGGAGACAGCAGGAAGTGAGATAAAATCTACCCCTAGGAAGGGAAATTCTCTCCTGTAAGAGTTAATATGGGAAAAACTTGTCTCCTCTCCACTGATGCTTTATTACCAATCCTTGTTTCACTAAAAACCCCAAATTGTCAAAAAACATTTGTCATTGGGTCAGAAAGTGAGGTGAAATCTTCTGAAGAGGTGCACAGACAGCAAAACAAATGTCACAGGGGTGATAACCCTTCCCAATGTTTTCCAAAAAGCTTAAAAATTGATTTTTTGGCTGTAGCTACACTTTAAAAATGTACCAGTTCAAAATTACAAACAGATTCTTAACAACAAACCTACAGTCCCTGTCTTGTTTGCTCTGCCTATATACTTCTGTTCAGAGTAAATAGGGCCTGGGGGCCCCACGTCTTTCCTTTTTTTATTTGGGTTCCGCTTAATATCCATACAAGACCCAAAGGGCCTGGTAATGGACTGGGGGGGTACCCATGTCGTTTGTCTTACTGATTTTCATCCATATTGCCGAGGCCCAACATTACATTAAAGCCGCAAGCAGCTTTAAATTACTTTTTTTCCTTTAAAAATGTCATTTTGTGCAGGGGCGGTTCTAAGCACGGGAAATGCCACTTTACAGGCATACTATAGACACCGATACGGTACGATATTTAAAGGAATATTTCACTTTTTTTTTCACTTTAAGCATCATTAAAATCACTGCTCCCAAAAAAACGGCCGTTTTTAAAACTTTGTTTTGCATTGATACATATCCCCTGGGGCAGGACCCGGGTCCCCAAACCCTTTTTAGGACAATACCATGCAAATTAGCATTTAAATTTAGCACTTTTGATTTGGAACATTCGGGTCCCATAGACTTCAATGGGGTTCTAAAGTTCGCGCAAATTTTCGGACCGTTTGCAGGTTCTGGTGTGAACCGAACCGGGGGGGTGTTCGGCTCATCCCTACCCAGCATATTACAATCATGGTAATTAGGGAATGATGAAAGAAATACAATACATTAGCAAACATTAAATACATAGAATGTGATGTTAAAGGAGAAAACTTACTCTAATATAGTCCTTCTGCAGGACCTGAATGATGGCAGAACAGGTCTCTGGAATAAAGATCCCCAGAGCCTGGGGGGAGATGCCTGTTGAGAACCTGAGGTCCTGCAGACTTCTCCCAGTTGCTAAGTACCGCAACGTGGCGACTAGCCTTTGTTCGGGAGTGATGGCTTGCCGCATGCAGGTGTCCTACCTGCTAATATAAGGGGACAGCAAAGCCAACAAACGGTGAAAAATGGGGTCCGTCATCGGCAGATAATTCATGAAATCATCAGGGTTATTCACTTGGATCTCCCGCAACAAAGGCATGTGAGAGAATTGGTCACGCTGGAGCAACCAATTCTTGGTCCATGAACTCCTCCCCGCCCTGTTCATGGACTGGGCTTGGGTCACAGTAAGAACCCCAACACCAAGCCCCCGCACAGCACAAACTCTACGATGAGGATGTACCCGCGACATGGCTTCAAAACGGTCGGCTGGTCAGAAAGAACTAACAGAAAACACTGAAAAACAGCAAGGCCTGAAAGAACGAGCTGAAAATCAGAAACGAGCGGACAAGAACGCACTGGGCATCAAACATGGTACTATAACCAGCACGCACTGACAAACAAATGCAAACTGACTACACGCACTGAAAAGCAGATACGAACCCACAAGCACAAACTGAAGAGCAGCATTGATGGGAAAAGCATGAGTCTGAAAAGCGCGAATCTCACCAAACTTCTACTAACACGAGATAAACACAAGATCAGCAGAAGGAGCCCAAAGGGTGGGGCACTCTTATTGAACTTCCCTTTTTTAGTCCCGTCGTATGTGTTGTACGTCACCGCGTTCTTGGAGGTCGGAATTTGGTGTGACCGTGTGTATGCAAGACAAGCTTGAGCGGAATCCCGTCCGAAAAACCATTCAAGGCTTTTCCGACGACAATTACGATCGTGTGTACACGGCATTAGTGTAACCGACGCATGATCCGACCAAGTGATAGTGGTAATTTTAGCCCCCTTGCATTTAAACAGTACCCACTTGTCCATCAAAAATAAGTCAATCCTACTGTAGGACCTGTGACTGTTTGAGAAAAGCGAATAGTCCCTCTCATTCACGTTGAGACATCTCCAGGAATCATATAGATCATAGGTCCATAGAACCGGCTTAAGTGATGGAGGTGAGCGTTTCGTTTTGGCGGTGTAATCAAGGGTTGGGTCAGAAGTGATGTTAAAGTCTCTACAAATCACCACTATGCCTTTCTATATAACCCATATTTTTTTCATTAACTTGTGAAAAAAACCTTGTTTTCGCTATTGTTTACGGCATATATGTTTGCCACTGTATATGTGGTGGAATTTATATCGCATGCCAAAATTATAAAGCGGCCTTGTGGGTCTATGTTGACCTTGTGTAATTTGACGGCAATTGTGTCCTTTATCGCTATCATCACCCTTTTTTTTTTGTGTGTCAGCATTGACATTGTAGAGGTATGGAAACTTAGGATGTGAGCACTTAGGAGGAGATTGGTCGTTAGCTGCTTCAGCCCCGGAAGATTTTACCTCCTTCCTGACCAGAGCACTTTCTGTGATTCGGCACTGTGCTGGTTTAACTGACAATTGCGCAGTCATGCGACATTGCACCCAAACAAAATTGACTTAATTTGTGCCCCACAAATAAAGCTTTCTTTTGATCACCTCTGCGGTTTTTATTTTTTGCGCTATAAACAAAATAAGAGCGACAATTTTGAAAAAACGCATTATTTTTTACTTTTTGCCCGCAATATATATATAAAAAAATATTTTTTTCCTCAGTTTAGGTCGATATGTATTCTTTTACATATTTTTGGTAAAAAAACCCAGCAATAAGCGTATATTGAGTGGTTTGCGCAAAAGTTATAGTGTCTACAAAATAAGGGATAGTTTTATGGCATTTATATTATTTTTTTTCTTTACTAGTAATGGCGGCTATCTGCGATTTTTATTGGGACTGTGACATTATGGTGGACACATCAGACAATTTTGACACATTTTTGGGAACATTGGCATCAATACAGAGATCAATGCTATAAAAATGCATTGATTACTGTAAAAATGTCACTGGCAGTGAAGGGGTTAACATTAGGGGGCGATCAAGGGGTTAATGTGTTCCCTAGTGTGTGTTCTAACTGAAGAGGGGAGGGGACTGTGCAGGGGAGATGACAGATCACTGTTCATACTCTGTATGAACAGACGATCTGTCTGTTCTCCCCTAAGAGAACCACAAACTGTGTTTAAACACACAGATCCCGGTTCTCCATGTGTCAGCGGCGATCGCGGGAGCCCGGTGGTGATCATGACTGCCGGCCACTCTCATCGGCTCGGAGGGGTGAGCGGGGGCCGTGCGCACGTCCCTAGTGGCCACAGGGCGAAGCGACGTTACATATTGTCATTTCTGGCTAGAAGGAAAGAGAGGGGACCACCCTATAAGTATCTGCCCATAAATAAGTCACAAGGTAACAATTTTCCACCCAATGCCTCTCCTCAGAATTGGAGGCCATATCCGTAACCCAAAACAATCATACTAACAAAGGAAAGGACCAGGGGGAAGCACAAGGGAGTGATCTCCCTAGGTCCAAAAAGTGGTTACCATGGATATGGTGGGCAATAAAGGGAAGGAAAAGGATGTATGTAAAAATATATAAAGGTTTATTGAATAAATCTAAAATTATCAAGTGCTTAACCATAGACAATAGAACACATGTATGAAGCTGATCCACCTGACACAATTTAATGGGCCCGTCCAGTGCAATCAGCACGGGGCGCGCCCATCAACCTACAACACACAAACATACAACATATACACATATAGACATATAAAATAAAACATGAAGTGCAGGCGCCTTTATACCCACAGATGCATGAGGTCCCTGTGGCCAATCGCCAGATCAAAAAGGAAATAAATGTTTGTATGGATATGATAATAAAGGGACCCAGTGCATGTGTGGTCCCCCGGGGAGATGGGGAAAATGGATAGGATATGTACAAAAGGATGCCTAACTCAAAACCTCGCTAGATATCATCTACGTTGGCTGTATGGATGCTGCAGCTAGATTGGTGGGTCAGGGGGACTCATACATAATGTTGCATGCGCATGCTATAATCATGAATATTGCTGAGAGTCCATTCCTGTGGTTAGTGGGGATGAATATATAGCTGAGAGTCTCTGTAGAGTTTAGGGGATATAGAAACCGCACGGTGTGATGAATACTATTTGTACCAGGAACAGATCACATGACCTCTCAGGGTGGCCCGATAACTCTCGGGACTGCCAGTGTATGAGGGTATGCTGGAAGTCTATACAAAGCTGAATGTCACTGTGCACTTCTGTCCACATTGGTCAGGGCCATATCATTTCCGTTATTAGGGGTTCAGAGTCACCACTGCATATAGGAGCTAAAAGGGGTTACATTACCACCTCTCTGTCGTTCGAGCATTAGCTGTGTCTAATGTCCTGCAGCTGCTCCACCGCTCCGTGGCCTCTGCGCTGCCAGTGCCGACCGTGATATGCTGTATTCACCAGGCGTGCGGGTCCGTAGTAATCCTTTTACTCGCTGGAGCACTACAACTGTGCTTGTGTGGTGGGTTCTCTCCAAGATGTGCAGACGCCGAAGCTATTTCCCGCAGTGATCAGGAGATGGGATTCCCTTTCAGTGGAAACTTGAAAAGTCTGACCGCCACACATACGGGGAGAGAACCCACCACACAAGCACAGTTGTAGTGCTCCAGCGAGTAAAAGGATTACTACGGACCCGCACGCCTGGTGAATACAGCATATCACGGTCGGCACTGGCAGCGCAGAGGCCACGGAGCGGTGGAGCAGCTGCAGGACATTAGACACAGCTAATGCTCGAACGACAGAGAGGTGGTAATGTAACCCCTTTTAGCTCCTATATGCAGTGGTGACTCTGAACCCCTAATAACGGAAATGATATGGCCCTGACCAATGTGGACAGAAGTGCACAGTGACATTCAGCTTTGTATAGACTTCCAGCATACCCTCATACACTGGCAGTCCCGAGAGTTATCGGGCCACCCTGAGAGGTCATGTGATCTGTTCCTGGTACAAATAGTATTCATCACACCGTGCGGTTTCTATATCCCCTAAACTCTACAGAGACTCTCAGCTATATATTCATCCCCACTAACCACAGGAATGGACTCTCAGCAATATTCATGATTATAGCATGCGCATGCAACATTATGTATGAGTCCCCCTGACCCACCAATCTAGCTGCAGCATCCATACAGCCAACGTAGATGATATCTAGCGAGGTTTTGAGTTAGGCATCCTTTTGTACATATCCTATCCATTTTCCCCATCTCCCCGGGGGACCACACATGCACTGGGTCCCTTTATTATCATATCCATACAAACATTTATTTCCTTTTTGATCTGGCGATTGGCCACAGGGACCTCATGCATCTGTGGGTATAAAGGCGCCTGCACTTCATGTTTTATTTTATATGTCTATATGTGTATATGTTGTATGTTTGTGTGTTGTAGGTTGATGGGCGCGCCCCGTGCTGATTGCACTGGACGGGCCCATTAAATTGTGTCAGGTGGATCAGCTTCATACATGTGTTCTATTGTCTATGGTTAAGCACTTGATAATTTTAGATTTATTCAATAAACCTTTATATATTTTTACATACATCCTTTTCCTTCCCTTTATTGCCCACCATATCCATGGTAACCACTTTTTGGACCTAGGGAGATCACTCCCTTGTGCTTCCCCCTGGTCCTTTCCTTTGTTAGTAATATTGTCATTTCGCCCAGCCGTGCCCTTCTGTCGCAGTGGTCGGCAAGTGGCTAAAGTTTCGCCCAGCCATGCCATTCTGGACGGCAAGTGGCTAAAGTGTGTTTCTTGGACACACAGTATGTCACACTTTTGATGGAGAGCTTCCTTCCATAAGGACCTTCTTTTGGCTGGGTGGTTAAGACCCCTACACACGGTCAGATTTTCCGCCGGAAAATGTGCGATCGGAGCGCATTGTCGGAAATTCCGACCGTGTGTGGGCTACATTGGACTTTTTCCATCGGATTTTCCGACACACAAAGTTTGAGAGCAGACTATAAAATTTTCAGACAACAAAATCCGATTGCGTCAATTCCGACCGCGTGTGCACAATTCCGACGCACAAAGTGCCACGCATGCTCAGAAGAAATTCCGAGACGGAACAGCTTGGTCTGGTAAAATTAGTGTTCGGAATGGATACAGCACTTTCGTCACGCTGCGATGTTTTAAATAGTTTAATACAGCGCACTCTCTTCATCTTTATAATGTGAGAAGAATGAAATAGTTTTGCTGCTCATATTCACACAGACTTTTTACAAACTTATTTCTTTATTTTTTATGGGGATTCCCTCAATATATTTTGATTTGTCACATCTGACCAAATTTCTTTTTGGTTATTTTTAAATAATTTTTTTTTTCAAGGCTGTTTTTTTTTTGGGGGTTTGTATTTTTTCAAGGCTGTTTTTTAATTTGTGTTTTTTTGTGTTTTACTCCATAATATTTTTGTGTGTGTTTTGTGTGTCAAGTTACCACAACAAAATTGATATCTTGTATTATTTAATCTCAAGGAGATTGTTTGGTGTTGGTGTCCCTTGTTAATTTCACATTGTATTTTTAAAATGTACCTGTATCCTCACAAACAAACTGTCCTTTTTGAAGGAAAACACACATAGGCGAGTATAATTGAAACAAAAATTCCTTTATTAAGGGTTCAGAACCAAACAAAGAGGGAGGCAATGCTGGAGAAACAGCAGAAAATGGCGAAGCCTTTGACCCCCAGGGCAGACATCAATTCTTTTACAGCAAAATTGGTGGCCTGAGGAGTCCTTATCTAAGGGAGTGCAGTCTGGTCCAGAAGTCCCAGAGATCCGGAAAGCAGCAGATGACATGTATGTTCCCAGACTGTGGTCCTACAAGAGGCTGCATATTTTGCCAGACCAGACTGAACCCAGGGCCATCACTCTCTCGTCTTCCTTCCACGCTTCCTTCCTGGCTGTGGCTCTGGTGTTTGAGATGTGGCAGGAGGAGGAGTAGGACCTGGAGGAGGAGGAGGAGGAGGACCATTTGTGAGGTCACAAATGTGGGTAGCACATGTTATTTGTCCCCTCAACCCCCTATTGAGAGCTTCCAAAATTAGGAACTCACACAGGAGTCATTGGCCCTCCTCCATCTGTATAATTTTGCAGGCAGTTATGCCAGCAAAGTCCTCCTCCACAGTGTGGGGGGTTCTCAGGGCCTCTGTAGCCTTCCAAAAGAGGCCTATGGCAGCCTCCTCCAGGTTGCTCCTCTTCCTGGCACTTTGTCTTTGAAGGTGTAGAGGAGGGACCTGGATATCAGGCAACCTGCTTGGCCCGGCCACCTCCTGGCTGAGACTTCCCTGTGTATGAAAAAGGGACATGGTTTTAGTTTTTGCATCATAAATCACAATCATAAATTAGTACTCCAAACTAACATCTAGTTAACATCATTGATTGGACAACCAGAAATATTTAAAAGAATGCTATACCTGGCTCAAGCTGGGCTCCTCCACATGTTGCTGCCTGGAAGGCCCAGGTTGGGCATCAGAAGCCTTAGCTGGGGGGGAAGGAAGTGTGGAAGAAAGAGTGGAGAGTGCTGTCTGGGTTCAGTCTGACCTGCCAGAAAATGCCTCCTGTCATAGTACCACAGCCTGGGGACATAAATGGCATCTGCTCCTGATCTCTGGGAATCCTGGACCTTCTTGTGTTCCCTTAGACAAGTGCTCCTCAGGCCACCAATTAGAACCTTCAAATAGGTGATGTCTGTCGTGGGGATCACCTGCTTCACAAATTCCAACAAATTATCCAGCACTGCCCTCCTCTTTGCTGGGTTCTTATATTCAGGGTGGTTTATCAGCCACAGAGAGGGCAGCTCCCTGAACATATCTATGAAGAGTGGCATAAAGTCCTCATCTTTAAAGATATCCATTTTCACTTCAAGACACAACACAATACAAACCTTAATGTCAGCCTATAAAGTGTTCGAAACTTGTGCAAATACAGGCCTCAATCTAGAAGCAGTATAGGCCCAATGTTAAATCTTACCTTCGCTATAACGATCGGCGCCTCCGTTACTCCTTCCTCCGCTCACAGATCGTACGTACTACGCACGTGTGTTACCCTTTATAGACACTGCGCATGCGTGAAACTCCGCCCGCCCCTGACGTTCTTTCTAGTCTATTCCCCACCCCTTCTCAATCGTCGCCGTGGGGGAAGAGCACATGGCAGAGACACAGCAGGTGTATGATAATTACACCAACGAGGAGGAGGAAAGCCCGGAGGCAGAAACGTCTGGATCCAGAAGGAGACGATATAAGGCATCAAATATGTCCTTTGGGGAGATGTTGGAGATGGTCAACATAATGAAAAGGGCCGACTATGATGGGAAGTATGGACCTTACCCCAACCCCAATGTCAGAAAGGCCAAGATCATGGCGAAAGTGGTCAAAAGTCTGCACCGGAATTTCGGGGTGCGGCGATCCAAGGATCAGCTCAGGAAGCGTTGGTCGGACCTCAAATTAAGAGAGCATGAGCAGTACAGAAAGATCCGGAGAGTGCTGCAAAAAAGTAAGTAGTTGTTCTATGTTCTGATTCTTTTTATGTTTATTATGTTCGTGCTGCTCCATGTGCTTTTCTTAACTGTTCTCCATTTCTCCAACTTTCATGTTCATGGACACATTATTCGTTCATATCAAACAACAACACCACCATTGTTTTGGCCATATGCATTTGCCCACATTATTTAGGGCCTACTTGTCTGAAACTAATTTGGTTGTGTAGATGGGTTTGTTACTAGAATGAAATGCAAACTAGATTCTGTGTAAGGAGAGGACACTCAGCAGCAGTTTTCACATCTGGACGCTGGAGCACTAGTGTGGGACACAAGAACACCCTTTTTATTAGGGGGCCCACACAGGTGCTCCAGTGTATACTATAGGGGTGTCTCCATCTGTGAAGCTTGTACAAGACAGGTAAAGTATTCAAGCTTGAGAAAGGACAAGAAAAATGCTACATCTTGGAACTCTGACAAAACAGACAATTGTACCCTACTTCCAAGCAATGTTTCATATTTATAGTTCTGCCATCAAATATCTGTGTGCTAAGTATACCTATTTTTATTTACATTGGGGATAAAAGACTCGGAGGACACCCCTCATCCGAGGAGACCACAGACCCCCCACCTCTGGAAGAAGGGGAAATCCACCCAAGACAAGCAGAGCAGGAGGAGGAAGACGTGGTGGAAATTGTCACCACAACAGATGAGTGTCTGCGACCACAGGCTCAGGTAAGAGATGGATGCCGTCATATTTATAATAAATATTGTTTTTTGGTTTCTATCTTTTTAGGTGATCGTGATGTTGTGGATCCAGATCCTTTCACCTCGGAAAGTGCACAGATCCTGATCGGGGAGATCATGGGGTGTAATAAGGACTTGGAAAACATCCAGAAAAACATCAATGATGTTGAGCAAAGAATGAAGAACATCATTGATGTTTTAGGGAGAGTTTAAAACCCCTCCAAATCCCTTTGGTTTTTGGTGTGCTAAAAATAATTGTAATTTTTTGGATAAATTTTAGAAAAGCCAAATTTTGAAGAGGCACACAGTGTGTCAACATGTGCTATCTGCCATCACGGGAGATCAAAGGACACGTTTTGGGGTGCAACCCCTTCCTCAATAATAAAGTAGCTGTGAGGAAGGGATTGCACCCCCAAAACACGTCCCTTGATCCCCCTTGATGGCAGGTAGCACATGTTGACATTCGGAAATTTGTGTGCATCTTCAAAATTTGGCTTTTCCTGGGGTGACTTCACCACATCTGAACGCAATATCAAACACAGTTTGTAAATACTCATGTCTGATATTGCCTTCAAGTTCTACCAAATGTGAACTTTGTAAGTTCAAGATTTGTGTCGTTCTTGTTGTTTTTAAACATGCCTGTTTTATCTTAAATGGACATTTCTACTTTTTCTAATGTGACCCCAAAAATTGTTATACAACAAACATGTTGGTTTGTTTAAAAAACATTTTCTCAATGCACATGTGATTGTGCTGGTATTAAAAAGATTGATAATCAAGATTGTGTGGATTATTGTCTCAACGCTCCAACACTTTTGTGGTGCTCTAATTGGTGTTTTCTGTGACAATGGGTGTTATTTCCTGAGGGCAAATCCTCTTTGCACTACAAGTGCAGTTTCAAGTGCACTTGTAGTGCAAATACCACCCAACAGTGCTTTGTAAGGTTACACAATCACGCCATTTTCAGGACTCACCACATTTCTGTCAGGGTCAGCTAAAACAAACACAAGCAGTAAATGTCACCAAAGATTTGAGTAGTTTTTTTTTATTTGAAAAAGGTTTTACACATTGTCTGGCATATTGATAGCCCCCCTACCCGCAAAGAATTCAAGGTATCTTAGCCGGACATCACGGCCACTCAGGGGGGGCAAGCCAGGACGACCACTTTCAAGCACCGCCGGGGTTGGTTCATTTGGAATTGCAGCCTCAGGCCCAACTGAGCCAGCATAGTTGGCAGAATGTTGCCATAAAAAGTTGTGTAGAACACAGCACGCCAGGATTATATGATTCAGTTTATACTCCGCCAAATGTATAGGTGTAAGAAATAGGCGGAACTGGCTGACCATGATTCCAAACGTGTTCTCCACCACTCTTTTTGCTCTGGCCAGCCGGTAATTAAAAACCCTCTGGTCCAGGGTGAGGGTCCTCATCGGGAGTGGCCGCATAAGATGGTCCCCCAGCGCAAATGCTTCATCCGCAACGAAGACGAATGGGAGTCCTTCCACATTGTCTTTTGGAGGTGGCAAGTCCAAGCTGCCATTCTGGAGATGCTTGTAGAACTCTGTCTGAGCGATGACTCCACCATCGGACATCTGGCCATTCTTTCCCACGTCCACATACAGGAACTCATAAGTAGCCGACACCACCGCCAACATCACAATACTATCGAACCCCTTATAAATATAATAGTACGACCCCGAGTTGGGTGGTGGGACGATGTGGACGTGTTTCCCATCAATTGCTCCTCTGCAGTTAGAAAAGTCCCACCGCTGGGCAAAGTGGGAGGCCACAGTCTGCAATTCCTGTGGCGTGGAAGGAAACTGTGGAGTCAAAACAAAAAAACAAAATTAGTCATTTTGTACATAAACAGGGAAAGCAGATTAGACACAAACATTCTTGGCCAATATCAAGATAAAATTTATTTGAGGGAGTTTTTAAAGACCAAAGTATAAGGTACACCTATCAGATTACCCCTCCCCCCCTCTCATGGGCCATTTCTAACATTATAGGGGGGGAGCTCTTGGACAGGTAACCCTCTCCACTTTATTGAGAGATGAATGCCTAAATAATGGGTATTACTTTGTCCAGCCCCTCCTTAGTTACACTATTGGCAGCCCACTGGACAGGTAAGAAGTGTCATAATACAAAGATATAAATACACATTGTACACATTTGAGCACATTTGGACATTCTGCTATTACCTAGCAAGATAATAATAGGATACAAAAACTTTTAACATTACCATTTGAAAGTATACAGGCAGGCCCTTGCACTACATGCTTTGGGGAATTCATCCATAAATCTGACCACTAAAGAGATGGGTATAGTGTGTATGGGTTTGGCAAAGTCAGCAGATAGATGATTGAGGATAGATAGAGAATTGTTATCAGCTGACTTAGCAGTTGGGGGGAGGGAGGGTTCCCCCCATAAAAGCCTCTGGCACTCTGCCTGAATTTAAAGCACAAATCACATTTAAAAACATTTTAGGGGGTGTTTGGGGTAAAGCACTACTATGGAGCTGACAAAATACATTGTTAAGTGACTACACAAGGTGAATATAGGGCCAGGAGACCATGCTGGGGAGGTAAGTAAAGGCAAATATGTACGAAGGACAAAAAAAATAATGACATAAAAATCCAGCATGCATGAGGACAAAAGGGACATTCACAGCATATTCCAATCATGGTAAATAGGGAATGAGGAAAGAAATACAATATATTAGCAAACATTAAATACAATAAAATGTGATATTATAGGATAAATCTTACCTTAATATACTCCTTCTGCAGGACTTGGATAATGGCAGAACAGGTCTCTGGGATAATGATCCCCAGAGCCTGGGGGGAGATGCCTGTCGAGAACTTCAAGTCCTGCAGGCTTCTCCCCGTCGCCAAGTACCGCAGGGTGGCTCCGGAGTGATGGCTTGCCTCATGCAGGTATCCTGCCTGCTGATATAAGGGGTCAGTGAAGCCAACAAATGGTGAAATACGGGGTCCGTCATCCGGAGAAAGTTCCTGAAATCATCAGGCTTATTCTCACGGATCTCACGGAGCAAAGGCATGTGAAAGAACTGGTCACGCTGAAGCAACCAATTCTTGGTCCATGAACTCCTCCCCACCCTTTTCATGGACTGGACTTGTGTCAAGGTCAGGACCCCAACACCAAGCCCCCGCACAGCACATACTCTACGAGGAGTACGTATACGCAACATGGCTAGAAAACGGTCAACTGCTCAGAACGATGTAACAGAATGCACTGAAGAACAGCAAGGCCTGTGAAGAGCGACCTGAAAAACAGTAACAAATGAACAAGAACACAATGATGAGTCACGCGTAGCTTGCTGCACGCACTGAAGAGCAGATACAAACCCACAAGCACAAACTGAACAGCAGAAAACGATCTGAAAACCACGAGTCTGAAAAAGCGCGAATCGTCTCTCACCAAACTTTTACTAACACGAGATTAGCAAAAGGAGCCCAAAGGGTGCTGCGCTTGGTTCCAAAATGGCCTTTTCTAGTCTCGTCGTACGTGGTGTACGTCAAGGCGTTCTTGGCGAGCGGAAATTCCGACAACTTTGTGCGACCGTGTGTACACAAAACAAGTTTGAGCCAACATCTGTCGGAAAAAATCCATGGATTTTGTTGTCGGAATGTCCGATCAATGTCCGATCGTGTGTACGGGGCATTAGAGTTGATAGTCAAAAAATTCACCGCCATCAGAGCTTAAAAAGGTGCTGGGTGTCATGTGGTGTATAAGTTCCACTTACGGTTAGTAGCTTAGTAGTCCATTTTTGGCTTTCCATTTCCTAGTATTCTTTTGAAGAGTTGCTTTCGCTTCTGACTGGTGGGAAAAATGGGTTATTTTTATTCGAACAGTAACAAAGGCTAATAGCCAAACAATGAGAAATAAGAATTGAGTGTGGCGCAAGGCTGCTCAGAAAAAAATGAGGTAGATAAAGTACGAGCTAGAAAAGTAGTGTGAATTTGTGAGACCTTTTTGCCAGCAGGTGGGTATGTGTCATGGTATATCCATATCCGAGTTAGTTATGAGTGCGGGCGTTCTTTTGATTAACTATACGCCATTCCTGATCAGGGTTGGTGCTGTTGCCAGGGTGGCGGGGTTGTGATTGCGGTTCTGGTATTCCATTCCTTTCACCATTGATTGCATCACATAATCCACTCCCTCCTTTGTGACAATCAGCTTTGTCGGAAATCCCCATTTGTAGCTTAATTTCTGATTCCTGAGGGCTTTCGTTATCGTGTTCTGGTTTCTGCGTTTTTGGAGAGTGAACTGCGATAAGTTAGCATAAAATTGCAAAGTGGTGTATGGTGCAGGGATTTGACCTTTCTGTCTGGATGCTGCCATTAGCCTCTCCTTGGTGTGATAAAAATTAAGTCTCATTATGACATCTCTTGGGATATTCTCGGAGAGATATGAGGGCTTGGGGAGACAGTGTATCCTGTCTATGGTAAAGTCTAATGCAGACATGTCAGGCAGAATTGCATTAAAGAGCTGGGAGACATAGTTGCGCAGATTATGCTGCTGGACAGATTCTGGAATTCCCCTTATCTTCACATTATTTCTTATAGCTCTGTCCTCCATGTCTGCCATTTTAGCTTTAATAGTCTCAATTTCATCATCTCTACCATCATTTGCATCAACCAAATCATTGATTGTGGCTGCATATTCCCTCATTTTGTTTTCCACATGTGTAACTCTATCAGATACAGATCTTAAGTCCATGCTGAACTTGTGCATGCAAGAGACCATGTCTGAGTGTAGGGAGCTTCTCAGGGAGACTAACATCTCTTTTAAGAACCGTGTCTAAGACTGGTTGATTGTTAGTCTGGTCAATGGAGTCTGGCAGCTCCCTGGTGTCATCCCTGGTGTCGTCCCCGAATCATGGAAAGGGCTCACCTCTGCATGGGCTGCATCCATCCGGCATGTAGCTTTTTCCGGACTCCCAGATGATGGTGTGGGTAGTGAAGAATGAGGGGATTTAGGAGGGCTGTTTCTTTTGTGTGTTTTCCCCTGTTGTGCTGGCTGAGTTTGTGAGCCAGATGTTGGTGTGGACATGGCGCCGGCGCCATTTTATCTAGGCCCGGGAGTGAAGAACTCCGTCAGCTTCTGGGGATGATTCCCGTCTTTCCTGGGCATGTTGGTGCCTTGTACAGCAGTCTTGTAGGGCTGGAGCACCGTGTTTAGCTGCAGGTTTGTGGCTCGGATGGGTCGCTATTAGCCGTTGAATTCCCGCTGGTGTCAGTGCTCCGCTATCAGATGTCCATCACGGTGTCCGGCTAGCTCCGCCCCATCAGTAGACTGTCTTATCAGCAAGGAGGGCTTTTGGACATGAATTCCTCCCTCCCTCCACCCTGCCCCCAAGTCTACATGCTAGAAACACATATCATATGCATCCCACAATAGGTTGTTCCCCAGGCAGACAGAAACAATAGAACAGTGGGATACAGCCACATCTCAAACGATCTAGTAAAAAGTCTACAACTGTTTATGACACCAAGCTCATACAATATCCCAGCAGTCGGAAAGGTGGAATTAATTTATCTTCATATATTTCTTGAGGGATTTTGCTCAGAAATATTACTGTCCCAAGTGAAAGAACCTCTTAATTCTTTTTTTTTCTTCAATCGATTTTTATTGAAATTTTACCAGGTAAATACATGTAACAATGTGTACATTGTACGTCATGCAACAACGTTGCTGAAGTAATAATAAGAACTAGAGAAACAGATTAATATTCAACAGATTATTCAATACCAACTTAATACGAAATTTAATAATGACAACAACAACGGTCTCCTATCCAGCCCTGACACCCCAAACAGGAGCCTTTTTGTGTCTCAGGAGGAGAGAAGACCCGATGTAAAAAGGTTTGGTGAGGGTATGAACCTTTATAGCTTGTATATCAAAACATTTGTAAACTCATCTAGACCCTAGAGCTGTGTGCGACCAACATATTGCTCGGTCAAGAAAGTGATAAAGCAGATTTGGTAGTGTTACATTACTAATGCAGATCCAGACCAGCTTGCCCAGGGACTCCAATCTTCACGGATCTTTGCGGCTTGACCATTGCTGGCAGCCATTATAGTTTCATAGCTATAGTGTATGTTTACTAGGTCAATAGTATGGGCAATGGTAGGGACGTTTTCTGATTTTCAAAGTCTTGTTATATTAAGTTTGGAGGCCAGTAGTATGTGGGTTGTAACATGTTTGAAGGAATGAGGTATTTCTTCAATTCTTAGATTTAAAACCACAAGATCGGGTGAGGGGGGTACTGTGTGTTTGGTTATGGTTGATATGAGTTTGAAGGTATTTTCCCAGTATGTCTGGATAGAGGGGCATGACCAGAATGTATGAAACATGTCACCTTTAAATGATTTGCATCTCCAACACGTGTTGGGGGTTTGGGGGTTAAAGGATGCTAACTTAGCAGGTGTTAGATACCATCTTAGTGAAATTTTCTGCGTGAGTTCCCAGAGGGCTGAGCATTTTGTGGCTCTATATACGGTTTTAAGTGCGTATTTCCATTGTTCGTCTGAGTAAGAGTGTGTCAAATCTGATTCCCATTGGTGGTGTGTGGGCAGTTTAATGAAAATGTTCTTTTAATGGAGGAGGTTATAAAAGTGGGAAATGCCTTTTGTTTTTGAGATAGGGTTTGTTAAGAATCCCCATGTCTTTGGAGGAATAGCATACAGGGAAAGGGGTATTGTAGTCAGGCAGTGATGGATTCGTAGATATGTAAAGAATTCCGAGGAGGGAAGATCGAACTCCTTTTGTAGTAGGGAGAAGGGTTTGGGTTGTTTCCTTGAATTAAGTTTTGTAAGGAGTGGATGGGACCATTGTGTCAGTATCAGGTCTGGTGTGATTGGAGGGACTCCAAGAGTATTTGGTGAAGTGGGGTGGTAGGCGAGTAATCAGAGAGGGTGAGCATTTTTTTACAGGCTTGGACTGAGGCTTTCATAGTTGGAGAAATGGTGGTCGGCGTTGCTGAGCCTAAAGGGGTACTCAGTAGCAAATTTTTTAGGTTAGGACGTATGAGGGATAAATTTTCTATTTGGCCCCATGGAGTGTTAGGATGGGTTGGAACCATTCTGGTAGTTGGGCGAGGATGGCTGCAATGTAGTAATCCTCAAAGTCAATGGAGCCTAAACCGCTCGCTAGTTTGTGTTTAATACGTTTTGAGTGTGCACATCTGGGCCATTTACCTTTCCAGAGATATTTGTTAAGAGCTGTTTGGAGGGATCTGAAAAATGATGTGGGGATAGGTATGGGAAGGGTTCTAAAATAGTACAATATTTGCGGGAGACAATAGGATTTTTAAAACACCTTACCTGTAAAATCCTTTTCTTTGAAGTACATCAGGGGACACAGAGCCATAGTAATTACTATATGGGTTATAGGTGATGGACACTGGCACGCCCTAAATTAAAAAGTGCACTCCCTATATAACCCCTCCCACTGGTGGGAGTAACTCAGTTTTGTAGCAAAGCAATACACGTGTATACCAAAGAAGGGCGGGACCTCTGTGTCCCCTGATGTACTTCAAAGAGAAGGATTTTACAGGTAAGCTGTTTTAAAAATCCTATTTTCTTTTCATACATCAGGGGACACAGAGCGAAGTAATTACTATATGGGATGTCCCATAGCAATGCCAACTGAAGGGAGGGAGACACAACAAAAGTAGGGCACAAGACTAGAGGACTTATACTGCAGTCTGCAGTACACTGCGCCCAAAGGCAATATCCCCATGACCTTTTACATCTACTTGATAGAATCTGGTAAATGTATGGATTGAAGACCAAGTTGTGGCCTTGCAGATCTGAGCCATGGAGGCTTGGCGATGCACTGCCCAAGAAGCACTAACAGCCCTGGTGGAGTGCGCTTTAATATGAAAAGGAGGAATTTTCCTCTTTAAACCATAAGCTTGAACAATCACTTGACGATTCCATTTAGGAATAGTAGATTTTGATGCTGCCTGTCCTCTTTTAGGACCGTCTGGCAATACAAACAAAACATCTGTTTTACGAATCTGAGCGGTCACTTTCAAATAGACCTTGACCGCTATCACCACATCAAGAGAATGTATTGATCTTTCTTCCACAGAAACGAGTTTCTGGAAAAAATTGAAGGCAGAACAATATCCTGGTTTAAATGAAAACCTGATACTACCTTCGGTAGGAATTCAGGATGAGACCGCAATACAACCTCATCCTTATGAAAGACCAATATGGCTCTTTACAAGAAAGAGCAGCCAACTCTGTTACTCTTCTTGCAGAAGATATGGCAATCAAGAAAAATTATTTTTCCCCTTTAAAAGAACCAAGGGAATATCTCCGTATTTTCTCCGTATAGGGAATATCTCCGTATAGATCCTCACAGCATTGCTGCAAAACACAGTTTCTTGCTACTCACTGTTTTTGGTATGCAAGGATCTGGATCTCTTCCAAATCTGCCCGGAGCAATATCTCCACCACGTGTAAGATTGGGGTATCAGACTCAAATGAGAGCTCTTTACCATTACACTCTGGATATGTTAGCCCTCATGCACACAGGCTGTTAAAAAAAGTTATGAAAACGCCAGTATCTTTGCAGTGACTTTTTTTAACTTTTTTCAGCTTTTTTCAGCGTTTTTGCAATAGCGTTTTTTAGCGTTTTTGAGCGTTTTTCCGCGTTAGCGTTTTTGAGCGTTTTTTTTTTTCAAATTTTTTTTTTTTTTTTTTCAATGGATCAAAAACGCTAAAAAACGTTGGTGAATGACGTTTTTGAGTGTTTTTGAGCGTTAGAGCGTTTTTACAGCTGAAAAACGTCTTTCAGAACCCACTGGTCCTGGGGTTTTTTTACAGCTTAAAAACGCCTATGCCACTTGCAGCTCAAAAACGCCTAGGTGGGCATGAAGCCATAGACTAACATAGACAGGCCTTTTTAAGCTGCAAAAAAAGCTCAAAAAAGCAGCTGTAAAAACGTCCGTGTGCATGAGGACTAAAAGTGAACCATTGGAGACCATTTATTTCCCCTTTCTGTGTGGGATAAAGCTTTGTGGCCCAACACGAGAGTGTGGGCGAAAGGAGCTGAGAGCTCTTTAGCATTACACTCTGGATATGTAAAGGTGAACCATTGGAGACCATTTATTTCCCCTTTCTGTGTGGGATAAAGCTTTGTGGCCCAACACGAGAGTGTGGGCGAAAGGAGCTGAGAGCTCTTTAGCATTACACTCTGGATATGTAAAGGTGAACCATTGGAGACCATTTATTTCCCCTTTCTGTGTGGGATAAAGCTTTGTGGCCCAACACGAGAGTGTGGGCGAAAGGAGCTGGTGAGTGTATTAACCTAAGGGGAGTGGATTCACAGTCACAGAGGTGCGGTGGAAGAGTTACTTAAAGTGGAGATCTACACTGTATGACGTCACGGATCAATATTTTTTGGACTTTTTTTACACATTTGTGGACTTATTTTCACTGATGTTTACACATATATATATTTTTAATTTGATATATATTTTTGTGTACAGTTATGATATTCACGTAATTAGTTATGCGCACTATATTTGGGATCATATTAATTTGATGCACAGAAGTAGGAAGGAGTGAGTAAATAAGTATATCACTGGTGGATTATTTAATTTCATCACTCTTTTATTTTAATTTATTTATGATTAGGATTTGATTTAGCGCTGCTATTTGAGTTCACTTGGGGCGAGATTGTGGTGAATCAATTTTTTGCATTTATGGTTGTTATTATTTAAGCAGCAGCTTAGATTTAAGCTTCATTTTCCATCAGCGCAGCGTTTTGGGTGTAGGAGGGGGCGGATTTTCTATATACCTGATTTTTGACATAATATCTCCGTATTGGCTCAAAAAGCTGCTTCAGTAAGCCGACAGTACTAAAATTAAGTCCCAATGGTTCAGGGGTGACCAAACTGGAGGATTAATCCGTGTTAACCCCTGAATAAAGTTACGAACCAGAGAGTGAGAAGCAAGTGGACGTTGAAAAGAAAGACCGATAAGGCCGACATCTGGCCTTTGATAGTACTCAAGGCCAGCTTTATTTTTAATCCTATCTGTAGGATTTCAAGGATCCTACCTATGACATATTTCCTGGGGTGCTAATCCCTGGATTCACACCAGGAGACATATGCCTTCCAGATTTATTAGTATATGACAGTGGAGGCTGGCTTCCTAGACAGCCCACGGTCTTATTTTACAATGTGGGTCTCAATAGCCAAACCGTTAAACTTAGTGTTTGTAAGGAAGGATGGAATACCGGACCTTGCGAAAGAAGGTCTGGCCACAGTGGTAGGGACCAAGGGTCCCCTACCCAGGGCCATCTTAAGAGCATTATAGGCCCCCGGGCAATACAGTGCAATGGGGCCCTGTCTACACTACACACCACACTGACCACTACACTACACACCACACTGACCACTACACTACACACCACACTGACCACTACACTACACACCACACCGACCACTACACTACACACCACACTGACCACTACACTATACACCACACCACACTGACCACTACACTACACACCACACTAACCTGCCTGATCCCTCTACTGACCACTACACTACACTACACTACACACTGACCACTGCACACCACACCACCCTACCTGATTTCTATACTAACCACTACTACACAAACTACACTATCCACTGACCACTACACTACACACCACACTGACCTACCTGATTCCTATACTGACCACTACACTACACACTGACCCCTACACACCACACCTCCCTACCTGATTTCTATACTGACCACTACAACACAAACTACACTATTTACTGACCACTACACAATACACTACATACTGACCGCTACACAATACTCTACCCACAGACCAATACACCACACACACAATACACACACACACACACACACACAATACACTATACACTATACACCACGCACACACACAATACACTATACACAGCAACAAAACTCACATGTGAGTCTCTTTTTTCTTTCATGATCTGCTCTGCCTCTGCGCCGCCGCCTGTCACACTGCCAGACTGCATGCCTGGCGAGGACATGACCAGTGACCCGGAGAGGAGGAGGAGAAGACATCGGGCAGACTGCATGCCCTGGCGAGGACATGACCAGTAACCCGGAGAGGAGGAGGAGAAGACAGCGGCCACAGCTCACAGTGAAGGCCAGCCCCGCTCTCCCACGATTGAGGACAGGCCAGCCCCACCTGCTGCACATGACCCCTTTCGCCCAATCACCTGAGACTGGACATGGCGGCCGGAGCACGGGGTCACAGAAAATTGGAGCGAGGGTGACACATAGATGCTTAGCTGCGGCCGCTGGGCAGGTGGGGCCCCCCAGGCAAGTGGGGCCCCCGGGTAACTGCCCAGCATGCCCAATGGAAAAGATGGCCCTACCACCATCTTTATGATTTTGGCAAACCAAGATCTCCTGGGCCATGCTGGGCCACAAGAATCACCTCCTTCCCTTCTTGCTTGATCCTGCGAGGAAGGCGCAGAAGGAGAACAGAAGAGAAAGCATAGATCAGTGAAAACTGATCACATGGAAATACCAAGGCATCTGTTTCATATGCCATCGGATCCCTTGTCCTTGACACAAAGTTGTCGATCTTGTTGTTGAAACCTGACGCCAATAGACCCATGTCCTGAACTCCCCATCCTTGGCATATTGACAGAACGATGACAGGGTGAAGAACCATTCTCCCAGAAACAATAGTTGGTGACTCAAGTAGTCTGCCTGCCAATTCTCCATTTCTGGAATGAAAATTGCTGACAGACATTCAATGTTGTTTTCTGCCCAAGACAGAAAAATAATTCACCTCTTGCTGGGCCACACGACTTCTCGTGCCCCCTTTGTGATGGATATAAGCCACAGCTGTGGCATTGTCAGATTGGATACTGACAGGATAACTTTATAGTGTGAGCGTCCAGGCCTCCAGAGCCAGGCGTGCTGCTTCTAGAATATTGATGGGCAAGGTCATCTCTGATCTGGACCATGTCCCTCGGACAGACGCTTCTTCCAGGACTGCTCCCCAGCCCAAGGGCTGGCATCTGTTACCACTTTCTAGGTAACTGGTAGAAAGGATCTTCCTTTTTGAAGATGCTTGGATATCGACCATCAATTGAGGCTCTGACGCACTTTGGCGGATAAACGCAACGGGATGTTCAGAGTTTGAATCTTCTTGTTCCAAGTTGACAGGATACTGTTTTGCAGCAGACTTGAATGGAACTGCACATAATGAACGGCCTCGAAGAAGCCACCATCTTTCCCAATAAACACACGCAAAGATAAAGTAGAAGGATTTCTCTTTGTTTTGACCCACCAAATCAGTTCCGTTAAGGAACCGATTCTTTCCTGGGGTAAAAATACCTCTTAGTGGACTGTATCTATAATCAGCCCTAAGTATTGCCTTGATGGTTTTAAGGAGGATCTTACTAGGTTGAGGATCCAACCTAAGTATTCTAGGTAGCTGACTGCGGTAACCAGACCTTGGTTTAAACAGGCTACCAATTGACCTATCAAGAGTAGATCGTCTAAGTAGGCTAGTATCGTTACACTTTGAGCCCTTAACCTGGCTAAAGGAGGAGCCAGGATCTTTATACACACTTAAAGTGCAATAGCTAGCCCAAAAAGGTAGAGCTATAAACTGGAAATGAAGATTTTCTACTTTGAAGCGTAGAAATTTCTTGTGAGCAGGGAAGATCGGCACTTGGAGATAAGCATCGTTGATGTCGATAGACGCCAGAAGTTCTCCCCCTTGTAGGAAGGAGACTACTGATCGGATACATTCCATGCGAAGAGAAAGATTTCTTTTTCTCTGGATCCTTAGGAATGTTTGATCCAAAAAAAAATGAGGAGACGGGAACTCCAGATTTGAGCTATTGAGGAAGTCCCTCATTCGTCTTCCTGTCAGATTCATGAGAACTGCAGAAGAATTCTCCCTATTGAGCTAGCGGGGCTCCTTCTGATAAGGAGGCTACAGTATCTTGTAGGTTTTCCTCCCCAAGACCTCTTTTTTCCCTGGGGTTAACCCTGAGAATTACCTACTGAACCTGATGGCGGAAGCCATCGTAACTACCTGGAGGCTGATGTCCCTGGCACAAAAGAAGGAGCTTAAAAATGAAAATATATATTACTCCTTTACTTAAATAGAAAAAAAAAGGGGTACTTTTCCCACTAGAATTTCTTTGGATGAATTATCCAAACAACCTCAATTAGCTGTTCTACCACAAAAGGAAGACTAGCCAGGAGTTTCTGCATGGTGAAAGGAAGTTTATCCTCCGCCGATGTGCGTTCCTGCACTTATGCGTTTAGCTGTGTTTAGCAACAATGTGCGCCGAACCGTGTATAGCACCTGGTGTTCCCAGGCTGTCGGATGCCTAAGCATATGAATATTGTCTGCCAAATTACAGTTCTTATTCACAGAGTATATACTGCGTTAATTGCTAGTATACCGTACTTAGTGAATTTCCTCCACCATAGGATAAAGTGTAAAAACTTAACTAGGAGGAAAATAACATTTATCTGGGAAATCTGATCAGATACAAAAAAGGCTTTTCCAACAAAAAATGGACAGGAAAAAATCATGCGCAGTCTTAGGAGGCTTCAACGAACCCAAACACTTAGTTAAGGGAGCATAAATGTGGAGTGGACGATTCAGCAAGATATTGAAATCAGCTGGTTCTCCCACATTTGACACCTCAGAAGAGGAGTCATCAGCCTCACCACAGTCCCCTGAGGGGACGTCTTCTCCCGCCCCTAGTTCCCCCGTTTGAGGGTCCTGGGCAATGAAAGAAAATCTTTGCGATTAAAGTCGCTAAACTTTTTTTTTTTTTTTAAACCCATCATGGCTGAGGGAAAAAAGAACCTTTGGTAAAATACACAGGGGCTGCAGTGTTGAAAACAATTGTAAACATTTCATGCCCCTGTTGCTCACTCTAACCAGTCACTCCCTCTCAGGGGAGGATGCCATCTGTAGAGATGAGTAGGCTTACCAGAGCTAGAGGGGGACTCCTTTAGCTCTATTTCTGGGGGTGTTTTACCCCCCTTCTGACCTTAGCCTGATGCACACAGCAGAGGTACCATCAGAAGAAATTGCATGCACTGCTTGAGCGATAGTCCAGCTCTGCTGCTGTTTATCAATGCCCAGCCTGATGCAATAATAAATGTGTCAAAGGAATGTCTGTGTCACCAACCTCTTACGCCACTTTGCTCCTGTGTCCCTCCACAGATGCAAAAATAGATATGGTGCCTTTTAAACCATGCCTCCTCGCGTTTGGACGTCTGAGGACGCCAACACTGCTCAGCCCCGCCCCCCCCCCCCCGGGTTAGCCACGGCTTTCCCATTATTTCTTCTTTTTTTTTTTCAAAAAGCATTTTGGCATGCTTCCGGTCCCACGGGATGAAGCAGCATGGTGCAGGGGGGTCTAGTAAGCTGCCTAGCGGCGTGCTGATCGCACCAGTTTTTTTTTAAAACCTAAAGTGCTTCTTCCCCCAAGGAGAGGGGGAAGACAATCAGCACATAGGGGCGATTGGTGGGGAGAAGAACCCCCCCCCCAAGCTTACCAGAGGTCCCGTTGTCTGCCTGGAGCAATAAGCATCTCAGCTCTCCTGACACAGCATGCTCTCTAGCATGAGGTGGTGAGTGCTCAATACAGCCCCCAGTGGTGACACATAGGCATGACAACATTATTTCTTAAAGGAGACATTCATAAGAAAATTCTAAGGGATTTCTTAGAAAACTCCACTTTCCCCGCTGCAGGATTTTCTGTGGTAAACCAACAGACCCAATCTTCACCCTTCGCGGTGGGTTCCGTTAAACCTTCAGGAGCTGGGGACCCTAGAGAGAACCCACTATCCTGGACCTGCAAAAGCACCCTGCCAGTAAAACTTTATGGCCTTACTACCAAAAGTACTGGATCCCAGGGTCCAGCTCTCTAAAAAGAGAAGCATTCACAGGCAAAACCTCATTTCTTCTGATACGAGGCCCGGGTACCATTCAATTTGGCCCAAAAAAAGACACTTTGAATGGATCTGGTCAGCATGGCTAGCCCCAGCAAGGATTGCTCCAGTGGAGCTCAGCACAGCACATCTTTACTAATGACCAACACCTTAGACACTGGCGAAAAAACTGAGTTACTCCCACCAGTGGGAGGGGTTATATAGGGAGTGCACTTTTTAATTTAGGGCTTGCCAGTGTCCATCACCTGAAGGTGGCCTATAACCCATATAGTAATTACTATGGCTCTGTGTCCCCTGATGTGTGAAAAGAAATATCATTTTGAAGGCTGCCAGCCTTCCAGACCAGGAGAGTTCATCTTTCGTTATTTGTTGGGATTCTATTTGAATCTTGTGAAGGAGGGGTAAGAAGTTGGTGGAGAAGAGATTTTTCATTGATCTTGTTAATTTGATCCCCAGGTAGGAGATGTCCTTTTCTGCCCATGTGAATTGGTGTTGTAGTTGGAGTAGATTTTTTGTTGTGGCATCTATCTTAATGTCACGTATGAATGATTTGGTCATATTCACTTTATAGTAGGAGATCTGGCTAAACCAGTTTAGCATTTTTTGTACCTCTGCCAGGGAAGAAGCCGGATTTGTGAGGATTAGAATCACGTCGTCTGCGAACAAATTAATTTTGAGCAAAGTGTTTCCTATTTGTATGCCTGAGATGGAAGGATGAGCTCTGATGTGTTCCACTAGAGGTTCCATGAGCATATTGAAGATAAGAGGGGATAACGGGCAGCCTTGACGCGTGCCATTGGTTATAGGGAATGGTCTGGAAGTCATGTCTGCTGTGAACACTTGGGCAGAGGTGGTAGAGTACAGTGCCATGATGGCATTAAGAATGTAGTCTCTGAAGCCAAATTTTTGGAGTACTAATTTGAGGTAAGACCAGTACACTCTGTCGAACGCCTTCTCTGCGTCCAAAGAAAGAAGCAGAGAAGGCGTTCCGCTAATTTCTGCATGGTGGATTAGGTTGATTAACCTTCTAGTGGCATCCGATGCCTGCCTTTAGTGAAACCAGTCTGGTCTTTGTGGATGAGGGTGGGCATGATTTCTAGAAGTCTCACTGCTATTGTCTTAGCGTAGATTTTTAAATCGAGACTGAGTAGAGATATCGGGTGAAAGTTTTGGGGGGCGTTCGGCTCCTTCCCTGGTTTTGGTATTATTATAACTAGTGCATTTAGAGATTCAGTCGGGAATTTGGAAGAGGAGGCAGCGCTGTTAAACACATCAATCATGTGTGGGAGTAAGTGATCAGAAAATTGTTTGTAGTATTCTCCCGAGGGGCCATCCGGTCCTGGTGCTTTTCCCGTGGGGAGTGAATTAATTGTTGATTGAATCTCCCGTTCTGAGAATGGGACATTCAAGCATGAGAGTTGGTTTTCTGTCAGGGTAGGTAGGTGAATGGTTTTGAGAAAACGGTTAATGTCGGCATGTGAAGGTTGTGGAGTTCGAGGATCCTGTTTCAGGTTGTATAAGTCCCTATAGTAGTTACTGAATGCGTTGGCGATGTCTTGAGGGTTCGTCAATGAGTTGTTAGTGTGGGGGTGGTATAGTTGAAGGTGAATTTTGGTCTTGGTCTTTGACCTTTAAGTCGTTGTGCTAGTCTCCTCCCAGCTTTGTTGGATGTGGAATATGTGGTGGCTTTCAACTTACGATGAAGGTGGTTAAAGGAGTGTAGGAGTAGTGTTCTAAGGTCTTGTCTAAGGGGCATTATATGGTCTGATTGTGGGGCCTGAGGTTTGGTTTTGTGTTGTGTTTCCAGAATTGCTATCTGAGGTGTAAGCTCATCAAGGCGCTGCTTCCTCTTCCTTTTGTGAACAGAACTAAGTTTCATCAATACACCTCTTAGATAAGCTTTGTGTGCACTCCACACCACGTTAGGATCAGACACTGAGCTTTGTTGAGCAGAAAGAATTCCTTAATTTGGTCAGAAATCTCTGGTGCATATTCATTGTGTTGTATTATGTAGTTATTTGCTCTCCAGAGAAATGTGTTGCGGTGGTGTTTGGAATCTTCAATGATGATTGAGATTGGGGCGTGGTCTGACCATGTGGTGGTGTGGATTGCAGATGCACAAATTTTTTGTAATAGCCATTTGTCTGTTAAAAACAAGTCTATTCTTGAATAGGAGTTGTGCCTGGGGGAAAAATAGATAAAGTCTCTCTCAGAGCTGTGGTGGCATCTCCAGACGTCAAAGAGATCGTGAGTGGAAATTAGCTTTTTCAGCGGAGATTCCCTTCTTTTTGCTGCAGATGTGGTGTCCATATGAATGTTGGGGACTAGGTTGAAGTCTCCACATGTGACCAGGTGACCCATTTGCATGGGTTTGGCAATGCGCAGAACTTTGTGAAGAAACTTTAGCTGGTGGGTGTTTGGGGCATAGACGGTGATAAGAGTGTATGGTACTTTTTTAATGGTACAAACCAGAATGATTAATCGGCCTTCAGGGTTGATTGTTACATTGGAAGGGTGGAAGTCCACATTGTCCCTGATTACTATCATGACTCCTCTTGACTTGGTGGTGTGAGAGGCATGGTATACTTGGGAAAATTGGTGATTGTTGCATAGTGGTGAGTCAGATGGTGGTAGATGGGTCTCCTGGATGCAGACAATGTCACTGTGAAGAGCCTTGGTGGTTTTCCAGAATGAGTGTCATTTATCAGGGTGGTTAAGCCCATTGACATTAAGTGACAGTATGTTGAGTGCCATCTTAGGTGTGTAATGTAGGTGGTGTGGAAAGTACAACACTTACAGTTAGCCTCTTGTTACCGGGTTGGAAAACTACCAGATGAGAGACGATATGGAGGATGAGTGAGGGTCCAGGTACCTGTTTGCAAGATGAATTCTAGAGCTGCGGATAGAACAATATATTAAAAACGCAAGCAGTAAAAAAAAAAAAACTGAATTGTTAACTGAACTGTAAATCTGCCAGATAATAAACACTTGGATGTTATAATAGAGGTAGAGGTAGAGCAAAACACAGCTGCGACCTCTGTTAGGGGGTAAGAACAGTCTAAAACGAAGGGAGCTGAATGAACAAAGAATTTGCTCTGTCAGAGCCAGTGGGAGTAATAGTAAAGCATGTCGGCCCATCATGGCGATGGGGGTTAGTTCTTCTTAACTGTAGTTTCGATCCAGGGTACGGCGGGGTATGGTGGTTCCACTGCGTGGCGGGGGTGTTTTGGGAGATTCCTGGATGATACCCCAAGTGTGGAGGAGGTGCAGCCCTTTAGTAAGATTGCTGACCACGTGGGATTCGCCGTTTTTTGTGATTAGAAGCATTACCGGATATCTCCATTTGTATTGGATTTTGTGGTTTTGAAGGCCTTTGGTGACAGGGTTCATTTGTCTCCTTAATTGAAGGGTGTATTTGGAGAGATCTGGAAAGAATTGAATACCCGTGTAAGGAGCGGGTAGAGGGGTTTTGGCTTTAACCCCAAACAGGAGTCTTTCTTTGATGTGGAAAAAATGTACTCTCGTCAACACATCTCTGGGTACTGAGACAGCAAGGTGTGATGGTTTTGCAATTCTATGGATTCTACCTATTATTATGTCTCGGGGAGATGCTTCAGGGATGATGATGTGCATGAGCTATTTTGCGTATTTGGGCAGGTCCGTAGGCAGTATGGATTCAGGAATTCCTCTCAGTTTGACATTGTTCCTGCGGGACCTGTCCTCTAAATCAGCCAGCTTGGCTCGTATCCTTGCTTGTTCCTCCCTAACATCATCATAGACATCAATGACTCTATTCACTGTGGAAGTGCACTCATTCATGCCCCTTTCAATGCATGTCATTCTGTCATCCAGAGAATGTATGTCTGAGGTGATTTTAGTAAAGAGTGAGGATAGCTCAGTCATCAGGGAGGTCTGTAAAGACAGGAGCATGTCTTTGAGGGTGGAATTGATAACTGGTTGGCCTTAGGTGAGGAAGGAAACCATTGAGGAATGTAAGGCCTGGTTGGAAAGGAGGGGATTAAAAGCCTGGGCCTCGATTTGTGCGTGTGCTGGCCACTGCGGCGGCACATCGAGCCGCATTTTGGCTTTTGTGGGGCTGCTGGTAAGGGGGTCACACTCAGGAGGGTGATTGGAGAGCACAGTGGGGTCTTGGCTGGAGGATTCTTCCGGAATTTAGTCCGGGAGATCTGTATAGGAGTCCCGCGGCGCGGCCTGGCCAGTGCCATTTTTGATTTCACTAACCTTCCCCGCCGGCTTGAAAAATTATTCAGTCAGTTTTTGGGGCTTGTATTCCGTCATTCTTTTCCTGGACATGATGTCCGGGCTCCTGGTTGCCTCTGGAGCAAGGATGGTGATGAGTTGTGTAGCTGTGTGGGCCATCGTCGTTCCGATGTTCTCCCAGGGCTGACGAGCTCAGTGCTTAAGAGTCCATCTTCAGCTCCGGTCGTCCAGGCCCCCAACCTCTTTATTTTTTCAACACAAACCACACATACAGAACCCTGGATAACCTGGCTTTGGGGTTTTCAGACACCCTGTGCCCCTAATAGACACAAGATGAATTACACATAGGAGGGGCTGGGGGAGCTGGACAAGGAGTTTCCAGAGATTTCTAAGGTAAGCTGAGTTTCAAAGTTTCCCACCCAAAGTGACTCCCGTCACACGAGATATTCCAGACATCAAAGCAATAATTCCCATAGTGCAAACCCATATTGCATATGAGAGTATCTTCGCCTTTAGTTTTGGCAATCTCCAACAAGCGGACTCAGACACAGAGAACATCTGGTCTAATTGGTACAGTACTGTGTATAAACTTGTATTGTAACTTATTATTTCTTTCTAACAACAACAAACATATGGACATTATTACCACATGTAAATTATCATAGGAAATTGAAGCACATTTTCCACCTTAGTATATGAACCTTTGAACACTTAGCTGCTTTTGAATGCTCCTCTAACCAACTTAGAGGGATTATGAAAGGGCATATCACTCAGATCTCTTAAAGATATGATATTCGTTCCTACCTTTGAAGCAAGGTACGTATTGTTATGTAATGTATGTCGAGACATTCTGTTTTTTGCAAATGCAGTGTTTGTTATATTTTGCCTTCTTCTCTGTGAAACTCAATAAAAACCATTGCAAAGAAAATACTTGGGAATAACTGAACTTTATATATTTACTGATGTCTGTGTTTGTATGCACACTTATTTGCTTGTGTATATATTTGATATCATCTGGTATTCTGGTGAATGATAGGTGCAGCTCTTGACACAGATTATTATGTTTTATTGTACACAATAGTTAACCTATATGCCCCTAACATGGTCTAAGTTTTCTTTTTGTGTAACTTACTGAAACCTGAAATATGCAAGCGTAAGCTTATCCTTTTGGGTGATTTTAACGCCATGATTGACAAATCTTTAGACAAACCCTTCAAACCTCAAACCTACATAATGAGCACCTTTATGATCCATGGCATTGCTTCCACTCAATAGCCTACTCTCATTCTAACAATACATATTCGAGAAAAGAGTTAATTCTTACTGATCTATATCTTCTTCGTAACAACACCCCGAGTATGAAAGGGGTTAAAGCCGTTTAGGACATTACTTTTCAGAACACAAAAAGCAGCTACCGAACACTTCAATCAGCCGAACAAGAAACCCATACAAATAATTCTCCCCCAAGTACGAGACGAGGCTCTGTATTGAGGGTCAAACAGGAATGAATCTTTATTTTGAGATTCCACACAAATATATACAGCAGAATGAACATACAAACTGTAATCAGAAACCTAGTTAACATGGGCTAATTATCTAATCCTTTAGACAGCCTAGGTGACTCAGAGACATGACCTTTAGGACAGACTTCATGTCTCCTAGCTCACCGACTATACAATACACATTATCATACATCTCAACACAGAACTCCTTCATACAATTGCAGGGTTAATTAGCACAATGAGTGAAAGACTCTTAGCTGTGACAAGTCATACTAGACTAATTTACATTATAGCAGACAACAGACAGGTGGCTGGAGTTGATGACATCAGCATCTCCTCACAGTATGTGTCCCAACAGTATGAATCAGTCACTATTTCTAATATGACATATCCAGGGTCCCCAGAGTCTGTGTGTTTTGGGGGACATGGACTTGAATCCAAAGTAACATTACTTCAAGGTCCCCAGGCATACACCTCGCAAAGAGAATTGTTCCCTTATAATCCATGGCCCATAATCGGAAGGCAAGAGGCTAGCCTTCAGTCCTCTCCCAAAGCCTCTGTCCCGGCTAGGTCTGTCACAGTTTCCCAGGCAACTATTCACAATATAACATGGTCTGACCATGTCACTGAGACTTTATCAGTTCATGACCAATATGGTATCAATCTGTTAGGGAAATAATTCACCGTCTCAGACCGTCCTCGGGCATCAAGGTAATATTTTTTGCATATGCAAGAGAAATGAATTACATCTTCATGCAGCCATCATCATTTCTAAGGAAAATACTGTGGTACATGTCTTTTTTTATAAGCCCTGGACACCCCCCTTTCCTGTCTTAAAACATGCCCAGTCTCATGTTTTTTCATGTTTATTCTGGACAGAACAGGAAAGGTGGAAGTGTCTGTTACAGACTGTTATCTTCATCTAACAATGGTTACAGGATACTGACTTGAAAACCCAACACAAAAATACAGGATACATTCAGAAAACTGCATATCCAAGCATATTATATTGCTGACTCCATTTTATTACTAGTTTTAGCTCAATCCTAGATTCATAGCTTATTTCTAGGCCATGATAAACAAAATGGCGTCTTTCATAACTGACATTTAAAGTATAATTTCTCTAACATCTCCCCCCTTTTATACTAATAATGTCAATAATTCAAATATCCAGGTTTTTCATTTTACCAGGTATTATCATTTAGACAGATAAGTCCTTAGCGAGAGTTGTAAATTCATCATCAAATTCCGAGTATAGTTCCGTGTTGCTCTGGAGGAGCATAGTTTTTGTTAAAGATGTGTCAATCAGTCTTTGAAGAATTCCCCTAATACAGGGAATGCAGCAACATCCATACAATGTAAGAACTGCGGCTGCCATGACAATAGAGATAAGCAAACTTTTTGCAAGATCACCCCATTTACCAAACCATTTTTCAAAGAGTCCTGTCAGGGGGTTCTCTACACCAGAGTTCTCAGCTAATTCTTTGGATAGCATTTGTAGGCCTTGTAAGGCTTTGGTGATACTTCCATCAGGTGCCGTATTATTTGGAATAAAAGTGCAGCAGAAGGTGCCGAACATTTTGCATACCCCGCCCCCAACATATCTAACGCTATACGGTTCTGCCACGCTGTCAAAGAGGTGGCGTCCAATTGTGCTGCTATGCTTTTGATAGCATCTCTGATGTAATTCACAAACCTCTGCTGGTTGTAGTAGATGTAGTTTATCCAGTCGACGTTCTTGTTGGGCTGGACCCATATGAAGAGTGAGGTGAGTCCTGCTGTTATTTGATTCTGCGCTTTAAATTCATCTGGAACTCCTCGTGGAACACCTATTTTGTCTATATACACTCGGTTGTCAAATGATCCTTGTGGTGTTTCTCGCTTAATTCCTTTAAAAAAAGTATTTACCTGGTAGTTTCATTGATTCATCACTCATAGGAACTATATAAAAGGGAAGCAACAATCGTATAAGGGCACAACTACCCTCCCATCTAGGTGGCAGGTGGCTTTAGTCTCTTATCTCCACACAAACACCAAACATCAGCCAATTGCTGTTTTTGTTCCTGAAACCATTTTAGTTCATACTTAATGTCTGTAGTAAGGATTGTAGTTGCACAGTATTCAGGGGATAGGGTGCCAACATTTGTACCATTACTGTCATTGTTAGAGAAACAAGTAAAATTTCCTGGTAATGCTTGTACTGATGGGGGTATACTTTGCATTTTAGTCTTAGGGTAGCTCTTTTTCTCATTTACACATTCTGACCCAGTTATATTTTATGAAAACATTCTTATTATACAAGTCAAGTCTATTTCCTCTTTAGGGAATATAATAAGGTTTACCATACAGCATTTCATACGGTGTTAGTCCTTTAGCAGTAGGGGTAATTCTTATACTCAACAATGCCATTGGCAAACACTAAACCCATTTATTTTTCCCTGTTTCCTTCAACAATTTTCTTAGTTTACTCTTTACGGTACCATTGTGTCTCTCCACTGTGCCCACAGATTGTGGGTGGTAGACACTGTTTTTTTTTGGTCAATATTGTACCATTTACCAATTTGTTGTATTGTTCGGTTTACAAAATGGGAGCCATTGTCACTGTAAATCACAGAGGGGATCCCATGAAATGGAATCACCTCTTTAATAAGTACTTTGGCTACTGACTGCCCATTTGGGTGTGTCATAGGAAAAGATTCCGCCCACTTTATAAACAACAATAATCATAAAATCCATGCATATCGTGTGAAAGGGAAAAAAGGGTTGTGGGAAATTACCTCTTAAGGGTCTTAGGGCACCTTGAGCATGGTATCTGGTACAAAGCGGACATGTGAGGCAAAAATCTCTAGAGTCATTCGTAAACCCATATGTTGTGAACACCTTATTGATCACCTGCACCATCCCTCCTTTTGAGATATGGGCTTGCCCATGGCTCAATAACGCAGCATATCTAAATAGTGATGTAGGTGAGATGGGTTTACCTTCTGTACTTGTGTATATACCATTGACCAGCGTTGCCCCTTTAGATAACCACTTTTGTTTTTCACCTGCCGGTGATGTTTTCTGCATTTCTGATAACCATGTTTTATCAATAGCTTTCCGTACCTCACCATTTTCTTGGGGACCTGTATAGTATATGTATGTGTTTTTTTTGCGGTCCTGTAGCAGCTTCCCTTGCGATCCTTGTCTGTTAGTGCATTTCCTAGAGTAATTGGATCTGTTCCCTTTCTGTGTGCTGTACATTTACAAATAGCCACTTGTGTTGGTTTCTGTACATTTTCTAGAAGGGCCAGGATAAGATCTCTATGTGAGATTGGTTTACCTGTGGACGTAATCATACCCCTATTTTTCCATCGCTGGGCAAATATGTTTATAGTAGAAAAGCGTATTGGCTGTCTGTATAAATATTTATTTTCTTCCCTTCCCCTAGACTACAGGCCCAGGATAGGGCAATAATTTCAGCTTGTTGTGTAGAGTAGGAACTGGGAAGGGGTCTGGCTTCAATGACCTGGTCATGCGTTACTATAGCGTATGCCGTTTGATGTACCCCTTTATCGTCCTTTTTACAAGACCCATCAACACAAAAGGTAATGTCAGCATCTAGAAAGGGAACATCCGTGAGAACCCACAATGAGGTGCTTTACCTTCGTAAATGCATCCTCTGCTTGCACATTCCACTGAATGGAATCTTTTTCAGACATTATTGAACCATAGATGAGATCAGAAAGAGGATCCACCTCCATAGCATAATTTGCTATCCATGCTCTACAGACATTTGCCATGCCAAGAAATGACATCATTTGTTTTTTAGTATGTGATTTGGGGACTTGAAGGATGGCCTCTTTTCGGATCTCATGCAAAAGTCTACCTTCTTGAGATAAAATGTAACCCAGGCATTTCACCTTTTCTTTCCACAGTTGTAATAAGTCTTTGCTGACCTTTTGACCTTGGTCTGCGAGGAAATGCATCAGAACCATGGTAATTTTACATACATTACTACCAGAATGTCATCCACATACAAGAGAATTTAACTCACACTGGGAGGTACAAACCGAGACAAATTATTGGACATTCTTTGTGAGAATATAGTTGGACTTTCACAATATCCCTGGGATAACCTAGTGTATGTGTACCTCTTTTTTTTTTTTTTCCATGTACATAAATGCAACCCAGAACTGACTGTCTTTGTGTAAGGGAATGGAAAAGAAGGATTACTGTTTTCAATAACAGAAAATACCTCGTTCTCTAGGTAGAGCTCGTTCAGGAGGACATGCATGTCTGGGACCACCGGGGCCCTCGGTAATTCGGCCCCATTGACTGCCTGTAAATCCTGCACGAGTCTCCACCCATCTTTCTCTCCCTTATGCCTCCTATACCTCTGAATCCCTCTTGATTTTAGTTTCTCATCTGTCAGTTGGACCCAGTTCGTGATAAGTTCTCCTAGCTCAAGCCATGATACCTTGGGGTTCCGGGTGACCGAAACATGAGGTACAGTATCCTGCCTGTATATTTGCAGCATAGGCAATGGTAGGAGACAAGTAGCCATGCTATTTCCCCTCTTATCACAGTACAGACATTTTAATAGAACTTTAGTGTTAGTGAGACTCATTAACTGTTTCTCATAGGACTTATCAGGCCAGAGATCTATCTGTAGTACATGGTGCAATAGAGGTTTGCCTGGACCTTATACCTTTTCCTCACATACTCTTCATCAATTATTTCTGCCAGGGTTTTGGGTATATTTAATCCCTCAGTTCGCAAATTCCAGGCTGTACCAGTATCAGGGCTCATTATCCACGGCTGTGATTTGTCTTTCACACAGCCGATGGGCTCTGAGACCTCTCTCCACTGATACGACAGAAATATCAAGAGCGTGCAACATGTCTCTACCCAACAAATTAACAGGACATTTAGTCAAAATTACAATTTTACACTGAGCCTTTTTACCTGTCTGTGGATCTTCCACAGTAAGACATTCAGACATGACCTCCTGGTGCATCAACCCATTTTGCAGATTTTACATATACTACACCTTTTTCTTTACCTTTTTCATATCCAGCGGGTGTTTTAGGGTCCTACAAGCCCCAGTATCACAGAGAAATGTTAGCCATCTACCCTTCACAACCAAGATTATTTCTGACTTGACTTTAGCATGCAACAAGTTTCAACAGCGCACACATCCAAAATTTCAGATTCTTTCTCATCATTTTCTTCTGTATCTCTCTCTGCAGACATACTAACATCTTCTAGTCATGCTTCTTCCTCTCTGTTTGACCTACATTCTTTTACCAAATGACCTCTTTTACCTCACAGGAAACACTCCCTTCTCTTTTTTTTTTTCTTTTTTTTTTTGTTTTCTTAGTCCTGAATGCGGGGCCTTGTTCAGGTGTTTCCCATCCTTCTGTTCTCTATCCTTTTTATAAGAGCATTTCTCCTGTTTTCTAGTGCTGCATCATCATGAGGCAACACAACTCCCTGATTGTTTAATCCACTCCAATCTCCCACTACATGATGCCAGTCGGGACCCAGGATCTGTCTGATATTCTGCTCTATTTCCCCTCCCAATAAGATGATAGTTAGCAATCATTCCCATGATACCATCCCTGATTTGAGCTATGTTGACCTTGGGATGTGGTACCCCTTCAGTAGTTTTTTTTTAACATCCTCGGGGGTCCAGGGGTGATATACCATCATAGTGTTGGCGACTACTATACCACCTACATTTTGTCCTGCCCTAGGGTTGGGAACTTCAATTAGTGGAAATTCTTCCTCTCTACATTCTGTTTGTTCCCCTGCTGAGGGGGATATCAATTGGTTCACCAGGTCCCCGAAAAATTTTGTAACAGTTGCTGTAAAGGGGGTTCCTTGTGGACTCCTCTGGACAGCAAGAGTCATCTTGAGAGGGGGTTTAGCTGCAGCCATAGGAGAATCGGTTGCATCTGCGGGTGACCCAGGTGACCACGGGGGAACAACAAACAGTGGAGAGTCAGGTTGCATTTGGTTTGTTACGTTTTGTTCAGTCAATACTTGCTGAACTAAACTTCAGAGGACGGTCATATTATTGTCCTCCTCTTTGTTCAAAAACATAGTCTTTTTATGGTTTTCTGAATTTAACCTATGGTTAGCCTCCTCAAGCCATTTCTTTGCCTGGGGAAGGCCTAATTTCTTCTGTTTTCTTATTTTCATGCCGGCATCATTTTTACGCTTTCTACACAGTATTACACAATAATCCTTATTTAAAAACGCATCAAAATCATACTTTGTTTTCCACATTTAAAGAAATGTCACATTCTCTTTGTCTAGACTACACATATACTTAGCATCCTCATTCATACCAACAGATTTTCCATGGATCATACCCATTTTGTTTATCGTGCACACGGAGCTCTTTTTTTTTTGTTAATGTCTTCTCACAATGACACAACACACGCACACAGTATCTTATCACTTGCAGTCACTCACAGACTTTCTAGTCGTGATATATCACTTCTAGATTACTGATCTTGTGTATTGCTAAAACACTGGTGTCTTAGAGAATTACAGAATTACTGGGAGACTGAATTCTCCCGACTGTTCTTTTATCATTACTTAATACTTCACTAACTTGTAGAGAGCATTTACAGAATTACGAGGAGACTGAATTCTCCCGACTGTTCTTTCATCCTATTAAAACATTTAATATTTCAGTCATTGATCCAAGGGTATTTATGTGCCTGCTCAGGATTAATACAACATATGAGGCTGGCATGAACACGGCGGTCCGCCAAATGTCCTCTGTTTGTTACCTGGAAATCTATTAGGCCACACCCTTGTATCAACGGAGGGGGGGGTTCTTTATCTGGAAGTATTTTTGATCCAAGGGTATTTATATGCCTAGAAATCTATCAGGCCACACCCTTGTATCAACTAAGGGTTCTTTATCTGGAAGTATTTTTGATCCAAGGGTATTTATATGCCTAGAAAGATATCAGGCCACACCCTTGTATCAACAGGGGGTTCTTTAGGTTTTGATCTAGGAGTATTTATGTGTCCCCAAGGGATTTTCTGCAGTTTACAAGGCTGTCTGGATCTAAGATCCAATCGACAAATTTCCTTTATCTGCACCCGGATATTAGTCTGGGACCATACCCCTATATCAAATGACTATTAACCAGAAGAAACAAACAAGAACACACAAGAGAGAACACCCGCAGTGCTCGACTGCCGCCAGGTCGCCCTGAGCTCGTCTTCCCAAATTGCGGGCTAGTCACTAGGTCTGCCCATCCAGGATGGCCACAGATGGATCTATACGGGGAATACGTGACCACTTATTTCCCCTCAACAAGAGTAAGCAGATAGGACAGAAACAGATAAACATTCAATCAATCTCTATATTGTATGTATATATTCAAATCCCTTATTCATCAAATTCCTAATCAAGTCTAACACAAAAGGTTGATAATAAAATAAAAATAAAAATCTTACCTTGTCCCGAGAGCGGTCACTTGTGCTGATCTGGTAAGTCGCTGCCCGGGAGGCACTAGTTCAGCGGACCGGCCTCTTTTTAACATCTATTTTGAGATGGAGGACTTACAGTTTTGCCATAAGGTCATTGGTCACTGTTGGCCAGTGCGTCTCGGGGAAATTGGACTTCCGGCTCGAAGGACCAAATTGTTAGGGAAATAATTCACCGTCTCAGACCGTCCTCGGGCATCAAGGTAATATTTATTGCATATGCAAGAGAAATGAATTACATCTTCATGCAGCCATCATCATTTCTAAGGAAAATACTGTGGTACATGTCTTTTTTTATAAGCCCTGGACACCCCCCTTTCCTGTCTTAAAACATGCCCAGTCTCATGTATTTTCAACTTTATTCTGGACAGAACAGGAAAGGTGGAAGTGTCTGTTACAGACTGTTATCTTCATCTAACAATGGTTACAGGATACTGACTTGAAAACTCCCCAAGCCAACACAAAAATACAGGATACATTCAGAAAACTGCATATCCAAGCATATTATATTGCTGACTCCATTTTATTACTAGTTTTAGCTCAATCCTAGATTCATAGCTTATTTCTAGGCCATGATAAACAAAATGGCGTCTTTCATAACTGACATTTAAAGTATAATTTCTCTAACACAATCCCATTTCTTTATGACAGAATAATACTTGCCATTTTATTAAGAAATTCCACTGGGAAAAACGATCTGTTTGTATCAGGGAATTTTTCCAGAGGAATCCAACTCCAGACTCTTAACATTTTTACAATATGGTGTGCTCACAAAGATTTTAGCAGAGGTCTGTTACTTCAATTTGCTACTAGAGAGAAGAAACAGAGAATGCATGCAGAACAAACTCTCTTAAATAAAATTAAACAGTTGGAATCCCTCCACAAAAACTCATTAATCCCATTGTAACTTCAGAATTACAAAAATATAGAATTGAGCTTAGGTTGCACCTAATATTGGACCATGAAAAAAAGAGAGTGAAGGCCCCCCATTACTCTCAAAGTAGGCTAAACATTGCATAAGCATAAACATTACATTAAAGAAGAGAGACTTCTTGCAAGTTAATTAAAATGTGCCAAGCAAAAACTAAACTTGCTTATTTAATCAACCTTAAGACTAATTACAATCTATTCCATCCCAATGAAGCTGCTAATTATTTTATGACATACCATGAATTCCCTATACAATTTGAAAAAATATCCAGATACTCCTCAACCTGCTGACAATCTTATAAAGGGATTTCTGGATTCTTCAATGCATCTATTGATTTTCACATTCTAGAAAGGTTGTATGCCCCTTTCTCATTAGAAGAAATTAAAACAGTGATATCCTCATTAGCATACAATAAATCTCGTGGAGCTGATGGATTCTCAGCAGAATATTATAAAAGTTTTCAGATATTCTAATCCCTCAATTGCAAGACTTATTTAATGAAATTATTGTTATTATTATTGTGGCCCTGCCTAAACCAGAAGAAAAAATGTTCACAATTTTTTTTCTTTATTTACTGTCACCAGTGCAGTACAGCATCATCATATAACTGGTGTGGCAGTGATCAGGGACACTGGCTGGCAACAGTACAAAAAAAAAAGGTATAATTTAAAAAAATATATTTTTTATTACATTTTTTTTTTCACAAATTTTTTTTTCAACAATACATTTTTATTAGGTTTTATGCATAGATACAAAGTAATATATATTTTACAGAATATAAAAAATCAAGTATAACACCATGTAAAGCAATAGAAAAAAATCAGACTAGACAGGTCATACAGCTTGTGATCAGATAATTGTACATAGCTAAATAAATTGGATGACTATAACAAAATAAATGCAATTAGACATTAACCCAAAATAACCACGGTTGCCATGATCTTTAAACTTTTCCTGAAGAGCATTTTTTCATATTCATAAGTAAGGTTAATGGACGTAACCACCTCAGACAGGTTAGGGGCCTTGTCTTTTTTCCAATATCTGGTTTTTACAGATCTGGATGCTAACAGTATGTGGGCAACTACTAAATGGAAGGGAGGTACAAAGTTTTCAAACTCAAGGTTTAACAGGGCCAAAGCTGGGTGGGGTTACTATACCTGTAACAGAAGAAATTAGGCCAAATACTTGGTTCCAGAAACTCGTAATGCTCTTACAGGTCCATTGATTATGATAAAGGTTACCCATTTGTCCGCAGTTACGTCAGCAAAGAGGTCATTGGGAAGGATAGAACTGGGCTACCCTATAGGGCGCAAGGTACCATTGAGAAATTATTTTCTGAGAGAACTCCAAATGGTTTGTACATTATGAAATACTATAAGTGAATTTGAGCGAAATATGGAAAATGATACCGATAACTATAACAAAAAACTGACAAGCTGCCAGCACTACAATTAGACAAATTGTGCAATGTAAATAAGAAATAAAGTGCAGCGCTAAATATATATGCAAGTGTGTGCACAGTGACAGTGCAAAAATACAATAAGGCCAATGGCTGGCACCTGTGGCATATATAAATATTGCAAAATGTACAAATGTGCAAACAATATAAAGTGACAATGCAATAATGTATTCAGGCCAATGACTGGCACCTATTAAGTAGTGACATATAAACCATATGAATCACAATGTCCTTAAAAAACTTCAAACGACCTGAATGAATCAAAAAAAGTAGGAAGAGTGACTTCAAGTTTATGAAGGTAAGCCACCATGGAAGACTTTCGTAGTACCCCTTGGAGAGGACAACCACCAAGGAAGGGGTTCACCATCCAATGTGTAGCCACCACCACATAGAATAATTGGGTACTCTTACCGAATACTGTGGACCCTCTGTCAGCGGCAAAGTGCCAAACACGCAAATACACTGGAGAAAGGTGAGTTTCCTAGGAACCAGCATACAGGAGTGCACGGGAGCACAAATCCAACATCTGAGGGGGTTATGCTCCCATCAGAAAAAGGCCCATAGTGGGAAAAAAATCACTATATAGCATAAAATCCTTGGCTAAAAATGTTTATTGAATAAATGAATGCATTTACATCAATGTAGACAAATGCAGGCGCTGTATAAATGTGATCACAGGAAAGAAGTAAAAATGTAGTATCATGGAGCCAGCACAGTAGGTTCTGACACTTATGCCGCGCACACACGAGCGGATTTTTCGTCGGAAAAAGATATGACGGCTTTTCTGACAGGATTCTGCTCAAGTTTGCCTTGCATACACAATGTCACGCAAAAGTTTGCTGAAATTATGACAAGAGGGGGGCGTGGCTTGCGCACAACTGTAATGGACGCTTAAGCCGTTAGCTCTGTCAGTGACCAGGGACTTGTCGACATAACAGGAGGGATACAGAGCCACCAGAGCCCATACGGAGCTCCCACCACAAGTCGGAACCTGCCCTCATGCTGTCCCGCAAACGTAAAGACATAAGACAGCCAAAGAAACTCACAGACTTCTTCACAATGCCGGCATCAGAGGGGGAGACGTGGCAATATGGCGGCGGCGGTGCGGCTGCACGGGCCTCATCGTCATACACTGACCTGCCTGACGATTACAATGGAGATTGGGATGACGGAGTGAGACCGATATCATCCCGGGACTCCTCATCACACAGCCCACTCTCCAACAGCCCTGCCAAGGCGAGGATGAGGCTGGATCCTGTCACACAGGCCTCAGGTGCAGTGAGTAGCATTCCCCACACAGACACTGCAGGCCTCACTACACAGACATCCATAGCAAGCTTTCCAACCTCCGGTCAGCCGGTGCTGGACACAGTAATGAAGGATATGTTATTATCTCTTCAATCATCCCTCATGGTCAATTTCTCCACACTGATACACCAATTTACAGCTGAGATGCAAGGCATGGGGGAGAGAGTTCAACATATTGAACACAAAATGGATGAATGCTCTCTAACAGTGAATGACCTCATAGACGCATACAAAGACCAAGCTGACGACAACGATCGAATAAAAGCGAAACTCGCAGATCTAGGTGTCCCTGAAACGGTTCTCCCTGCTGATCTACCCAAATATGCAGCAGACATGTTTGATAAATTGATCCCTGAAGTATCGCAGATTGAACGCATTGTGGATCGAATACATCGCATACAAAAACCCAAACATCTTGAGGCATCCGTACCTAGGGACATTCTGATGAAAATTCATTTTTTCCCTACTAAAGAAAAGCTTCTAGCAAAAGCCAGATCTGCACCTGATCTCCCAGCACCATATCAGGGCATCCACCTATATGCAGATCTTTCTCAGTACACCCTTAACATGAGAAGACAAATGAAAACCGTTACTAAAGCGCTTAACAATTATAAGATCTCTTACAAATGGCGCCATCCAGCCACTGTGGTGATTACCAAAAATGGTACAACGCACACTGTGTTCAGCCCTAAGGAAGGCCTCTGACTACTACACACATGGGGCATCATTCCAGAGCTTCCAAGCAATGAGACATCATTCAATCCTAGCCCACACAACTCAGGCCCACCACCACTAGGCCGCCAAAAGCGGGAATTCCGAAGAGCCACTGAAAAATGACGTATCCCCTGGCAACTACTACAAGGGCGCCTTACATCCCTGGTCCGACTTCCTGCTAAGTCACACTCAATTTGTTAACCCTTTTGAACATTGCCTCCACTCCTGGTCAGTTACTTATGTAGCACACTGACCTTTTTCCTATTTTGCCAAAATTGGTAAAATCTTTTTTTTTTTTTCTTTTGCTTTTAATTTTTTTCTTTGTTGAGTAGCGGCTGCTTCACAACAGTTACCTGCTTCACGCTATTGCTTACACAGTTCTCAGGAGGAACATTACTTTTGTTTTAACGTTTTTGATTTATTAAGCAAAAACTGTTTTATATGTTTTGTTGATCACAGACAATACCCTTGAGTGACGCAAGCTCATCCATTGATACCAGGACTTCCAAGGAACAACCATCGGTCACCCATTCCAGACCCATCAACTCCTAATCAGAGATAAGTAAGTCTACGATAAAGCACACTACTCTCACACTACCACAAATATGGATATCAACATATTATCCATAAATGCGAAAGGATTGAACCATCCTGCAAAACGAGCATCGTTATGGAAAACAGCATTAGCCCACAACAGTGATATCATATGCGTTCAAGAAACGCACTTTGCCCAAGACAAGATCCCCAACTGCCAACACAAAATGTTTCCTCACATCTACAAAGCATGCTTTTCTAAGAAGCAAAGGGGAGTTCTAATAGCTATTAGAGACACGGTCAATTTCCAGCTACAGGACAGTATTCTGGATCCAGAGGGAAGATTCGTCATCTTAATATGCACTATAGAAAATACTGTATATACCATTGCAACTATCTATGCCCCTAATCAGAGACAAATGCCGTTCCTCAAATCTACACTGAAAAAAATCCAAAGTGTGCAGCAAGGTCACTTACTGATTTGCGGGGACTTCAACTTAGTACCGGACAATGTCATGGACTTCTCTTCGGGTCCCAAAAGATTTGCATCCCCTCTGAACTCTTTTCTGACGAATAATGATTTGTATGATGTTTGGAGGTGCTGTCACGCGGCTGAGAGGGATTATACATTCCTTTCCCCGTGTCACAACACCTACTCCCGTATAGACCTGTTTCTTGCAGATAAGTGGCTTCTACAAAATATTCATAATTCCCGCATCCATACCATCACCTGGTCAGACCACGCCCCTATCAGCATCCAAATTACCAACAAAAATTCCAAACCACAATCCTACTTATGGAGAGTGAATAATTACCTCCTACAAAATCAATCCAACACTACTTTTTTAGGCCAAAAATTGGAAGAGTTTTTCACCACAAATGTGGGATCTGTGGCTGACCCGGTGATCTTGTGGAATGCTCACAAATCCTATATAAGGGGCTTTTTCATACAGTTGGGGTCCAATCTTAAAAAACATAGAATGCGGACAATGCAAGAACTGACTACATCTCTTGCAAATGCAGACAAACAAAACAAATCCCATCCATCGCCAGCATTGCAAACCCAGATTTTTAAACTAAGACACGAACTTAGAACATTACTACTTGACAGCTTCGAAAAAACACAACGTAAACTTAAAGCTAGATCTTATGTTACCAATAATAAAGCCGGGAAAGCTATGGCAAATAAAATCAAAGGTCACCGCATAAAATCCAGAATAACACATCTTTTTCATCCAAAAACCCATGATAAACTTCTAAATCCTCAAGAGATAGCAGACGCTTTTAGCACTTACTACGGTGAGCTTTACAACCTCAAAACAGATTGCAACACCCCCCAACCAGACCAAATAGAGATTAAGGCATTCCTAGACCATATTAAACTTCCTTCATTAACGTCTGATCACCTCGCCACACTAAATCTACCATTTTCAGTAGAGGAGATTCAAAAAAACTATACAACAACTCCCACACTCTAAATCCCCAGGCCCAGACGGCTTCACCTGAGAATATTTTAAAGCTTTCCATTCAATCCTGGCCCCTCATCTATGTGAACTTTACAATCACGCAACACTGTCCTCACACTTTCCAGCAGAAATGTTATCAGCACTAGTAATTACCTTGCCAAAGCCGGGGAAGGACCCTACCTCTCCCCAAAATTTTCGACCCATATCTTTATTGAACCTCAACCTTAAATTATATGCCAAAATGATAGCCAACAGGCTCATGGACATTATGCCATCACTAATACACAACGATCAAATGGGATTCACTAAAGGTAGGCAGACTTCGGACGCAACTAGAAGGCTGATCAATATTATCCACCACACAAACTCAACTGGAACGCCTTCTCTGCTCCTATCCTTGGACGCAGAGAAGGCGTTCGATAGAGTCAATTGGAGTTATCTATCCCTCACACTACAGAAATTTGGTTTTCAGGGACGAATCCTAGAGGCCATACTTGCCCTATATACAAAACCAACGGCACGTGTGTACACATCCAACCTTTTATCTACCCCATTCAACATTACAAATGGAACAAGACAAGGTTGCCCGCTATCCCCACTAATTTTCAACCTAATAATGGAACCTTTAGCTGAACACATAAGATCTAATCCCAAAATAACTGGCATCACAACTGGCTCTCAAACACACAAAATTAGTCTATTTGCGGACGATGTAATCTTAATCCTAACACAACCTACATCTTCCCTCCCTGAAGTCCAACACACCCTAAACTGGTTTAGCAAAATATCCTACTACAAGGTAAATACAACTAAATCTCAAATATTAGATCTCGGAGTAGATGCTGTGAATAGAATCCTCCTACAAAATCAATTCCCCTACATATGGGCAGACTCCAGTATTACATACTTGGGCATTCAGCTCACAAGATTCCCCAATCTCCTTTTTCAACATAATTACATTCCCCTAAGGTCCAAAATTCAAAATGACCTTCAAAAAACAGGCAAATTTGAATTTTCTTGGTGGGGAAAACTTGCAGCCTTTAAAATGATACAACTTCCACAAATACTGTATCTCTTCAGATCTCTCCCCATACCAATCCCAAACAGCTACTTTAGATCCCTACAATCCCTACTATCAAAATTTGTTTGGAATGGGAAAAGATCCAGGTGCTCCCATGCCAAACTATTCAAACATAGAATGTCTGGTGGTGTAGGATATATAGATTTTCAGGACTACTATTCTGCCTCAATATTGACACAACTAAAAGAATGGTTCTTGACACCCCCATCCACATTATGGGGATCTATTGAGAAAAAATACAGTCCTCATAACCCCTTGAACATATGGCTTTACAGCTCTCAACTGGGAGCAAAAATACCATCCCACTTCTCTCCTACAATGATTGCCTCAATCAAATCCTGGATGAGACTACAACAGGGCACCCACCATCATACGGCAAATACACTTCTGAAAATTCCCCTACTAGCTCTACACCACCTCATAGCCCAGATCTCCATCACTCCCTGGACTAGAAAAGGAATAACATACCTACATAACATGTATGAATCAGGAGCTCTTAAATCATTCTCTGACATTCAAAAAGAATACCACATACCTCAACAAGACCTGTACAAGTATCTGCAAATTAAACATTGCCTTAGGAAACTAACAAAAATCCATCACACTATACCGACTCTAGCATGGGCTTTTCTAACATCGGGTACACCAATGAAAAAAGGTATCACCCTTTTTTACAACTTATTCCAACAGAAAACCACATTCTCCAAATCTACCTCACACCTGCAGTGGGAAACGGATTTACAACAAACCTTCTACCCTCTACAGTGGCAGAGGGCGTGTAAGATCACTCAGAGAGCCACTAGATGTTCCACACTGTGGGAACTCACTGTTAAGATAACATTGAGATGGTACATCATGCCTGCTAAACTCTCCAAATTCAATCCGATTAACAGCGATGGATGTTGGAGACAATGCGGATTACGCGGTAATCTTCTACACGTTCTCTGGCAATGCCCCAACATTCTCCAATATTGGTTGGAGATCTTTAATATCATCTCGGACATTACTAAAATCAAAATACCACCTAACCCAGCACTTGCTATACTTTCCATAGGCATTGAGGACTACCCTCCCAAACTTCATAACACCATTATAAATATACTTCTAGCGGCAAGACTGACACTAACTAGACATTGGAAAGACCACACTTCCCAAAGGTTTCGGAGGTAATAGACCTCATAAATTTACACTGCTCATATGAACAGATCATGATGACCTGTTCCGGACATGTCCAATCCTACACCACTCAGTGGTCTCCTTGGTCCTCCTGGTATCTGAACACTGGTTTACTCCCTCTCCACTGATAACTCCTATTAATACTCCTGGTAACAATGAATATGCTGAGCTCTCTCCCAACACAATTAGATCCCAATAGGGGATCTAGGGAGAGTTGACCCAGCCCATTGCATAGACATCCTACTTACTGTTAATAAACCTTGAATATGTTTAACACTGTACGTCCCTTCCTACCCTACCCTTGTTATTTAGACCTGAGATACTGGTCTCATAGTTATCTTTACACCTGTAACCTAGACCTTATTGTGTAACTGTTGTGACAAAACTATTGTTACTGACTGTTACTGCTTTTCACTGAAAATAAATAAAAACTATTGAAAGAAAAAAAAAATTACGACAAGAACGCAGTGATGTACAACACTACGGACAAGCCGAGAAAATTAAGTTCAATGCTTCCGAGCATCCATCGAATTGTTTCCGAGCATGCGTAGGGATTTTGCGCGTCGGAATTGCCACAGACAATCGCATTTTCGGATAGGAACTTTTCCCGACCGAAAAATTGAGAGCATGCTCTCAATCTTTTGCTGGCTGGAATTCCGCCAGCAAAAGACCAATGGAGCATACACACGGTCGCATTTTCCGTCGAAAAACTCTCATCGGTCTTTTGCGGGCCGAAATTCTGATTGTGTGTACGCAGCATAAGACGTCATCTGGGGTATGGGCTGCCCCCCCATGTACTGCACCAAGTAAGTCATAATTCATTTGCCAATCATGTGCGCATGACCGCACTTCTGCCCAACCGGAAGTGAATCTGGCATGGCATTTGGCGTGTGCTCCAAGCCTCTAACTAGGCAATATAAAGTCTTATGATCAAAACATAATGGCGTCCATGGCGCGGATCAAGCCTCACTTTGGTCCATTGACATGGAGCATCATGTAATAAGATCATGTATTTCAAAAAATGGTGCCTGAGACACAGACCAAGCCTTACCTTGGTCTGATGTCCTCGGATTCAATGTCGCATGATGAACCGAAATGACGATCAGCTTTGTAGCCAAGCCTCACTTTGGATGGGCATCTGTTGGATGTATTGAACCACAATGGCAGCCGTGGCACAGACTGAGCCTCTCTTTGGTCTGCTGCCATGTGACGTCCCGTGTTGGAATCATGCCTTTAGGGAATGTGGCACTGATGACGCACACCAAGCCACGCCCAGGTTGGCAGACACATGGTGTGGAATTGTGTGACAAAACTAAGATCTGATAGCTGAGCCTCACTCTAAACAAGCAGTTTATAAATATAATGACAATTATGCCTTAGTATACCAGGCCATCAGATATCCAGTGCCTACACAAATAAAAAGGTTCTAAATCTAAGTGCATGTGCGACACTCGTCTAAACAAACCTAAACAAAATGTCAATCAGACACAATAATGTTTGATAATAAATAAACATACACGGTGTCTGAAAATTAGGCTACAAGATACCTGAAATTAAATGAGAAATAAAATAGAATAACATATAAAATTGCTAAAAGCTTGTAAAACAGGGTATGGATTTATAATCTTCAAGATTTGTTGATGAATGCATTAATGTCCCAATCAACATTGATACCATGGGGCCAATAGGATTTTAATTTGTATATCCAGAATGTCTCTAAATGTGACACACCTCTAATACTAGAATCACCTCTCCAATGTGCAATAAATTTGTCTATTACTAAAAACTGGCTACCTGAAGGGTCTCTGTTGTAGTGGTGAAGATAATGTTTCAGGACACTATGATTAGTCTTGCCATTCTTGATATTTGTAATATGTTTGTTTGTCCTAACAGAAAAGGGGCGTATAGTGCGACCCACATACTGTTTCTAGCATGGGCAAGTCAACAGATAGACTATATGATGTGTAGCACAATTGGTAAAATATTGCATCTGATATGTGCTGCCTGTCGTGGTGGACATAAAGGCCTCATTATTTCTCCTGTCGCAAGTGTTATGATGACATACATTACACCTACGGCAGGGATAATAACCTTTTAACTGATAAAAAAAGGAAATTCTCACTGGGGGGGTCAACCACGTTTGGTGCGACACTACCCTGCAAAGAAGTAGCACCCCTATAAATGACTCCTGCTCAATCGGGGAGTTTTTTTTGTATTTCTGTGATCACTTCACTTTTCCCCTTATTTTTTACTTTTTCTGGCACTGTTTTGTACTGACACATCATATGTCTTTTACTGTGTCTGAACTTGCCTCTGTAAACCTTAATATACAAATTTTCCAAGGAAAGACACAGGAAGGAGTTCACCAGTTGACCTCATTAACACACACCCTGCACCTGCCTTCCCTATCCAGGAAATTGCTCCCATCCACCTCTGTGCTCACATATAATCAATGTCAACAAACAACATTCTCATTAAATACACAGCCAGGGTCTTCCTCTTTTTGCACTTTACCAACTTCTTGCGTCGATCACTCATTTGGCAGAGTGCAAAGGAGCTGATCAATCACAGCCTATGTGAAGCAGAGCTGAAGTACTGAAAACAGGAGAAGTCAGTCCCTGGAAGTCTGTAAAGCTCCTTTAGATCTACTATCAACTATGTAGTGCAAGGGCCTTCCTGAATGAATACAGAGTGATTGGATAGATACTGTAGTTGTGTCCTCCTATTATATCGTTTTGGTAAACCTAAAGAAGATTGTACAGAAATTGCACACTCAGATTGTACAGTGTATGGCCTCCTTTATACACCTAAAATGAACTAGTTATGCTTTCAGTGTCATAAATTGTTAACGGCAGCCCAAACGCAAAAGCAAATTCTTATGTACCTTGTGGCAGAGCCTGACGTGTAGAGTAAGGCCCCTCAGCAGGTACATAATCAGAGATGGGTCAAATCACTGGAGCAGCAGACACAGCAGACCCAGGAGTGGGCACACCGCAGGCAGCAGGTGCTTGACAGGCAGCTGGCAGGTATCAGGTGCAGAAGAACTGGCAGAACTCAGCAGGTGAGGACCAACTGGGACCAGGTAGCATGCAGAGCAAGACACGTAGTGAGACCTCTGCACAGTGTTCATCTAAAGCTACAAGTTAGTGCGTCCTGCTCACAGTGTTCAGCTAAAACTACAAGTTAGTGTAGTGAGACCTCTGCACAGTGTTCAGCTAAAGCTACAAGTTAGTGTAGTGCGTCCTGCTTACAGTGTTAAGCTAAAACTACAAGTTAGTGTAGTGAGACCTCTGCACAGTGTTCATCTAAAGCTACAACTTAGTGTAGTGTGTCCTGCTCACAGTGTTCAGCTAAAACTACAAGTTAGTGTAGTGTGTCCTCCTCACAGTGTTCAGCTAAACCTACAAGTTATTTTTTTGCGAGCTCTGTACAGTGTTCACCTAAAGCTACCTGTAGAAGGTTGGTGGTGTTTTCCTGATCCTATCACTACCGCAGGCAGCTAAATAAGCTACAAGTTAGTTATTTGCGAGCTCTGCACAGTGTTCAGCTAAAGCTACCTGTAGAAGGTTGGTGGTGTTCTCATACTACAGACAGGCAGTTGATTTTGCTAGCTGCAGTATCAGTATATATATATATATATATATATATATATATATATATATATATATATATATCCCAGCTTAGTGCAGCTACAATCCATTAGTATGTCTGGAAGTCCAACAAGGAGAGGCAGACAGTCACAAGCCAATAAAAGAGGGCAAGCAGGCTCTGTGTCTAGTGCTGGTCGTGGAGATGGTGCATCCTCATCAGCACGTGGCCGTGGGACACGCTTGCCCTTTTTTTCGGCAGCTGGCCGTGTTGAGCCGCAACATGCGGAAGACTTGGTCGAGTGGATGACCAAGCCATCCTCATCTTCCTCATCCTCTCTCACCCATGCTCAGGGTACTTTGTCTGGCAAAATAGCGGCCTCTTCCCTCGGCTCAATGTCATCAGTGACTCCTTCCCTAGCCCCACCATATCCTCCTGAGGAGTCCCTCGAACTGTTTGACCACAGTGTTGGGTACAGGAGGATGCCCAGTGTTTGGAAGGCTCTGATGATGATACTGAGCTAGATGAAGGCAGTAACGTGAGCACGGACAGAGGGGGTGCCCAAGAAGGACAGCAATCTGTCAGTCATGCTCCCCCTGCTGCAGCATACTGCCAGGTTTGCTCCAGTGATGAGGAAGGAGGGGATGATAAGGTCACTGACTCAACGTGGGTGCCTGATAGGAGAGAGGAGGAGGAGGAGGAGGCGGCACATTACCAACGAGGCAGGATGCCCTCCAGGGGCCAGCCTAAGGGCAGCACACTGACTGAATCACACCCCAAAGCTCTGCATGTGCAGGACGCTGCAGTCTCTGCACGTTATTCAAAAAGTTCTTTGGTGTGGGCCTTTTTTGAGACGAGTGCATCAGATCGCACCGCTGCTATTTGCAACATATGTCTCAAGCGTATCTCACGTGGCCAAAACATCTCCCGCTTGGGTACCACATGCTTGACCAGACATATGTTGACCTGCCATGCAGTTCGTTGGCAAGCGTATCTAAAAGACCCACACCAAAGAACAAAGAGGACCTCTCCTTGCTCCTCATCAGCTGAGATCTCCAACCCCACTATACCTTCAGTCCTCTCTGAGACCTGCACTGAGAGGAATGAAGGTGTAGAATTAGCTGTGTCACAGCCAAGTACTTGTGGGCAATCTGCTTTCGGTACACCAACGTCAGATTGTACCAGGCAAATGTCCCTGCCCCAGCTGCTGCACCTCCTAAAAAAGTTTGCTCCCAGCCATCCACATGCCCAGCGGTTAAATGCTAGTTCGGCAAAATTGCTAGCACTTCAACTGCTGCCTTTTCAGTTGGTAGACTCTGCCCCCTTCCGTGAGTTTGTGGAATGTGCGGTTCCTCAGTGGCAGGTACCCAAACGCCACTTTTTCTCACGGAAGGCGATTCCGGCTCTCTACTGGTATGTGGAAGGCAATGTTCATACCTCGCTGGACAGGGCGGTCAGCGGTAAGGTGCATATTACGGCTGACTCATGGTCCAGCAGGCATGGATAGAAACGTTACCTAAGTTTCACGGCACATTGGGTGACTCTGTTGGCAGCTGGGAAGGATGCAGGACAAGGTGCAGTAGTGTTGGAGGTTGTTCCGCCACCATGCCTCCAAAATGCCACTACTAATGATTGTGACACACCTCTCTCCTCCACCCCCTCCTCTTCTTCTTCCTCCATGGCCTCTTCCTGTGCTTTGTCCTCAGAACCAGCGGTACTCCGTAGGTGTTCAAGGGGCTACGCATGTACGCAGGCCAAAAGATGCCATGCGGTGCTTAAGCTGGTGTGCTTGGGGGACAGGAGCCACACTGGGGCAGAGGTTCTGTCAGTTCTGCAGGGGCAGGTTCAGAGGTGGTTGATGCCATGCCAACTTAAGGCAGGAATGGTGGTTTGCGACAATGGCACCAACCTCCTCTCTGCCCTCCGACAGGGACAAATGACCCATGTGCCCTGTTTGGCTCACGTCCTTAACTTGGTGGTGCAGCGGTTCTTGGGCAGGTACCCGGGCTTACAGGATGTCCTGAGGCAGGCCAGGAAAGTCTGTGTGCATTTCTGCCGGTCATATAATGCCAGTGCTCGACTGGCGGACCTCCAAAAGGAGTTTAACATGCCCAAGAACCGCCTAATCTGTGACATGCCCACCAGGTGGAACTCAACATTGGCCATGCTGCAGCGGCTGCACACGCAGCAGAGGGCCATCAATGAGTACCTGTGCGACTATGGCACCAGGACAGGGTCAGGAGAGCTTGTTTTTTTTCCCCACGCCAGTGGGCCATGATCAGGGATGCATGCACTGTCCTGTCACCATTTGAGAAGACCACGAGGATGGTGAGCAGTGACAGTGCATGCATCAGTGACACTGTCCCCCTTGTCCACCTGTTGGAGCACACGCTGCGTGGAATAATGGACAGGGCACTTGAGGCAGAACAGAGGCAGGAAGAGGAGGACTTCCTTAGCTCTCAAGGCCCCCTTTATCCAGACAGTGTTCCTGCGTGCCCGCCAATCATACAGGAAAAGGGCGAGGAGGAGGAGGATTATGTCAGTATGGAGGTGGAGACTGGCACTCAGCATCAGCAGCAGTCTTTAAGGGATCAGTCCCAAGAAACACATGGACTTGTACGTGGCTGGGAGGAGGTGGCTGCGGACCATGTCATCCTTAGTGACCCAGAGGACTCCGGACCGAATGCCTCAACAAACCTACGCTGCATGGCCTCCCTGATCCTGCAAAGCCTGCGTAAGGATCCTCGTATTCGTGGTATCAAGGAGAAGGACCAATACTGGCTGGCAACCCTCCTTGATCCACAGTACAAAAGTAAGGTTGCGGACCTTATCTTGCCGTCACAGAGGGAGCAGAGGATGAAACATCTTCGGGAGGCCTTGCAGAAAGGTTTGTGCAACGCGCTCCCAGAGACTGGGAGGTTACAAACCCCTGTTTCTGGACAACGTGTTGCTGAGGCTTCGGTCTGTCAAAGAAGGAGCGGTGGAAAAGTTGGCCGTCTGACTGATGCGTTCAGACAATTTTTTAGTCCGCAGCCCCAAGGTATGATCGGTTCCAGCAACCATCGCCAGTGTCTGTTTTACATGGGGCAGGAATACCTAGGGGCAAGATCTGACTTGGACACCTTTCCCACCGAAAATCCTCTGGGTTACTGGGTCTTGAGGATGGATCACTGGCCAGAGCTTGCACAGTATGCAATTGAGCTACTGGCCTGTCCTGCATCCAGCGTTCTTTCGGAACGCACATTCAGTGCTGCTGGAGGCTTTGTAACCGATCACAGGGTGCGTCTGTCCACCGACTTGGTCGATCTACTGACCTCAGTCTTGGATCACCAACAGCTACCAAGCACCTGATGCTGATGTAACCGAATATTTTTTTTTGAAATCTCAGATCCCTTCAAAGACTGCCTATGCTGATGCTGAGTGACTATCCTGAGTAATTATCCTCTTCCTCCTCAATCATCACGGTGATAGCTTGTAAAAACATTTTTGGTTCTGGGCACCGTCACCAGTGCCTAAGGCCCAATTTTTCAGCCCCTGTTTAACAGGGGCGTGTAATTACAATTTTTGATGCAATACTTTGCAGCAGGGCTCGTTTCTGCGTTCCAACTAGAGTATCTGTGAGGGGTTACAGTGTTGTGGCACCAGCACCAGTGCCTAAGGCCCAATTTTTCAGCCCCTGTTCAACAGGGGCATGTAATTATAATTCTTGATCTAATATTTCACAGCAGGGCCCGTTTCTGTGCCCACCAAGAGCGAGTGAGGACTTACAGTGTTGTGGCACCAGCACCACCACCAAAGGCCCAATTTTTCAGCCCCTGTTCAACAGGGGCATGTAATTATAATTCTTGATCTAATATTTCACAGCAGGGCCCGTTTCTGTGCCCACCAAGAGCGAGTGAGGACTTACAGTGTTGTGGCACCAGCACCACCACCAAAGGCCCAATTTTTCAGCCCCTGTTCAACAGGGGCATGTAATTATAATTCTTGTTCTAATATTTCACAGCAGGGCCCGTTTCTGCGCCCACCAAGAGCGAGTGAGGACTTACAGTGTTGTGGCACCAGCACCACCACCACCACCAAAGGCCCAATTTTTCTGCCCCTGTTCAACAGGGACATGTAATTACAATTCTTGATCTAATATTTCACAGCAGGACCCTGTGAGGGCTTACAGTGTTGTGGCCACAACAACACCTAAGGCCCAAATTTCTGCTGAGTATATAGGGCAGGCCCCTACTTTCAAACATCCAACTTACAAACGACTCCTACTTGCAAACGGAAGGAGACAAAAGGAGGTGAGATGAAATCTACCCCTAGGAAGGGAAATTCTCTCCTGTAAGAGTTAATATGGGAAAAACATTTCTCCTTTCCACTGATGCTTTATCACCAATCCTTGTTTCACAAAAAAAACCAAATTTTCAAAAAACATTTGTCATTGGGACAAAAAGTGAGGTGAAATCTTCTGAAGAGGAGCACAGACAGCAAAACAAATGTCACAGGGGTGATAACCCTTCCCTATATTTTCCCAAAAGCTTAAAAAAGATTTTTTGGCTGGAGCTAAACACGTTAAAAATGTACCCGTTCGAAATTACAAACAGATTCTACTTAACAACAAACCTACAGTCTCTGTCTTGTTTGCACCGCCTGTATACTGCTGTTCAGAGTATATAGGGCCTGGTGGCCCCACACCTTTCCTTTTTTTAATTTGGGTGCGGGGTTCCCCTTAATATTCATACAAGACCCAAAGGGCCTGGTAATGGACTGGGGGGTACCCATGCCGTTTGTCTCACTGATTTTCATCCATATTGCCATGACCCGACATTACAAGCAAGCAGTTTTAAATGACATTTTGTCCTTTAAAAATGACATTTTGTGCAGGGACTGTTCTAAGCACGGGAAACACCTGCCACTTTGCAGGAATACTATAGACACCCCCCAGGTACGATGTTTAAAGGAATATTTCACTTTTTTTTTTTTACTTTAAGCATCATTAAAATCACTGCTCCCGAAAAAACAGCCTTTTTAAAAGTTCTTTTTGCATTGATACATGTCCCCTGGGGCAGGACCCCGGTCCCCTTTTTAGGACAATACCATGCAAATTAGCCTTTAAAATGAGCACTTTTGATTTTGAACGTTCAAGTCCCATAGACGTCAATGGGGCTCTAACGTTTGTGCGAATTTTCGGTCTGTTCGCAGGTTCTGGTGCGAACCGAACCGGGGGGTGTTAGGCTCATCCCTATCCATAGCAACCAAAAAGTGTCCTTTTACTTTAAAAGTGGCTTTAGACCAACTAGAAAACAGTGATAGTAAATTAGAACACTTGCAGAATTGAGCGATAGTGAATCGCGGAAATTTTTTTTTATTATTATTATTTTTATTTTTTTTTAATTATTTATATTTATTTATATTATAATTTATGATTTTGTGTTTCAAACTTCATCATATCCGGGATATCTACTAGACTCTTGGTGGACAGATATAAGTGTGTTATTGTTAAGATTTACAGGCCTACAATATAAAACGCCATATCTCCATGCAAAATGATTGTACTGCTTTCAGCACCTAAAATCCGAAATAATCATACCGCAAGGGAGGTTAATGGTAACTAGTAACATAGAGTAATCTGCAAAAGACATAGGATACATGTGAATTGATCAAAATGCAGAAATGCTCAAATACACATTAAAGCATCCATTCCAGGTATTCAAATATATTGGTAGTATATTGAAATGTTCTTAGCAAATAATACTTTCAACAATAGTCCAGCACTGAGATAAGAAAGGAATACAGCAGGGTTCAGTGGGGCATAATAGATGCATACAGCATCAATGCAGAGCCATACTAGCCTACCAGCAAGCAGGCAGTGAGAGCCAACAATATTTTCGATAACACAGCCAGAGATTCAGTGGAGGGCAGCAGTTTGCACAGCTGACATGTACATGTAGCAACTCACAAGCAACGAAAATTAACTACTCAGTGGCAGAGACTTGCACAGCTTGCATATAGCTGCTCACAGGCAATGAGATAAGATTAGCTACATAGCCGGCAGCTCAGTGACAGAGCTTGGCAGGACTCTGCAAGTCTCAAATAAAACTCAGCTGGGTGCCAACAACCACCCACAGGCCGTTTAGACAGGTGGGGATTACAGAGCTCAGCAGCACACTTCTCTTCTCCCCAATCAGCTTCCTGCTGCAGTCATTGGTTGCTAGGACCGCGGGCATCACAGATTGCTTTAGAGCCAACTTCAAATGTTGTGCAAATGATTGTCCATGTTGCCCGAGAATCATTGAGGGTGATAAGTTTAGATCTAGCACAAGTGAAAGAGAGTATGTTGTAAAATATTTTATTAATTGTAGTACAAACAATGTGATCTACCTCATCACTTGTGCTATATGTAATGTCTAGTATGTTGGGTGAACAACCAGACGGTTACGTGACCATCTGAGAGACCACATATATATGACACATCATGATAAACATCATGATAAAAGTGTGGCATGTCATTTCAATGAACATCATATGGGGAACACAATGGCTATCTGTGTCCAGGCTGTAGAGAAGGTGGGTACTCCCAGACATGGTGGTGACAGGTTTAGGTCTCTCTGTAAACATGAGGTTTATTGGATCTTTCATTTGTGCACTAGATTTCCAGAAGGGTTAAACTGCGAGTGGCACTGCCCAGACTATAGACAGCCTTCCCAGAAGAGTTGAAACTGTTATAGCTCCAAAGGAGGGGGCCTACTCAATATTGAACCCTATGGACTAAGACTGGGATGCCATTAAGCCCTGGTTCACACTGAATGCGGAAATTAAATCGTGATTAAATCAGTCCCAATTTCGGGGGCGATTTTAGAGAGTGTGTGGGTTTCTGTTCAGTTTGTACATATTTTTTGCTGAACTTTGTTATACATCTAGTTGGCGACTCCCCCTATCTTTGCTTTCACTCTCCACTTCCATTGCTGACCCCTGTCCTTTCTTCTTCCATTACTGATCCCTGTCCTCTCTCCTTCCATTGCTGGCCCCTGTCCTCTCTCCTTCCATTGCTGGCCCCTGTCCTCTCTCCTTCCATTGCTGACCCCATGTTCTCTCTCCTTCCATTGCTGGCCCCTATCCTCTCTCCTTCCATTACTGGCCCCTGTCCTCTCTCCTTCCATTACTGGCCCCTCTTCTCTCTCGTTCCATTGCTGAGCCCTGTCCTCTCTCCATCCATTGCTGGCCCCTGTCCTCTCTCCTTCCATTGCTGACCCCATGTTCTCTCTCCTTCCATTGCTGGCCCCTGTCCTCTCTCCTTCCATTACTGTCCCCTGTTCTCTCTCCTTCTATTGGTGAGCCCTGTCCTCTCTCCTTCCATTGCTGACCCTGCCCTCTTTCCTTCCATTGCTGACCCCTATCCTCTCTCCTTCCATTGCTGCCCCCTGTCCTCTCTCCTTCCATTGCTGACCCCTGTCTTTTTTTCTTCCATTGCCAACCCCTGTCCTCTCTCCTTCCACTGCTGACCCCTGTCTTTTTTCCTTCCATTGCCGACCCCTGTCCCCTCTCCTTCCATTGCTGACCCCTGTCCTTTTTCCTTCCCTTGCCGACCCTTGTCCTCTCTCCTTCCATTGCTGACCCCTGTCCTCTTTCCTTCCATTGCCGACCCCTGCACTCTCTCTTTCCATTGCCGACCCCTGTCCTCTCTCCTTCCATTGCCGCCCCCTGTCCTCTCCCCTTCCATTGCCGACCCTTGTCCTCTTTCCTTCCATTGCTGACCCCTGTCCCCTTTCCTTCCATTGCTGACCCATGTACTCTCTCCTTCCATCGCTGACCCCTGTCCTCTCTCCTTCCATTGCTGACCCCTGTCTTCTCTCCTTCCAGAGCTCTGTCTTCTCTCCTTCCAGACCCCCTGTCCTCTTTCCTTCCATTGCTGACCCCTGTCCTCTCTCCTTTCATTGCTAACCCCTGTCCTCTCTTCTTCCATTGCCAACCCCTGTCCTCTATTCTTCCATTGCTGCCCCCTATCCTCTTTCCTTACATTGCTGACCCCTGTCCTCTCTCCTTCCATTGCTGAGCCCTGTCCTCTCTCCTTCCATTGTTGACCCCTATCCCCTCTCCTTCCATTGCTGACACCTGTTTTCTCTCCTTCCATTGCTGCCCCCTGTTCTCTCTCCTTCCATTGCTGACCCCTGTCCTCTCCTTTCATTGCTGACCTTCTCTCCTGCCAGCGGTGTCCCCTGTTTTCTGCCCTGCCAGTGGTGACTCCTATCATCTGCCCTACTGATTCCCAGTACACTGCCTTACCAATTCCTGTGCACTCCCCTGATGACCCCCTGTACACTGCCCAGCTGACCCCTGTATGCTGTCCTAAAAGCTAATACTGTAGCCCCAGGACATCGGACTACAAACTGCTGATCCTATCTTCTGCCCTACTGACCTCCTATACTCTGCCCCCTGACAGTTTTTACTGCACCCCCACATCAGACAGGCTAGATCTGGCCCTGTACAACCAACCTGTCAGGGTTTTTTTTTTTTCATGCAATCAGCCGCCAGCAGTAATCATTGTATTTTGACAGCAGGGAAACAACACAGCAGGAGAGATTCCCCCATCAACACTGACTGTCCTGATGGGGGGGATCAAGTGATTTTCTTTTCTTCACCACATGGTTGAATGAAAGAAAATTGCATAATCTATGGACAGCTTAAGGTTCGCCTCTGAAAATAAGAAGTATTTTGTGAGTACAAGACATGCAGCATACAGTATACTGTATGTGTGGTGTATACACCCAGTAGGCTAAGATTCTATTAAGCTGTGCCCCAATATTTCAGTGTGTTTAACCTTGCACTCTATTTGCCATGATTCACTATGTGTTCTTTACCCCTGAGATGTCTCTCATAAGTTCAAAAGCTGGGAGGTATGTGTACACTATACTGTACATTACATACTTCTCCCCAAAGTGTTTGTTGCTGGTTGCTAAGCTAATGGAAGATTTTTTTCTTTCTTTAATCACTTCATCTCCAGAAGGTTTTACCCCCTTCTTGACCAGGCCATTTTTTGCGATCCTGCACTGCATTGCTTTGCGTGGTCATGCGAAGTTGTAACCAAATAAAATTGATGTTTTTTTCCCACAAATAGAGCTTTCTTTTGGTGGTATTTGGTCATCTCTGCGGTTTTTATTTTTTGCGCTATGAACAGAAAAAAACAATATTTTTGAAAAAAAACAATATTTTTACTTTCTGCTATAAAACACATCCAGTAAAAAATTGTAAAAAATCACATTTCTTCATCAATTTAGGCCAATATGTATTCTGCTACATGTTTTTAGTAAAAAAAAAATCCCAATAAGCATGTATTGATTGGTTTGCATAAAAGTTATAGCGTCTGCAAACTATGGGATAGATTTATGGACTTTTTTATTATTATTATTGTTTATACTAGTAATGATGGCAATCAGCAATTTTTAGCAGAAACACAGGATCTCCATTTTCCTCCCTCACTTGTTTACATAGGTAGACCACTGTTCTGCCTCTCCTGTGAATGATCGTTGGGGACCTGCTGATTGGCTCCCGCTGTGTCCAATCACAGCGGAAGCGGGGCTCCGGTGGGGCACACGCAGGCCCCAGAGCCGAGCAGAGGAATCACGTACAGGCATGTAATTTTGCACTTAAGGGCCACCCTGCTGCAGTATATGTACGTGGGGCGGTCCTTAACCACTTTCCGTTGACAGGGCGTACATGGATGTCCTCTGGTTTCAGTGATTATACCTGGTAGATGCCTGCACCTACAGGCATCATCCTGGTATCATTCTTTTCAGCCAGTGATTCTGAATAAGGCAGAAGTGATCCTAGTGTCTAATTAGCCACTCAATTACTTTGGCAGGTGGTGGAAGTGGGGTCCCACCCCCCTTCTGCCGCCGCCTCTCCCGGGCTCTCCGGTCCCATCGCGGAGGCCGGGAGCGATTTGGCCAGCGGCGATGGCTGCCCTGCACAGAGAGAGGGGAACTGACCTCTCTCTGTGACCCTGGAAACTGGGAGTGACGAGTAGTTTGTCACTTCCGGTTCTGCCCCTTTGTTTACCTGGCCAGCAATGGCCAGGTAAGTAGCCGATCAGACCAATCTGTGTATGATAGGCTACATTGGAGGCCAGAGAAGAGATTTGGGGTCTAATATACCCAAAATCTCTCCATAAAGAGGACCTGTCATGGCCCATGCTATCACAAGGGATATTGTTCACCCACCCCCCTTCTGCCGCCGCCTCTCCTAGGCTCTCCGGTCCCATCGCGGAGGCCGGGAGCGATGCGGCCAGTGGCGATGGCTGCCCTGTACAGAGAGGGGGAACTGACCTCTCTCTGTGACCCTGGAAACTGGGAGTGATGAGTAGTTTGTCACTTCCGTTTCCGCCCCTTTGTTTACCTGGCCGGCAGCGGCCAGGTAAGTAGCCGAACAGACCAATCTGTGTCTGATCGGCTACATGGAAGGCCAGAGAAGAGATTTGGGGTCTAATATACCCAAAATCTCTCCATAAAGAGGACCTATCACAGCCCATGCTATCACAAGGGATGTTGTTCATCCCTTGTGATAGCAATAAAGTTAGTACAAAATAAAAAAGTGTAAAAAAAAATATTTGTGTATAAAATAAATAAATAAATATAAAAAAAAAATGTAAGCGCCCCTGTCCCACCGTGCTTACGTGCAAATGCGAACGCATACCTTAGTCCTGCATGCACATGTAAACAGCAATCCAACCACACGTGAGGTATTGTCACAAACACTAATTCTAGCACCAGACCTCCTGTGCAACTCTAAACTGGTAACCTGTAAAGGCGTTTAAAGCATTGCCTATAGAGTATTTTAAGCACCGTAGTTTGCCGCCATTCCACCGGCAGACGCAATTTTAAAGCATGACATGTTAGGTATCTATTTACTCGGCATAACATAATCTTTTACAGTCAGGTCCATAAATATTGAGACATCAACACAATTCTAATCTTTTTGGCTCTATACACCACCACAATGGATTTGAAGTGAAACGAACAAGATGTTCTTTAACTGCAGACTTTCAGCTTTAATTTGAGGGTATTTACATCCAAATCAGGTGAACGGTGTAGGAATTACAACAGTTTTTATATGTGCCTCCCACTTTTTAAGGGACCAAAAGTAATGGGACGGATTAACAATCATCCATCAAACTTTCACTTTTTAATACTTGGTTGCAAATCCCTTTTGCAGTCAATTACAGCCTGAAGTCTGGAACGCATAGACATCACCAGATGCTGAGTTTCATCCCTGGTGATGCTCTGCCAGGCCTCCACTGCAACTGTCTTCAGTTCCTACTTGTTTTTGGGGCATTTTCCCTTCAGTTTTGTCTTCAGCAAGTGAAATGCATGCTCAATCGGATTCAGGTCAGGTGAATGACTTGGTCATTGCATAACATTCCACTTCTTTCCCTTAAAAAAGTCTTTGTTTGCTTTTGCAGTATGCTTCGGGTCAGTGTCCATCTGCACTGTGAAGCGCCGTCCAATGAGTTGTGAAGCATTTTGCAGAATATGAGCAGATAATATTTCTCGAAACACTTCAGAATTCATCCTGCTGCTTTTGTCAGCAGTCACATCATCAATAAATACAAGAGAACCAGTTCCATTGACAGCCATACATGCCCATACCATGACACTACCACCACCATGCTTCACTGATCAGGTGGTGTGCTTTGGATCATGAGCAGTTCCTTTCCTTCTCCATACTCTTCTCTTCCCATCACTCTGGTTGTCAGGAAAGGATCTGTCCGCTGGCAAGATATATCGTTTGGCATGCAGTACTGGGGTCCACCAGCAGGTGTCTCCTGGCAGTATTGAACTGTCAGGAGAATATTTCCTTGCTGGTGTCATTTCATCTTTTGGCCGCAGTACTGATGTCCACCAGCGCATGGATCCTGGCAGTATGGAGCAGACAACACTCCCTGCGCTCAGGTGTGACTTGAAGTAAATCATAGTCAGTCCTATAAATACCCGGCAAGCCCTCATACGCTTGCCTTGGTATCTCTCTCCTTGAGCCCTGACCTTGTTCACCTGTTACCCGATCCTGAACCTGCATCTGACCTTGTGCCCGAGCTTATCCTGACCCGATCCCTTCAGTGTTCCTGTACCCTTCAGCTCGATCCATCCCCTCTCTGTCCTGCTGGTTCCCTGTCCCTCATTTACTGATCTTCCTGTGTATGACCTTGGCTTGGCTAAACGTTTATGTCTCTGGTATATCCCTTATCCCTTGTTCTTGCTGACCTGCTGTGTATGACCCTGGCCTGGCTGACATCTGTGATTCCGGTATTGCCCCTTGCTGTAGATATTGTTGTTTGTAGTGGGTTTGTTGGGTTGGTTGTTTACTGTTTGTATTTTCTAATTATCACCTATTTTAATAAATATCACTATTCACTTACATGTGTTTTGGGTTATCTCTGTGCAGTCCACACAGTCTGGTCTACTAGTCTCCTGACAGTATACCAAGGCCATCCCTGACCAGAGGTGGCTGCACTGAGGAGCCTTTTTGAAAATGCAGGCAGAAATAGTGATTTATCTTTCCTCATTGGTAACTGAGGATAATAGTTATTGCCGTCTGGTATTGAAGGAGTGGGCCAGGGATCAACTATTAGAGTGTATCCGTCTGGCCCATTCTCTGGTGGATCAGGGCGGTATGCCATTTGAAAATGTTCAGCCTCTGATTCAGCTGTGTGCAGAGCTAGCCTTGTCCAGTACTCCAGAGGGCAAGGATGATTTTTCTCCCCCCTTCAGTTTAGATCAGGTTGAGTCTCTGGTGTGGTTATTAGAGGATGATCCAGCCTTTTTCATGGAACGTTATGCCTCTTGTTCACAGCAGCTGTTGTCTGATTGCATCCATTCAGTGCAATCGCTGGTTAGTCAGGCTGTGTGCGAATCAATGTTTGTTCAACCTGTGCTACAGACATGGTCAGATCTCCTGCATTTAGCCAAACCACAACATCCCAGCCCTGCCATTAATCACCTGCCTTCCCAAGAATCTATTCCCCCATCACTCATGGCAACCTCAGCGACAGTCCAGTATACACAGCTTCCCACCAAGTATTATTACCCAGTCTCTACTAACTGCACCTATCCTGCTTTCAATCCACCTGCCTCTTCTCCCCCACCTGTAACAATCCCACAAAACCCTCCTCCAGCCACTGTTCCTTGGTCTTCCTTCGATCCAGCTACTTTCTTTTCTTACAGCCCTGCACCTACATACAAAACTGCACGGGCTAAACCAAAAAGAAACAAAAATTCTTTCCTACCCACACGATCCTGCCAGTAACCCAACTTGCTTCCACACCAACTAACCCACCTGATTCTGCCAAACCTCTGCCTGCTACCCAGTCTGACGTTCCAGTGCCTGCTACCCAGTCTGACGTTCCAGTGCCTGCTACCCAGCCTGACGGTCCAGTGCCTGCTACCCAGCCTGACGGTCCAGTGCCTGCTACCCAGCCTGACGGTCCAGTGCCTGCTACCCAGCCTGACGGTCCAGTGCCTGCTACCCAGCCTGACGGTCCAGTGCCTGCTACCCAGCCTGACATTCCAGTGCCTGCTACCCAGCCTGACGTTCCAGTGCCTGCTACCCAGCCTGACGTTCCAGTGCCTGCTACCCAGCCTGACGTTCCAGTGCCTGCTACCCAGCCTGACGTTCCAGTGCCTGCTACCCAGCCTGACGGTCCAGTGCCTGCTACCCAGCCTGACAGTCCAGTGCCTGCTGACCGGTCTGATGACCTTGTGTCCATGTTCCAGCCTAAAGTTTTGCTACCAGTGTTCCAGTCTGATGTGCCCGCTTCCCAGTTTGATGACCTTCTGTTTGCTGTCCAGCCTGAAGTTCCAGCACCTGCTGCCCGGTCTGATGTCTTGGTACCCACTTTCCAGCCTGATGTGCCCACTGTTCAGCCTGATGAGCCTGCTTTCCGGTCTGATGTGCCCATCCTCCAGCCTGATATCCTGGTACCTGTCTTCCAGCCTGATGTCGTGATGTTGGTATCTCAGCCTGAGGTTTCGGTGCCCGTGTCTCAGCCTGAAGTTTCGGTGCCCGTGTCTCAGCCTGAAGTTTCGGTGCCCGTGTTTCAGCCTGGAGTTTCGGTGCCCATGTCTCAGCCTGCTGAATCGGTGCCCGCTACCCAGTCTGTTGAATTGGTGCCCGTTACCCGGTCTGCTGAACTGGTGCCCGTTACCCAGTCTGCTAAACCGAAGTCCGTCACTTTGCCTGTCAAGCCAGTATCCGTTATCCGGCTTGCCGAACCGGTGCCCGGTGTCCAGCTCGCTGAGTCGGGGCCTGTTACCCAGCCCACTGGGCCGGGGTCCATTACCCAGCTTGCTGAGCCGGTGCCTGTAATCCGGCCTGCCCTTACGGTGCTCGCTGTTCGGCCTAATGTTCCAGAGCCTGCTGTCCATCTCGATGACCCGGAGCCGGCTGCCCAGCTCGATGACCCGGAGCCTGCTGCCCAGCTCGATGATCCGGAGCCTGCTGCCCAGCTCGATGACCCGGAGCCTGCTGCCCAGCTCGATGACTCGGAGCCGGCTGCCCAGCTCGATTACCCGGAGCCTGCTGCCCGGCTTGGTTTGTTCCTGTCTTCTGCCCAGCTTGGTTTGTTCCTGTCTGCTGCCCAGCTTGGTTTGTTCCTGTCTGCTGCCCAGCTTGGTTTCTTCCTGTCCGCTGCCCAGCTCAATGACTCTGATGTGCCAGCTGTCTGCTTGGATGGGCCTGATGACGAGCCTTCTTCCACCATTCTGCCTGATGCCATAGACTATGGACAATTAAGACTAGTTGGAGCGTCCGGAGGCCGCTCCTTTAAGGGGGGGTACTGTCAGGAAAGGATCCGTCCGCTGGCAAGATATATCGTTTGGCATGCAGTACTGGGGTCCACCTGCAGGTGTCTCCTGGCAGTGTTAAACTGTCAGGAGAATATTTCCTTGCTGGTGTAATTTCATCTTTTGGCCGCAGTACTGACGTCCACCAGTGGATGGATCCTGGCAGTATGGAGCAGACAACACTCCCTGCGCTCAGGTGTGACTTGAAGTAAATCATAGTCAGTCCTATAAATACCCGGCAAGCCCTCATATGCTTGCCTTGGTATCTCTCTCCTTGAGCCCTGACCTTGTTCACCTGTTACCCGATCCTGAACCTGCATCTGACCTTGTGCCCGAGCTTATCCTGACCCGATCCCTTCAGTGTTCCTGTACCCTTCAGCTCGATCCATCCCCTCTCTGTCCTGCTGGTTCCCTGTCCCTCATTTACTGATCTTCCTGTGTATGACCTTGGCTTGGCTTGGCTAAACGTTTATGTCTCTGGTATATCCCTTGTTCTTGCTGACCTGCTGTGTATGACCCTGGCCTGGCTGACATCTGTGATTCCGGTATTGCCCCTTGCTGTAGATATTGTTGTTTGTAGTGGGTTTGTTGGGTTGGTTGTTTACTGTTTGTATTTTCTAATTCTCACCTATTTTAATAAATATCACTATTCACTTACATGTGTTTTGGGTTATCTCTGTGCAGTCCACACAGTCTGGTCTACTAGTCTCCTGACACTGGTACAAGTTGATTTTGGTCTCATCTGTCCATAGGATGTTGTTCCAGAACTGTGAAGGCTTTTTTAGATGTTTTTTGGCAAACTCTAATCTGGCCTTCCTGTTTTTGAGGCTCACCAATGGTTTACATCTTGTGGTGAACCCTCTGTATTCACTCTGGTGAAGTCTTCTCTTGATTGTTGACTTTGACACACACACACCTACCTCCTGGAGAGTATTCTTGATCTGGCCAACTGTTGTGTAGGGTGTTTTCTTCAACAGGGAAAGAATTCTTCGGTCATCCACCACAGTTGTTTTCCGTGGTCTTCCGGGTCTTTTGGTGTTGCTGAGCTCCCCAGTGCGTTCTTTCTTTTGAAGGATGTTCCAAACAATTCATTTGGCCACACCTAATGTTTTTGCTATCTCTCTGATGGGTTTGTTTTGTTTTTTTAGCCTAATGATGGCTTGCTTCACTGATAGTGACAGCTAGGGATGAGCTTCGAGTTCGAGTCGAACACATGTTCGACCGTTCGCCGAATTTCGAACAATATGGGCAGTTCCTGCCAAATTCGAGTGGCACGTCATGGCCTATAATTTACTGCAGCATCGCAGTGCATTGCTGGCTGATGATTGGCCAATTACAGCGCCGTCTGTACAGAGAGCCGTAGATGGCCAAAGCCACGGTGGCTTTAGCCAATTATGGCTCAGGGGGTTTAGTACACGCCCCACACTATATAAGGCCGCCTGCGTGGCGGCCTTATGTAGTGTGTTGCTGGGGCGACGGAGAGATAGACAGAGAGACAGTGTCATTTGATTTAAGTTAGAGTAGGCAAGTGAGTCAGTTAGCTGCACTTACAGTGTATTGTGTATATATATGCATCCTAGGTGTTGTGTGTGTGTGTATGTGTGTGTGTATATATGTATATATATGTATATATATATATATATATATATATATATATATATATATATATATATATATATACTGTATATATATATATATATATATATATACACACTGTATTCAGTTTAGCTAGATCCGTTCCTGTTATTCTCAGGCAGGTGTTTTTACAGTATTTACATCTACCTGAAGAAAATTGCTGGTGTTCTTCTGATCCTATTAGTCCTATTAGCTGCAGTATTTACAGTTAGTGTAATGCGTCCTCTGCACAGTGTGCACCTAAAGCTACCTGAAGAAAATTGGTGGTGTTCTTCTGATTCTATTAGTACCGCAGCCAGCTGCAGTATTTACAGTTAGTGTAGTGCGTCCTCTGCACAGTGTGAACCTAAAGCTAGCCGAAGAAAATTGGTGGTGTTCTTCTGATCCTATTAGTACCACAGGCAGGCAGCTGCAGTATTTACAGTTAGTGTACTGCGTCCTCTGCACAGTGTGCACCTAAAGCTACCTGAAAACAATTGCTGGTGTTCTGATCCTATTAGTAACAGAAGGAGGCAGCTGCAGTATTTACAGTTAGTGTACTGTGTCCTCTGCACAGTGTGCACCTAAAGCTACCTGAAGAAAATTGGTGGTGTTCTGATCCTATTAGTACCACAGGCAGGCAGCTGCAGTATTTAAAGTTAGTGTACTGCATCCTCTGCACAGTGTGCTGGTCATGGAGACGGTGCATCCTCATCAGCACGTGGCCGTGGGACATGCTTGTCCTTTTTTTCGGCAGCTGGCCGTGTTGAGCCGCAACATGCGGAAGACTTGGTAGAGTGGATGACCAAGCCGTCCTCATCCTCCTCATCCTCTCTTACCCAGGCTCAGGGTACTTTGTCTGGCAAAGCAGCTGCCAACGCGGCCTCTTCCCTTGGCTCAATCGCATCAGTCAGTCCTTCCCTAGCCCCACCATGTCCTCCTAAGGAGTCTCCCGAACTGTTTGACCACAGTGTTGGGTACATGCTCAAGGAGGATGCCCAGCGTTTTGAAGGCTCCAATGATGGTACCCAGCTAGAGGAAGGCAGTAACGTGAGCCCAGAGAGAGGGGGTGCCCAAAAAGGACAGCAATCTGGCAGTCATGTTCCCCCAGCTGCAGCATACTGCCAGGTTTGCTCCAGTGATGAGGAGGGAGGGGATGATGAGGTCACTGACTCCATGTGGGTGCCTGATAGGAGAGAGGAGGAGGAAGAGGCACATCTCCAACGAGGCAAGATGCCCTCCAGGGGTCAGCTTAAGGGCAGCACACCGACCACATCACACCGCAGAGCTCCGCATGTGCAGGGCACTGCTGTCTCTGCGCGTTATTCCAAAAGTTCTTTGATGTGGGCCTTTTTTGAGACGAGTGCATCAGATCCCACTGCTGCTTTTTGCAACATATGTCTCAATCGTATCTCACGTGCTTGACCAGACATATGTCGACCTGCCATGCAGTTCGTTGGCAAGCATACCTAAAAGACCCACACCAAAGAATAAAGTGGACCTCTCCTTGCTCCTCATCAGCTGGGATCTCCAACCCCACTATACCTTCAGTTCTCTCTGAAACCTGCACTGAGAGGAATGAAGGTGTAGATTTAGGTGTGTCACAGCCAAGTACTTGCGGGCAATCTGCTATCGGTACACCAACGTCAGATTGTACCAGGCAAATTTCCCTGCCCCAGCTGCTGCACCGCCTAAAGAAGTTCACTCCCAGCCATCCACATGCCCAGCGGTTGAATGCTAGCTTGGCTAAATCGCTAGCACTTCAACTGCTGCCTTTTCAGTTGGTAGACTCTGCCCCCTTCCGTGAGTTTGTGTAATGTGCAGTTCCTCAGTGGCAGGTTCCCAAACGCCACTTTTTCTCACGGAAGGCGATTCCGGCTCTCTACCGGCATGTGGAAGGCAATGTCTTGGCCTCACTGGACAGGAGCCATACTGGGGCAGAGATTCTGTCAGCTCTGCAGGGGCAGGTTCAGAGGTAGTTGACTCTACGCCAGCTTAAGGCAGATATGGTGGTTTGCGACAATGGCACCAACCAACCAACCCACAGACCCATGTGCCCTGTTTGGCTCACGTCCAGGAAAGTCTGTGTGCATTTCCGCAGGTCATATAATGCCAGTGCTCGGCTGACTGACCTCCAAAAGGAATTTAACCTGCCCAAGAACTGCCTAATCTGTGACATGCCCACCAGGTGGAACTCAACGTTGGCCATGCTGCAGCGGCTGCACACGGCTGCAGTGGCTGATCAGGGATGCATGCACTGTCCTTTCACCATTTTAGGAGGCCACAAGGATGGTAAGCAGTGACAGTGCATGCATCAGTGACACTGTCCCTCTTGTCCACCTGTTGGAGCACACGCTGTGTGCCTGCCGATCACACAGGAAGAGGAGGAGGAGGATTGTATTAGCATGGAGGTGGAACCTGGCACTCAGCATCAGCAGCAGTCTTCAAGGGATCATTCACAGTCCGAAGAAACCCATGGACTTGTACGTGGCTGGGAGAAGGTGGCTGCGGATCATGTCGTCCTTAGAGGACTCTGGACCGAATGCCTCAGCAAACCTACGCTGCATAGCCTCCCTAATCCTGCAAAGCCTGCGGAAGGATCCTCGTGTTCGTGGTGTCAAGGGGAGGGATGATTACTGGCTGGCAACCCTCCTTGATCCATGTTACAAGGGTAAGGTTGCGGACCTTATCTTGCCGTCGCAGAGTGAGCAGAGGATGAAACATCTTTGGGAGGCCTTGCAGAAAGGTTTGTGCAACGCGTTTCCAGAGCTTGGGAGGTTACAATTTGCTGGTCCTCCTGGACAACGTGTTGCTGAGGCTTCGGTCAGTCACAGAAGGAGCGTTGGAGAAGGTGGCCGTATGACCAATGCGTTCAGACAATCTTTTAGTCCGCAGCCCCAAGGTCTGATCAGTTCCAGCAACCATCGCCAGCATCTGATTCACATGGTGCAGGATTACCTAGGGGCAAGATCAGACTTGGACACCTTTCCCACCGAAAATCCTCTGGGTTACTGGGTCTTGAGGATGGATCACTGGCCAGAGCTTGCACAGTATACAATTGAGCTACTAGCCTTTCCTGCATCCAGCGTTCTTTCGGAACGCACATTCAGTGCTGCTGAAGGCTTTGTAACCGATAACAGGGTGAGCCTCTCCACCGAATCGGTCGATTGGCTGACCTTCATAAAAATTAATCAGTCTTGGATCACCAGATACCAAGCATCTGATGCTGATGTAACCGATTTTTTTTTTTTTTAATGTGAGATCCCTTCAGGACTGCCTATGCTGATGCTGAGTTTCCTGTTTTGCTGAGTCACAATCCTCTTCCTCCTCAATTTTCATGCTGATAGCTTGTAAGAACATTTTTGTTTCTGGGCCCAATTTTTCTGCCAGGGGCATATAATTATAATTTTTGATGCAATACTTTGCAGCAGGGCTCATTCCTGTGCTCCAACTATAGCATCTGTGAGGGGTTGCAGTGTTGTGGCACCAGCACCAGTACCCAAGGCCCAAATTTTCAGCCCCTGTTTAACAGGGGCGTAGAATTACAATTTTTGATGCAATACTTTGCAGCAGGGCTCATTTCTGTGCTCCAACTATAGCATCTGTGAGGGGTTGCAGTGTGTGGCACAAGTGCCTAAGGCCCAATTTTTCCACCACCACCACCACCAAAGGTCTAATTTTTCAGCCCGTTTAACAGGGGCATGTAATTATAATTTTTGATGCAATACTTTGCAGCAGGGCTCGTTCCTGCGTTCTAACTAGAGTATCTGTGAGGGGTTGCAGTGTTGTGGCACCAGCACCACCACCAGAGGCCCAATTTTTCTACCACTGTTCAACAATGGCATGTACTTACAATTCTTGATCTAATATTTCACAGCAGGGTCCATTCCTGCGCCCACCAAGAGTAACTGTGAGGGCTTACAGTGTTGTGGCAACACCAACACCTTAAGGCCCCAATTTCTGCAGAGTATATAGGCCAGGCCCTTACTTTCAAACATCCAACTTACAAACGGCTCCTACTTGCAAACGGAAGGAGACAACAGGAAGTGAGATGAAATTTACCCCTAGGAAGGAAAATTCTCTCCTGTAAGAGTTAATATGGGAAAAACGTGTCTCCTCTTCAATGATGCTTTATCACCAATCCTTGTTTCACTAAAAACCCCAAATTTTCAAAAAACATTTATAATTCGGACAGAAAGTGAGGTGAAATCTTCTGAAGAGGTGCACAGACACCAAAACAAATGTTACAGGGGTGAAAGCCCTTCCCGATGTTTTCCAAAAAGCTATGGCAGAGCCCCCCAAAAAAGGAAGCAACCATAAAAAATGCCAAGAAGGACAAACGAAGAAAGTCTTCTGAAAGACACAGACTTTCTTTGTTTGCTCTTCTTGGCACTTTTTATGGTTGCTTCCTTTTTTGGTCTTGTTTTCAGGACTGTTTTTTCTTGTGGGTTCTTCTTTACACATTTTATTATGTATGTGTCACCCATCTGTTGTATTACTTAAGGTTTATATATGCAGAAAAAAAATGTTTTCACTCATTCATATTTTGATTAGATTTTGTGTTTATTCACATTTATACAGATATTCACTTTATTTTTTGTTAATTTGCACGTTACATAGTTACATAGTAGGTGAGGTTGAAAAAAGACACTAATCCATCAAGTCCAACCTATGTTTGTGATTATGTGTCAGTATTACATTATATATCCCTGTATGTTGCGGTCATTTAGGTGCTTATCTAATAGTTTCTTGAAGCTATCAATGCTCCCCGCTGAGACCACCGCCTGTGGAAGGGAATTCCACATCCTTGCCGCTCTTACAGGAAAGAACCCTCTACGTAATTTAAGGTTAAACCTCTTTTCTTCTAACTTTAATGAGTGGCCACAAGTCTTGTTAAACTCTCTTCTGCGAAAAAGTTTTATCCCTATTGGTGGGTCAAAAGTACGGTATTTGTAAATTGAAATCATATCCCCTCTCAAGCGTCTCTTCTCCAGAGAGAATAAGTTCAGTGCTCGCAACCTTTCCTCATAACTAAGATCCTCCAGACCCTTTATTAGCTTTGTTGCCCTTCTTTGTACTCGCTCCATTTTCAGTACATCCTTCCTGAGGACTGGTGCCCAGAACTGGACAGCATACTCCAGGTGCGGCTGGACCAGAACCTTGTAGAGTGGGAGAATTATCATTTTATCTCTGGAGTTGTTCCCCCTTTTAATGCATGCCAATATTCTGTTTGCTTTGTTAGCAGCAGCTTGGCATTGCATGCCATTGTTGAGCCTATCATCTACTAGGACCCCAGGTCCTTTTCCATCCTAGATTCCCCCAGAGGTTCTCCCCCCAGTGTATAAATTGCATTCATATTTTTGCCACCCAAATGCATTATTTTACATTTTTCTACATTGAACCTCATTTGCCATGTAGTCGCCCACCCCATTAATTTGGTCAGGTCTTTTTGCAAGGTTTCCACATCCTGCGGAGAAGTTATTGCCCTGCTTAGCTTAGTATAATCTGCAAATACAGAGATTGAATTGTTTATCCCATCCTCCAGATCGTTTATGAACAAATTAAATAGGATTGGTCCCAGCACAGAACCCTGGGGAACCCCACTATCCACCCCTGACCATTCTGAGTACTCCCCATTTATCACCACCCTCTGAACTCGCCCTTGTAGCCAGTTTTCAATCCATGTACTCACCCTATGGTCCATGCCAACGGACCTTATTTTGTACAGTAAACGTTTATGGGGAACTGTGTCAAATGCTTTTGCAAAATCCAGATACACCACGTCTACGGGCCTTCCTTTATCTAGATGGCAACTAGGGATGAGCTTCGAGTTCGAGTCGAACTCATGTTGGAGTCGAACATTGGCTGTTCGCAAGTTCGCCGAACAGCGAACAACTTGGGGTGTTCGCGGCAAATTCGAATGCCGCAGAAGACCCTGTAAAAGTCTATGGGAGAAATCAAAAGTGCTCATTTTAAAGGCTTATATGCAAGTAATTGTCATAAAAAGTGTTTGGGGACCCGGGTCCTGCCCCAGGGGACATGGATCAATGCAAAAAAAAGTTTTAAAAACGGCCGTTTTTTCAGGAGCAGTGCTTTTAATAATGCTTAAAATCAAACAATAAATGTGTAATATTCCTTTAAATTTTGTAGCTAGGGGGTGTCTATAGTATGCCTGTAAAGGGGCGCATGTTTCCCGTGTTTAGAACAGTCTGACAGCAAAATGACATTTCAAAGGAAAAAACCCATTTAAAACTACCCGCGGCTATTGCATTGCTGACAATACACATAGAAGTTCATTGATAAAAACGGCATGGGAATTCCCCACAGGGGAACCCCGAACCAAAATTTAAAAAAAAAATGATGTGGGAGTCCCCCTAAATTCCATACCAGACCCTTCAGGTCTGATATGGATTTTAAGGGGAACCCCGCGCCAAAAAAAAAAAAAAAAAGGCGTGGGGTCCCCCCAAAAATCCATACCAGACCCTTATCCGAGCACGCAACCTGGCAGGCCACAGGAAAAGAGGGGGGGACAAGAGTGCACCCCCCCCCTCCTGAACCGTACCAGGCCACATGTCGGTCTGATCCGACTTTGAATCCACTACTGCCCGTGATCTCTGGTGTCCTCCTCGCTATTCTGCTGGCTCTTCCTTAGCCCTGTGGAAGTATCCCTATCTGACGGATCCCGGTATTGAAGGGGGAAACGGCTGATAGTACCAGGGTGATCGGCTCAGCTGTGAAGCCAAGCAGCGGCTGATTGTATAGATCAGTCTCGAGCGGTCGCCTGGCAACGCACTGCACTCTCGCGGGAGTTGGAGCTCCACGCGTCCTGTCAGGGAAGCGAAGAGACGGCGCACAGGCTGACCTACTCGGGAAACAGATAGAACGCAGGATGGAGCCCGGGTCAACAGGGGGGTTCGCTGGATGGGCTTGACTGTGATGAGTGATGGCTGATACCGCTCCGGAGCAGTACCAAGGTAACAATTAGAACTGATCTCTTTCTTGGTATTGCAATATAGTAGTATGAGGAGTTACTGATTAGCACCAGAGAACTTACTGCTGAAGGCCAAATTTTTTTTTTTTTTTTTCAATGCTGTATTGACCTGTGAATAGTATCTCTGCTTATTGAGGAACAGTAAAATTGGGGAACTAATATTGGGCACTCTCCCCGGCATAGCTTATCGGGACTATTGGCAGTTATACGGGGATAAGCGGAAAATGACCAAAAAAAAGGGAGAGGAGCATCCTCAACAGCCCCATGAGAGCTCACTTGCTCAGGCCACCCGGGCAGCTAAGGAGAAGGGGAACCTCGCAGCGTCCGCATCAGCGGCATCCAAATTGGAGAAATACGCCCATACTCCCTCGCATTCCCCAGCTGGGGGTGCTCAGCAATCCCAAGAGAAGACGGGAAGCACAGGGGATAGAAAGAGTTTAAGCAAAACTACATCAGCCGTATCAACAACTACGAAAGCGGCGAATAAAAAAAGCCCTGAAAGGGACCCCCCGGGGAAGATGAGCGAAGGCAACTCTGATATTGAAGTACCCAGTGAAACTGAACCCACATTGAAAGAGGTTTTGAGTGCAGTTAATGCTTGCAGGGGATCACTGAGTGATTTATGTGACCAGTTAAGAGGCCTTAAAGAAGAACTGTGTTCTATGAGTCAAGAATTACAGAAAGCCGTGGAAAGAACTTCTAATCTGGAGGAGAGGTTAAGCCAAGTAGAGGATATCTTACATCCCATGAGGCAAGAGTTTAGAGTGATGCAGACCCAGCTGGACTCTCATAAAAGCAAAATGGATGAAATAGAGAATCGTCTCCGCAGACAGAATGTGAGGATACTAGGCCTCCCAGAAGGAAGCGAGGGGTCGTGTCCAGAAGTATTCCTGGAAAGGTGGCTTAGGGAGATTTTTGGGGTGGAGACTTTCTCTCATTTTTTCGCCATTGAGAGGGCTCATAGGGTGCCCACCAGGTTGAAATCTCCAGGCTCTCGCCCTAGGCCATTGATCTTGAAGCTATTTAGTTACAGGGACAAGATAGTACTAATGCAGAAAGCCAGGGAAAAGGGAGACATTTTCTACAAAGACACTAGAATTTCAATTTACCCGGATTATTCCCCAGATCTGCAAAAGAAAAGAGCAGGATTTGCCGAAATTAAACGAAGCTTGAGGAATATGAAAGTATCCTATGCATTGCTCTATCCGGCGCGACTACGTATTGATGCTCCAGGAGGGACACAATTCTTTGACTCTGCCGAAAGGGCCATAAAATAGCTGGAAGAAAGCAAAAAGAACTTGTAGGGTCGGAGTAATATCAGTTGATTGTTGGGTGTTTTTTGTTCTTTGTTTTTTTTTTTTGTCTGTTTTTTTTCTTTTGCAGCAGGGACTGGAGGAGGGGGGAGGGTGATTGATGTGTTGGAAGAAAAAAAAAAAAAAAAGCTTACGAGAGTTCACAATAGGTGGAGGATGGCTGTTGTGTGGGTTATAGTGTTATTGGTGATTGGGGAGGGGGGGAGGGAGAGTACTGGGAGGGGGGTGGAAAAGTCAAACAGGGGAAAGTTTTTTTTCTCTGTCCCTGGTTGGTTGAGGAAGAGGGGAAAAGAGTGGGGGAATGAGTTGGTTGGGAGGGCTAAATGGGTCATAAGGAATGCTCCTAGGGTGAGCCAAGTAAGGCGGGGGGGAGGGGAGGGGGGGGGCACAAGGGTACACAATCAGGTAAAATGTATTCAAAATCAATGGGTTGCTATGCACTAGTATTAAATACACAGAGGGCAAAGATAAAATCATCACTGAGCTTTTTTGTAATATTTATTCACATATTAAAATAGTAAAGGAAAACCTGGTAGGATTAAAAGGGACGGGAAATTTTGTATATGAGTTTGTAAATATATATTTGGCACTGGAGGGTTTAATTAAGGGGGGTTTTAGTGCTCACTATCATAAGAGGCCCAAGTCCCTGGTGGTCTTTTCTTTTTCCTCTTTTCTTTTTTTTGTTTGGGAGACGTATATTTATTTATTTATATGTATGTTTACAATTTAAAGGAGGGTTAGAATGGTAGGAATAACCTCATGGAATATCCGGGGTATGGGAGACCCCATTAAAAGAGCCATCGTATGTTCAGAGCTGGAATCACAGGGTGCGGGCCTGGTGTGCTTACAGGAGACGCACCTCACCAATGACTCCAAATCTTTAATTTGGAATAAAAAGTTTCAAGCACAATATCACTCAGTACACACCTCCTACTCGAGAGGAGTATGTGTACTGGTTAAAAAGGGGATAGCGTTCTCCTGTAGGGATGTTAGGATAGATCCGCTGGGCTGCTATGTCTTCTTATTCTGTACAATAGAGGGTAAATCTTTTGTCATTGCTAATGTGTATATTCCCCCTCCCTTCAAGATGGAGATTCTATATTGCCTCTTAGAATATGTTGAGGATAAGGGTGATATTCCACTAATAGTGGTGGGTGACTTCAACATGGTTCTTAATGGGAAAATAGACAGGTTCCCCCCAAGAGTAAGGGAGAACAGAGCAGATGAAAGACGGCTTACTCAGCTGTTTGAAGAGATGGGGTGGTGCGACCTCTGGAGAATCTGTAACCCGGAGGAGCGGCAGTACTCTTGCTACTCTGAGTCGCATCGCACTCTCTCTCGCATAGATATGGCAGTGGGAAACAAGGGGGTGCTTCCCCTTATAAGGAAAATAGAGTATAGGCCGAGAGGGGTATCGGACCATTCTCCTTTGATGCTGGCAATAAACATCGATAACGGATATAATGAGAGAGTATGGGCATTGAATCCTATATGGTTGGAGATTATAGGAAAAAAAGAAGATACATGGGAAAAAATAAATGAATTTCTGGTAATTAACTCAGGTACGGCGTCGCAGGGGATGGTCTGGGACTCCCTCAAAGCGTTCCTGAGGGGTATCCTCCTACAGAATATAGCACGGGTTAAGAGACAATCAAGAGAAAAAGGGGATCAGATTAGGAAAGAGGTGCTAGAACTAGAAAAACAATACGTGGCAGACCCAAGTCCAGGAAAACAGCAGCTTTGGGTAGAAAAGCAGCAGGAGTATAAGATGGATATGCTTAAAAATGCTGAAAACAAGAGACTATTCCAGAGGCAGAGATACTTTGGGGAGGGGGAAAAAGTGGGTCGCATGCTGGCATTATTAGCTGATACTAACTCACCCTCCTCAACGATCGATGCGATTCGAACCTCTAGCGGGGCAGCTACGTCAGACCCCTTGATGGTTAAAAAGGTATTCGTTGAATATTATAGTAACCTATATAAATCGCAACGACAATTAGAAGTAGGAGAGATAGAGAATTTTTTAGAGGGAGTTAGCCTTCCATACCTCTCTGAAGGTGAAAGGGCCAGTCTGGACTCCCCCATAACTCTTGGGGAAGTACAGCAAGCAGTGTTGGACATGCCTAATCAGAAAGCCCCAGGTCCTGATGGCCTGCCTGTTGAAATCTATAAGTATTATGGGGAGGCATTAATCCCAGAACTGTTGAAGACATTGAATTGGGCAATTGCGGATGGTACCCTGCCCGCCTCAATGACTGAAACCAACATAGTACTGATAAAGAAAGAGGGGAAAGACCACCTGGAAGCAGCATCATATAGACCCATTTCGCTATTATGCTCCGATATAAAAATATTGGCAAAAATAATGGCCACTAGGCTAAAGAAGTATGTATCAGAGCTAGTACACCCGGACCAGTCAGGGTTTATCCCAAATAGATCCACTAGCATTAACATCAGAAGGGCATACCTGAACCTCCAGGGACTAGGAACTCGAGAGCAGTCCTCGCTTTGGATATTGCCAAGGCGTTCGATAGCCTGGAGTGGGAGTATCTCTGGTGGGTGCTGGAGAAGTTTGGGTTTGGCCCGAAATTTATCAAGTGGGTGAAGACCTTGTATTTCCATCCAAAAGCTAGGTTAAAGATCAATAGTGAATATACGGAGTGGCTATCCCTTGAGAGAGGGACGAGGCAGGGGTGTCCACTTTCGCCCTTGTTATTCGCACTAGCAATGGAGCCATTAGCAGAGGTAATAAGACACTCGCCTGGAATACAAGGATTTGGAGAGAGGAATGAGCTGGAAAAAGTGGCACTTTATGCTGATGACGTGCTGATTTTTCTTGGGGATATGGGACCTTCCTTGGAAAAGGCAATACAATTAGTGGAAAGATTTGGTAGGTCATCAGGCCTGGTGGTGAATTGGGATAAATCAACATTGCTCCCACTGGACTCAACACGTAATAGTCTAAGGGGAGGTATGCCGAGACTGAGGGTAGTGGAGACAATGCGCTATCTGGGGATAGTTATTTCATCTGACCCGGCACAATATATAGGAGACAACTTAGTCCCTTTATTGGAAAAATTTAGAAGGAAAAGTGCTATTTGGTGCCAACTCCTGCTATCCCTGGCAGGTAGAGTTAATTTGATCAAGATGGTTTGGATGCCACAATTATTATACGTACTCCATAATTCCCCAGTCTGGATTGGAAAGATCTGGTTTCAAAAATTAAATACCATATTTAGGGAATTAATATGGAGGAAAGGGCAGGCAAGGATCAAATTACAAACTCTTCAGCGCCCTGTCGGGGAAGGGGGACTGGCAGTACCACATCCCTATAGCTACTTCTTGGCGGCGCAATTACAACATCTAGGTGGCTGCGAAAATTAGGGTTGGTCGAATCCCAACGCGAAACTTATGATACAGGACACCCCATATGGGTCCCTGGCAGAAGCACTAGAGGCTGGGATACCCCAGGAGGGATATCCAACATATAAATTGATCATTAAAGTCTGGCAGGCCACTAAGAGGATTATGGGGTATGGAGGTTATACTGAACACTCGCCCATATGGGACAATAGGGGTTTGAGGGAGCTGTTAACAGTGGATAAAAATTGGATATGGGTTCGCCATGGAATACGGAGATTGGTGCAGTTATTCGAAGGTAACGATCTGAAACCTTTCATTGAGCTAAGGCGGGAATATGGGATCCCAAATAACACTTTTTATACTTTTTTGCAGATCAGGCATGCACTTAACAGTCAATTTAGCAACTGCCCATTGGAATGGTGCAATGTTCCTCTCCTAAACAAAATTATTAGAGCAAACTCCACTAAGGGTCTGATAGCAATAGTAAGCGGTCAAATTTCTGTAAGGTTGCTTGATTTGCAAAAGACTCTTGATATCAGGGAAAGGTGGTCAGGGGAGGTGGGGGAGATAACCGACAGTCAGTGGAAGGGAATTCTGAAGGCCAGTCCATTGGTATCGGTTTCCCCATCGCAACAGGTGTCACACCTTTTTCTGATACATAGGGCCTATTATACCCCTAAGAGATTATTTGGGTTTGGCCGCAGATTGGATGACAAATGTCCTAGATGCCTGGATACTGGTGACCTAATACACATGGTATGGAGGTGCCCAAGGTTGGCGAGGTACTGGTCAGAGATAATTAGGATTATAGAAACTAGGTTTAAAACCAAGTTGAAACAGGAGGCCAGGGTATGTATCCTTGGCCTGCTCGGGGAAAGCGGGGAGTGCAATAATAAGAAAATCGCTATAGGAAGGTGCCTTTACCAAGCTAGGAAACTAATAGCGCAATCTTGGCTATCCAGTACGCCCCCAACCACAGAAGACTGGCTCAGGACAGTGGATAAACTAGTATGGACAGAAAAAACAGTATATATCAGGAGATGTAGCTATGATAAATTTACAAAAATCTGGAGTTCCTGGTTACACTGGTCAGGTATAATCCCCTGATTTGGACTTAGCCTGAAATGTGCCTAAGGAATTGGATTGACCGTCAGTATAGCACAGAGACAAAGGAGAACCAGCGAACTAAGGTTAAGGAGTGGATGTGATGTTAGTACATGAGGACGTGCAAGCACCTTTTTATATTGTGCACGGATAGGGGAGGGTGGGTGGTAACGGGATGGGGGGGGGAGGGGGAAGGGATATAGGAGATTTAGAATAGAATATATTTTTATATTACTTGATTGGGATGATAATCTCCATAAGCTGTTGTGAAATGTATAATGTTTTCTATTTTTGCTTGTTGTTTTTTTTTTTTTGTAAAAAGAAAAATCTAATAAAGAATATTTAAATTAAAAAAACATTGGGAGGGTGCTTTGGGGTAGCCCCCCAAAACACCTTGTCCCCATGTTGATGAGGACAAGGGCCTCATCCCCACAACCCTGGCCGGTGGTTGTGGAGGTCTGCGGTTGGGGGGCTTATCGGAATCTGGAAGCCCCCTTTAACAAGGGGACCCCCAGATCCCGGCCCCCCCCCTGTGTGAAATGGTAAGGGGGTTCTTACCCCTACTATTTCACTAAAAAACTGTCAAAAATGTTAAAAATGACAAGAGACAGTTTTTGACAATTCCTTTATTTAAATGCTTCTTCTTTCTTCTATCTTCCTTCATCTTCTTCTTCTGGTTCTTCTGGCTCTTCTGGTTCTTCCTCCGGCATTCTCATCCAGCATCTCCTCCGCGGCATCTTCTATCTTCGTCTCCTCGGGCCGCTCCGCATCCATGGCATGGGGGGAGGCTCCCGCTCTTCTCTTCATCTTCTTCTTCATCCTCTTCTCTTCTTCCTTCTTCTCTTCTTCATTTTCTTCTCTGGGCCGCTCCGCATCCATGCTGGCATGGAGGGAGGCTCCCGCTGTGTGACGACGTCTCCTCGTCTGACGGTTCTTAAATAATGGGGGCGGGGCCACCCGGTGACCCCGCCCCCCTCTGACGCACGGGACATGACGGGACTTCCCTGTGGCATTCCCCGTGACGTCACAGGGAAGTCCCGTCAAATCGCCGTGCGTCAGAGGGGGGTGGGGTCACCGGGTGGGAGCCTCCCTCCATGCCAGCATGGGTGCGGAGTGGCCCAGAGAAGAAAATGAAGAAGTGAAGAAGAGAAAAAGGAAGAAGAGAAGAAGATGAAGAAGAAGATGAAGAGAAGAGCGGGAGCCTCCCCCCATGCCATGGATGCGGACGCCGCGGAGGAGATGCTGGATGAGAATGCCGGAGGAAGAACCAGAAGAGCCAGAAGAACCAGAAGAAGAAGAAGATGAAGGAAGATAGAAGAAAGAAGAAGCATTTAAATAAAGGAATTGTCAAAAACTTGTCATTTTTAACATTTTTGACAGTTTTTTAGTGAAATGGTAGGGGTAAGTACCCCCTTACCATTTCACACAGGGGGGGGCCGGGATCTGGGGGTCCCCTTGTTAAAGGGGGCTTCCAGATTCCGATAAGCCCCCCACCCGCAGACCCCCACAACCACCGGCCAGGGTTGTGGGGATGAGGCCCTTGTCCTCATCAACATGGGGACAAGGTGTTTTGGGGGGCTAATCCAAAGCACCCTCCAAATGATGAGGGCATGTGGCCTGGTACGGTTCTCTTTTCCTGCAGCCTGCCAGGTTGCGTGCTCAGATAAGGGTCTGGTATGGATTTTTGGGTGGACCCCACGCCGTTTTTTTTTATTTTGGCGCGGGGTTCCCCTTAAAACCTATACCAGACCTGAGGGGTCTGGTATGGAATTTAGGGGGAACCCCACGTAATTTTTTTTTTACATTTTGGCCGGGGTTCCCCTTAATATCCATACCAGACCTGAAGGGCCTGGTATGGAATTTCGGGGGACTCCCACGTCATTTTTTTTTTTAAATTTTGGTCCGGGGTTCCCCTGTGGGGAATTCCCATGCCGTTTTTATCAATGAACTTCTATGTGTATTGTCGGCAATGCAATAGCCGCGAGTAGTTTTAAATGGGTTTTTTCCTTTGAAATGTCATTTTGCTGTCAGACTGTTCTAAGCACGGGAAACATGCGCCCCTTTACAGGCGTACTATAGACACCCCCCAGCTACTAAATTTAAAGGGAAATTACACTTTTATTGTTTGACTTTAAGCATTATTAAAATCACTGCTCCTGAAAAAACGGCCATTTTTAAAACTTTTTTTGCATTGATCCATGTCCCCTGGGGCAGGACCCGGGTCCCCAAACACTTTTTATGACAATAACTTGCATATAAGCCTTTAAAATTAGCACTTTTGATTATTCATGTTCGTGTCCCATAGACTTTAACGGTGTTCACGTGTTCGAGCGAACTTTTTTCCTGTTCGCATGTTCTGGTGCGAACCGAACAGGGGGGTGTTCGGCTCATCCCTATTGGCAACTCACCTCCTCATAGAAGCTTAATAGATTGGTTTGGCAAGAACGATTCTTCATGAATCCATGCTGATTACTGCTAATGATACCTTTCTTATTACTAAAATCTTGTATATAGTCCCTTATCATCCCCTCCAAGTGTTTACATATTATTGATGTTAGGCTAACTGGTCTGTAATTCCCAGGGATGTATTTTGGGCCTTTTTTAAATATTGGTGCTACATTGGCTTTTCTCCAATCAGCTGGTACCATTCCAGTCAGTAGACTATCTGTAAAAATTAGGAACAACGGTCTTGCAATCACTTGACTGAGTTCCCTAAGTACCCTCGGATGTAAGCCATCTGGTCCCGGTGATTTATTAATGTTAAGTTTCTCAAGTCTAATTTCAATTCTGTCTTCTGTTAACCATGGAGGTGCTTCCTGTGTTGTGTCATGAGGATAAACACTGCAGTTTTGGTTAATGAAGCCCCCCGATTCACTCGTGAAGACTGAGGAGAAGAATACATTCAATACCTTTGCCATCTCCCCATCCTTTGTAACCAGATGTCTTTCCGCATTCTTTATGGGGCCAATATGGTCTGTTCTCCCTTTTTTACTATTTACATACTTAAAGAATTTCTTGGGATTTTTTTTGCTCTCCTCCGCTATGTGTCTTTCATGTTCTATCTTAGCTGTCCTAATTGCACCCTTACCTCTTGTTGCATTCTTTATAAAGTCTGAATGCTGAGGATGATCCCTCATCCTTGTATTTTTTGAAGGCCTTCTCCTTTGCTTTTATATGCATTTTTACATTGGAGTTAAGCCATCCAGGACTTTTGTTCGCTTTTAAATTTATTACCCAATGGGATACATTGGCTAATGCCCTTATTTAATATGCTCTTAAAGCAAACCCATCTCTCCTCCGTATTCTTTGTTCCTAATATTTTATCCCAATTTATGCCTTTTAGCAAGGTTTGTACTTTAGGGAAGTTGTCTCTTTTGAAATTCAGTGTCTTTGTATTCCCTTTATGTTTCCTATTTGATTGATTTATACTGAAACTAACTGACCTGTGATCGCTGTTACCTAAATTGCCCCGTATTTCCACATCCGTGATCAGGTCTGTATTGTTGGTAATCAGTAGATCCAGTAATGTTTTTTTTCTAGTTGGTGCGTCTACCATCTGACCCATAAAATTGTCCTGGAAGACATTAAGGAACTGGCGAGCCTTAAATGAATGCGCAGTTCCCTCCGCCCAGTCTATGTCTGGATAATTAAAATCCCCCATTATGATAACACTTCCCATCCTTGCTGCTAATCCAATTTGCGATAGGAGATCTGTCTCTACTTCCTCCCTCAGGTTAGGGGGCCTATAGCATACTACCAGTATTATTTTCCCCTTAGCTTCATCCCTTTGGAGCTCTACCCATAAGGATTCCACCTCCTCCCTAGCTCCCTCAGCGATGTCATCTATCACATTTACTTGTACATTATTCTTTATATATATAGGCATACCCCTCCCCCTTTTTTACCCTCTCTATCCTTGCGGTATAGGGTATACCCTTGAATGTTTGCCAGCCAATCATGAGAGCTGTTGAACCAGGTGTCTGAAATTCCTACAAAATCCAAATCCTCCTCGTGCAACAGTATCTCTAGTTCACCCATCTTGTCCCCCATGCTCCTGGCATTGGTGAACATGCCACATAGTTTAGACCGGTCCCATATTATCCTCGTATTGGGTGTTTTGAGATTGCAACTAGGACTTGCTACTATACTCACCTTGTGTTTTTGTACTTTGGTTAACCTACCACTAATGCCCCCAATACTACCCTCTGGAATATCTTCCGCGCTGGCTATCACTGTCTCTGGACCCTCCACCCCATCGCCTAGTTTAAAAACCCCTCTAACTTTTTGGCCATCTTCATTCCCAGCAGATCTGCACCCTCTTCATTTAGGTGCAGTCCGTCCCTTCTATAGTACCGGTTACCGACTGAGAAGTCGGCCCAGTCCTCCAGGAACCCAAACCCCTCCCTACTACACCAGCTCTTCAGCCACTTGTTTACTTCCCTAATCTCCCTCTGCCTTTCTGGTGTGGCTCGATGTGCCGGTAGTATTCCTGAGAATATTACCTTGGAGGTCCTTTTCCTCAATTTAGTCCTAAATCGTTCTTTAGGACACTCCATCTGCCTCTGACTTTGTCATTGGTGCCAACGTGCACCATGACAGCCGGGTCTTCCCCAGCCCCTCCCAGTAATCTGTCCACAAGATCCGTGATGTGCCGAACCCGAGCGCCCGGTAGACAACATACTGTTCGACGCTTCAGGTCTTGGTTACAGATTGCCCTCTCTGTCCTTCTAAGAATTGAGTCCCCTACCACCAGAATCTGTCTTTCCTTTCCCTTTGCTGCCCCCCCCCCACTCTCACTGAAGTTCTTCCCCCGGCAGCTAGGAGAGTCCCTCAGCTCCAGCAGTGCTGGTCCCTGTCTGGTTTCACCAATGTCGCTCAATGGAGCGTACTTATTGGGATGCTCCAGTCCTGGATCGGCCTCCCTGGCACTTCCCCCTCTACCCCTCCTGACTGTCACCCATCTACTCTTTGCTAGTGCCTGCACCTCTTTTTCTCCACCCACCACTGTGCTGGCCCCTGCCGGCACCTGCTGTGTACGTTCCTTGCTCTCCTTTAGTATGGAGGGACTTCTCAGTGCTGACAGTTGCTTCCCCAGATTCAGAACCTGGGCTTCCAGGGAAACAATGTGCTTACATTTTGCACAGCAGTATTTGCCCTCAATCAGATGATCAAGGAACGCATACATGCAGCAAGATGTACAAAGAGTCGCCTCTCCACACCCGCCGGGCATCGTACCTATTAAATTTAGTGAGGATTGGAGATTTTACCCTGTCCAAATTACCTAACAGCTAGCTTCCTGGCACTAATACTCAAGACAATACACAGGTACACAACAAGACAATCCACAGGTACTCACTGACCTACGTGCAATCGCAGAACAGTCACAGACCTACGTGCACGCGCAATACTCAAGTATACAGTACACAATACACAAGTACTAACGATCCAAACACACTACTCAGACAGCACTCAGGTACTCACACTACACAGGTACTATGACCCCTGTTATAACCTCCTGTTTTAAACTCTGGTTTTAACTCACCACTTAGACCAGTTCCACTTGGACTAAGTTCCCACAGCCTCACAAAGAGCAGGCTCAGAATGAGTCCTGATAGCCTTGATAGCCTGAATGAACCAAAGAAGAGAAAAAAAAAGAAAAAAAGCTATTTAAAAAGTGACAGAAAAAGCTGATTGAAAAACTAAAAGGAAAAGCCCCAAAAATGCAACCCAGCAAACAAAAAGCAAGACTTGTTCACTCTCCCACTGGTTTTAACTCACCACTTAGACCAGTTCCACTTGGACTAAGTTCCCACAGCCTCACAAAGAGCAGGCTCAGAATGAGTCCTACACACAGTTATATAGACTGCAAGCACCTGTCAGCAATTAACCACTCCCCTTAATTGATAGCCTGAAAGAACCAAAGAAGAGAAAAAAAAGCTATTTAAAAAGTGACAGAAAAAGGTGATTGAAAAACTAAAAGGAAAAGCCCCAAAAATGCAACCCAGCAAACAAAGAGCAAGACTTGTTCACTCTCCCACTGGTTTTAACTCACCACTTAGACCAGTTCCACTTGGACTAAGTTCCCACAGCCTCACAAAGAGCAGGCTCAGAATGAGTCCTACACACAGTTATTTAGACTGCAAGCACCTGTGAGCAATTAACCACTCCCCTTAATTGATAGCCTGAAAAAACCAAAGAAGAGAAAAAAAAAAAAAAGCTATTTAAAAAGTGACAGAAAAAGGTGATTGAAAAACTAAGGCCCCTTTCACACTGGGGCGGTTTGCAGGCGTTATTGCGCTAAAAATACCACCTGCAAACCGCCCCTAAACAGCCTCCGCTGTTTGTTCAATGTGAAAGCCCGAGGGCTTTCACACTGAAGCAGTGCGCTGGCAGGACGGTAAAAAAAGTCCTGCGAGCCGCATCTTTGGAGCGGTGAAGGAGCGGTGTGTTCACCGCTCCTAAACCGCTCCTGCCCATTGAAATCAATGGGACAGCGCGGCTATACCGTGGCAATACCGCGCTGTACGAGCGGTTTTAACGAGCGGTTTTAACCCTTTTTCGGCCGCCAGCGGGGGTTAAAACCGCACCGCTAGCGGCCGAATACAGCCAAAAAACGACGGTAAAACAGCGCTAAAAATAGCGCTGTTTTACCACCGACGCCCCCACTGCCCCAGTGTGAAAGGGGCCTTAAAGGAAAAGCCCCAAAAATGCAACCCTCAAACAAAAAGCAAGACTTGTTCACACTCCCACTGGTTTTAACTCACCACTTAGACCAGTTCCACATGGAACTGGTCTAACATGAGCTTATTAACTAGCTTTGCTCAATTATTATTATTTGATGCTGATGAGACTATGCCTTAGTCTTTTCTTTCACTTTCTTTTCACCAATCCTCTCTCTAGCGCTGCATATCTTTGCATTATATATATTGTTGTGAGGTTTCAGACTAGACCTTAGGTGCTAGTTGCTTGTATATTTTCACACATTTCATATTTTTTTATTTTTGGTCAATATATTTAAAATTTAAAGTCTTTTCTTTCACTTTCTTTTCACCAATCCTCTCTCTAGCGCTGCATATCTTTGCATTATATATATTGTTGTGAGGTTTCAGACTAGACCTTAGGTGCTAGTTGCTTGTATATTTTCACACATTTCATATTTTTTTATTTTTGGTCAATATATTTAAAATTTAAATTTTTTTATTTATTTCTGTTCTTCCAGCGCAGCTTTTTTTTTGTTTTTTCTTTGTTTTTTCAATTATATAAGAGCTGCCACAAGAACAGAAGCGTCACACAGTGGGAGACTCCCATTGAGGCGGATAATCCGGAGGAAGAAGCATGGAAGGAGAAGCCAGAGGAAAATGCTGGAGGAGAAGACCAGAGGAAGAAGCAGAGGACCGGAGGAAGAAGCAGAGGAAGATAGAGGAAGAAGCGGGGGAAAAACAAGATGGAGGAAGAAGAAGAAAACTGAAGGAAGACCAGAATGGGATGGAAGAAGAAGCGGGGAAAGAAGAAAAAAAAGAAAAAAGAAAATCTGACAGGGAGTATCATAAATGGGTGTGCCACATCCCAATATGTTGTGGAAGAGGAAGGAGTACCCCTATAGGTGGGACTTTGAAGGCACTACCACATGTGAGAAAATGTAGAAAAATGAGTATAGAAAATTTTATTTAAAAAAAAAAACATCACAAAATATGAAATATACATATCAAAATTGGACATAGTAGCACATAAATGTGAATATGTTAAACCGTCAATGAAAGAACATGTAGTTTCCCTGAACCAGACGCGTTTCGGAAAATCTTTCCTTCATCAGGGTTCACAGAGAGAAATTTACATCTGGAATTGCAGAATACAAAACAATCAGCAATCAACATTAGCATCATAAGATATTCCTAAAGTCTTTTCACAAATGCAATACACTTACATTGTATTCATTTACACTGCAGATAGATATCCACATTGTTAAAAGAAAGGAGATGGCCCCACGCTTGGCCCAATGGACGTGACATCCAATGGCTGACCATAGAACACTAAGCTTAAATCAAAAATCCAAAGGGCCTGGTAATGGACTGTGGGGAAATCCCATGCCGTTTTTTTCAATGATTTTAATGTGTATTGCCGGGACCGACAATTCATTATAGCCGCAAGTACTTTTAAATTACTTTTTTCCTTTAGAAATGTAATTTTGCTCTTGTACTGTTCTAAACACAGGAAACATGTGCCACTTTACAGGCATACTATAGACACCCCCCAGGTATGAAATGTAAAGGAATATTTCAATTTTATTGTTTCACTTTAAGCATTATTAAAATCACTGCTCCCGAAAAAACGTCCGTTTTTAAAACTTTTGTTTGCATTGAGACATGTCCCCTGGGGCAGGACCCGGGTCCCCAAACACTTTTTATGACAATAACTTGCATATTAACCTTTAAAATTAACACTTTTGATTTCTCCCATAGACTTTTAAAGGGTGTTCCGCGGCTTTCGAATTTGCCGCGAACACCCCAAATTGTTTGCTATTCGGCGAATGGGCGAACAGCTAATGTTCGTGGTCGAACATAAAGCTCATCCCTAATCTTCAGCTTATCAGCTCTGGTGTCTCAAATTGCTGTGTTACTATCCACTGGTGGATTGGTGATTTCTGACATGTAAGTGTGCTACTTTTAAAAAAGGTGTTTTTGTGCTTGGTATTAACCTCAGCGCCCTGGTTTTTGCTATTTCCTGTTTTATAAGGTGATCCTGCCCAGATCTTACAGGAGCTGCAGAGGTGAATCATCCATCCATCTGCTCTTTAGTCATCCATCATCCATCTACTCTTCCTTTATCCATTATTCATCCATCCATTCATTTTTCATCCACTCCTCTACCATTCATTCACATTTCGCTATAAATGATGTTATATCACAGACTTATCCCCTGTACACACGGTCGGGAAATTGATCGGACATTCCGACCACAAAATCCATGTATTTTTTCCGACGGATGTTGGCTTAAACTTGTCTTGCATACACACGGTCACACAAAGTTGTCGGAAAATCGTTCTAAACGCGGTGACGTAAAACACGTATGTCGGGACTATAAACGGGGCAGTAGCCAATAGCTTTCGTCTCTTAATTTATTCTGAGCATTCGTGGCACTTTGTGCATCTGATTTGTGTACACACGATCAGAATTTCCGACAACGGATTTTGTTGTCGGAAAATTTTATAGCAAGCTCTCAAACTTTGTGTGTCGGAAATTCTGATGGAAAATGTGTGATGGAGCCTACACACGGTCGGAATTTCCATCGACAGGGTCCTATCACACATTTTTCGTCGGAAAATCCGACCGTGTGTACAGGGCATAAGTGTGTTTATCCATGGACTAATTGTCAATACATTGGACAGAGGAGCACTGGATGCTTTGTGTAATTTTTACACGTTTCTTTGTTTTTGATTCACTTTCCCACATGAACACAGACAAACTCACAGGGATTTCTTCAGAATAACAAAAGTTAGGAATCTGCAACAAAGTTTGTTCAAATCCTTGTAATGTACATAGATCACCCAGAGGGGAATGTTTTTTGCAATCAAAGCATATTTTACGGGCATGAGGAAGCTCGGGTTATGTCTCACATCTGCTTCTCCTTGTTGGCCTCCTTCCCAGACATGATGGGGGTAGGGTTGCCACCTTTTCTTCAAGCCAAACCCAAACACTTTAGTGTCGCACTGCAATTTTTTTTGTAGTACACACTACAGGATTGTAAAAGACCTGGGGCACTGTTGCATGCCAAGAAGAGTTAATTGAATGTAATGAGGAAGCGATATATAACACCTGCTCACTGCCTGTCAAATGCTTTCTGAAGAGCAATACAAATGTCAATTGCTCTTCAGAGGGCACCACAAGTGTAACTGAGCCCTAAGTCTGTTCAGTCATTCCAGTACTTTCTGTCAATTCAGCAGAGAACTAGGAACAGAGAGAGGAACAGGACTATTAAGGTTTACTTCCAGACACTGCTGAGTAACCTCATGGTCTCCAGCAATTACAAAAAAAAGGAACATGGCTATTTAGGCTACTTTCACACCAGTGATTAGGGCTGATGTGAATTGTAGCAACAGTTCGTGCTGCGGCTTTCAGCAGCTAGCCCCCTTCACTATAATGGCAAGTTGTCAGTGGCCACAGCTATTGGCAACTCTCTGCATAACCAGTGATTAATTGCAGTGATTGCTGCTGGAAGAACAAAGTTTATTTACTAAATGCAAATCCACTTTGCACTGCAAGTGCACTTGAAAGTGCACTGAAAGTGCACTAGGAAGTAAAGTCACTGTAGATTCGAGGGGGATATGCAAGGAAAATAAAAACCAACATTTTAGCTTGCACAAGATTGGATGATAAAATCAGCAGAGTTTCCACTCATTTCAGATCTACCCCTGAGATTTAGAGCGACTGCACTTCCAAATGCACTTTCAGTGCACTTTCAAGTGCACTTGCAGTGCAAAGTGGATTTACCTTTCGTAAATAACCCCCAAAGTGTGTCCGGCAGCAATCACCACAGGCAACCACTGGCCATTCAGAGAGCCACAAATAGCTGTGGCTGCTGGCAAACTGTCATTATAGTGAAGAGGGCCTGTGGCCGCAAATACCTGCTAACAGCTTCAATGGGAATCTCTGATACCCGCTGCTACTATTTACACCAACCCTAATCGCCAATGTGAATGTAGTCTTGATGTTTATGGGGCACCCAGGGCCGGCACTACCACTAGGCAAATTAGGCAGCCGCCTAACAAAGGATGCCAAAGTTGTTCAGGCACCTTACCAGGACTCAATCACATAAAAACAAATAATGGGACTAAATTTAGCTTGATCATCAACAACTGTATTCCACGTGTAATGGAAATTTGTAAGTTCTGTAAATAATTGTATTCTATTTTGTATGTATTGCACACTGCCCTCACTGTGCACACAGCACTAATAATGTTTTCAGTACAGGTTTACATTATTTTGAGTCCTGATTAGAATTAGCCTGCCTATGTAACGCCCCTTGTTACCATAAACATAAAATTGTAATATTAATGTGATACCTACGTAATCATGTGTGTAAAAACCTTCAATTGCATCATAATAAAGCAGAACAGTTATTTGGAAAGATGCTGAGCGTATCTTTTGTGTCTGTTCCCTACTACAGTAGTTATTATTAATTTGGAACCACTAATCAATATGAGGATAGGAGTTGCCTTTCATCAATTTAACCAAGTCAGCATGGCGAGCTTTGCCTTAGGAGGGGATTCCAGGTGACCCTGAGTATCCGAAACGAGGAGCTTGAGACGATCCGGGAATTTCTGATAATCAGCCGGCTGAGGTAAGCCTTTTGCTTACATTTCAGTTATCAGACTTCCTTGATCGGTAATGCATTTTTGGGACAAAGGGTACCTATTTTACTCCCCTTAATCGAACTGTATTGATTGGTGGTTATATGTTATGTTGTCCCTGTCTATTGTCCATCGGAGTGTTATAGATAAGAAAGGGAAGAATAGTGCTGTTCACAGGTTTATGTAGTACATCTGCTAGATAAAGTAGTTTAGAGGCAAGAGGGTATAGGCACAAGTAGAGAAGACTGGCCAGTCATTATGGGCATTGAATTAAGTAAGGGAATGAAGGGTAAGAGACCCTCAAAAATGCCCATCGCAAGAGGAGCGCTATATGAGAACCGAAGGTGCGGTTCCGCCTATACTGAGCCCCTAGATTAATGGTTAAAGTGGATAGGGATCCACAATGGGTAACTGGGTTACCAAGGTCCACAGGGACTAAGAATCATGCAGAGTAAACAGCTAGAGAAACAGCTATCTATGTGAGCAGGATGGATCAAGGGTGACATTAACACTAGACAGATTGGGACATTTTCATGTTAAGTTGTGGGATGAATTTGGGGTCAGGCACTACAACTAGTAAAATCAGAAACAGAAAAATGAGAATTAAAACAGAATACTTTATATGTTGTCAGAGAGGGAAGATGGGATGAGCACTCTGGCTGCCTGTCTGATCATAGAAGCTAGATATAAAGGATATCTGAACAAAATAAGGAATGCAGAATTTAAGGCAGGGAAATATTAAAGAGTTAAAAGAAAGTGAGAGAATGATATGCATGTGTTCTGTACAAATGGGAAAAATGTAAGCGATTTTAGAGAGATATATTTGTGTATGTGTGTGTGAATGCTGGGAGCTTTAGTTCTATTGCTTGTGTGTGTCATGTATGCAGATGTGACCCCCTCCTTTGTGCTCTCATGAAAGAATGTGGCTGGGATGAGAGGACAGTGATAAGCTGGAAGGACTCCATGCCAATTCCAGTTTTTTAGACAAAACATACTCAAAAAGGAGGAAGGGGTCAAAGAAAGGCACAAGGAAGTGACTCTCTTAGGCCCAAAGACAGTTACTATGGATATAATGGACGTTGATGGGAGAGTAGTATTAAAATTTAAATGAAGTTTATTGACATAACATGTATTAAAATTGGCAATAATTGTACCAACAGTTGTACAAGTAGATACAATCCACCATACACTGAAAGATGTGCTTATCGGGTGCTGATTGCACACGATATGCTCATAAGTCAGATTCACAAAAATACCAGACAATGACAAACATATACACACATATAACAAACAAGGTGCAGGCGCCTAGACTCCCACAGATGCACAAGGTCCCTATGGCTAATCGCCACATCAAAATAGCAAAAAGAAAAATCTAAACTAATAACAAAGAGGCATTGTGCATGTGTGGTCCCCCGGGGGGGGGTGAGGGGATGTGGATAATCAAAGACCACTAACTAAACCCATCTAAGAGGGCCCCACTGACTGTATCACCAACTGCTATATAGTATCCAAATGAGGAAAATGAAAAAGTTATTGAAACAAGGATTATTGCATGCGCATGCTCAAGGCATATCGAGGAATCCATTTCTGCAGTGTAATGAAACATGACATGCGAAGAAACTCTATAGGGTATGTAGAGAGATAAAACCACATAGTTGTTTGCTGCGGTCACCACCAAGTGCTATTCGCAAGATACAGCTGACTTGCTGGGGATAACCTGATTGATATATCAAAGTCAATCCTTAGGTCAGTAGATGGTGTTCCATCACATCATACTGTCCCAAAATCCGCTTATAACAAAGCACAGCCACACAGCTAGTCATGCGGGAAAGAGAGCTGAGACTGAAAGAGTTACGTTACCACCTCTCGCTTGTAGGGGGGCCGGACAGCGTCTCCTAGGTTTTCATGGTAGCTGAGCTGCACCGTGGTTTCTCCGCTTGTAAGTTAGATACTTTTCTGTGGTTTGCTCCATCTTGCTTTGTCCTATGGGGGCATGAGGGTAATTCTGCATCCTGACCCACTTGAATACAACTGAGACACCTATGAAAACGCAGCAGGGAGCAGCGAAGCCCACTGAAAGCACTACAGGCCTGATACCCCTGCAGGGTTTCCGACAGTCGGTGAGTAGGCAATTGGAGGGGGGAGCACAGAAATCACCTATCAACTTTGGTCACACGAAAGTCACCTTTGGGAACATCCTGACTTGTTGCCGTGAAAAGTGCATGGGACCACTATACTTCATTGTGCCTTAATCGTTGCAATATATGAACTGTGGAAACATTGATACATGTATATATGTGGTGGAAGTAGCCTCTCTCCCTGGGAATTAGCAAACATCACTAGTACATGTTCCCTGCAATATATTAATATGTTTTCAGCTACTTTGTAATATTAGTGGATATGGCTATCAATTTAGAGACCGGGTATTGATCTACCAGTGCCATATAGTATATCCATACAAGGTTGTCTCTTATATGCCATACATATCATCCTTTTTACAGGCTATATGCATTTAAGGTTATGACATATATATATATATATATATATATGTTTTCTATCCATTCACAATGGTATTAGTACTCCCTCCCATATATGACTGAGGGGCTAAGAATCTTGACGTATGAGATAAATAAAAAACGTTATGCTAATGTTTTCTGTATATGCGTAGCTGACAGGTTTTCAGGTAGCGCCGTTCTGTCCCTAATTTGTTATAATATATATGTTTGGCAGGACATTCCTTGTGAATGTTTTTGCGGAAGGGAGGCAGCAACCTGCGCTTTTCTTACCATATAGCCTAGCCCTAAGCGCGGCTTTTCAGGAATATCATTTATCTGATATCTGGTGAATTCGGAGTGGATAAGTATATCCCCCAGATTCTTAGCTCTCCGTGCCACCATCTTGGGTCCATCACCCACGATGTTGGCCAGATTTTTATCCCTGTGCCACAGTTTTTGATTCCATTTCTCCTTCCTTGTGGTCCAAGGATAGTAGACTTGCTTCTGGCCGCAGCCTTACCTTTGGCATTACGGATCTGTCTATGGGAATATCCCCGATTCCAAAATCTCATATACAGATCCTTGGATTCCCTACGCAGGTCCGTGGCATTTGAACAATTACGTTTAATTCTCATGAATTGTCCTGTAGGGATACCGTTCTTAAGCCAGTGGGGATGATGGCTGTCTGCTTGCAGCAAAGTGTTTGCTGCTGTTTCTTTGCGATAAGTGCAGGTGCTAATCATCCCTTCCTTCAAGCCTATCCCTAAGTCCAAAAAAGATAATTGGGATCGATCGTAAGTGTACGTGAGACATATGTTGCGCTCATTGGTGTTGAGCTGGTCAATGAATGTATGGAGTGTATCCACATCACCTGTCCAAATGACCAGCACTTCATCAATGTACCTCAGCCACGTGTGCACATGGCTGAGGTACATCGGACAGCTGAACACCTCTTCCTCCTCCCAACTACCTAAATGGAGGCATGCATAAGCATGTGCCCATGCCGCCCCCATAGAGGTGCCCTTGATTTGCTGTTAAGGTTACGCACCACCCTGGGGAGAGGATCTCCATCCAATTTCTTGTATGTATTAGTGTCTCCCAAGAGGCGTTTAGCCTCTTTCAAGGAACACAAAAAACTGCTGTTAAAACACCTTAATAGAAAATGGGATGTCTCCTTTCTGGAGACTTATATTGAACATAAGATAGTCCCTCGTGGACTAGGAGATAGAACTATACCAGCAGAACACCTCCATAATGACAGATTCCTTCCTAAATGGAAGGAACTGTGCGTTAATCATGGTATTGCGGTCATGAAATTAATAGTGGAGGAAGAGAATATTCAGTTGACTGAACTTAGAGATAAAATAGAGGAAAGTGCCAGGGGATTGGACCTTATGAAGGAGGATGAGGAATTTACCAGACAAAATGAGTTTCTAAAAAAGGAAATAGAGAAAGCACAACAAAATCTTAAAATAACTAAACAATTAAAATATAGGAGGGATACACAGGATTTTGAAAAGGATCAAGCCTTTGATCTGACAACCAGGAGAGGAAGGAGTAACTCCTCCAGAAGGGGCTTTCGATCCCAATCTATGAATAGACAGGACTGCTCCCCCCATCACAGATGAAAGCAATACCCATAGAGCAGTAACTTTTTTAGAGAAAGAGGGGGTGGGGGAGATTGTATCCCACTCCCCCTCCCAGGAGAACCCCCCTACCCATCTAAAGACGAGAGAAAACAGATCACAGAAAGGGAAAACCCCAAAACAAAGAATAAGAGGTTCGCGAACAAGAAGCCAGAATCGTTGGGACAGGCCAGAGAAGACCCAATAGGGAAATCAGATATGACTGTGATCAATCTGTCATCATTTCCCCTGGCCCCTAGACATGTTCAATTACTGCAACGTGGTATGTCCTTCTCACCCACGAGTAGTATGGACGAATTTACTGTCTACAAGGATGTGGTATTATACCTTAGGAAAATCTTCTTTAGTTCCTTGTACATACAGGATCCATTAGTAGGAACAGCAGGAGTAAACCCTGATGCGGATGATCAAAATGCAATTGATATCCTCAATTCATTGTTAGAGGAGAATAAAGAGGGTGGAAGCAGCCACTCCCCAACAAGGAGACTAGCAGATTTAAACATGAAATCTAAGAAAATGCCTCCCCTTAATAAAAACAAATGGTTAGGGATGTTTCTTTTTTTTGTTTTCAAAAAGTTTTTTATTTTGTTTTTTAGAATAACAGAGAAGCGGTTACAAATCCAAGACAATCAGAGCAATGAATACAAAGAGTGCAGGGATACACATTATATGCAAAAACTAAGTACAAAAATATACTGTTGAGTTATATATATCCATTAGAGCTATCGACATAGTCTGAAAGTCTGAGCTTTAGCTAAATAGATGAAGCATGTCTAGAAACCAAATCAAAGAGAAAAGAAAAAAAAACCAAGCAGGAAGAAAAAACGTACAAAATCGAAAATAAAAAGAAAAGAAAAACATAAAACTGTCAGGTTTGGAGCCTAAATAAGAACCAAGGATTCCAGATGGCATCATATTGAGGGATAGTGTCATGTAGGGTGTGATAAATTTTGTCAGCCAACATCATGTGGTCTATTCTTGCAATAACTTGAGAATATGGTACTGAAGCTGATTTCCAATGTAGAGCAACCACCCAATGCAAAGCTATACAAATGTTAGGGATGTTTCTTGTCAGGATTCAGATAGATCTAGGTGGGATTTTGTGGAAACATGTTGACCATGATAATCTCACTCAAATGGAACGCCAAGCACCTAAAGAGTTGAAAGAAGCCAAGAACATTATAATCAAAAGAAGTGACAAGGGAGGCAATGTCGTCTTGATGAACGACACTGATTATGAGAAAGTGGCTAAACGCCTCTTGGGAGACACTAATGCGTACAAGAAATTGTATGGAGATCCTCTCCCCAGGGTGGTGCGTAACCTTAACAGCAAATTGGACGATGCAGTGGAGGCGGGACTATTGACCAAACGGGAATTTGAATATCTATCTGTGGAGGACTACAATATACCCACCTTCTACTGCATACCTAAGGTGCATAAATCCCTTGAGAAGCCACCAGGGAGACCAATTGTGTCAGCAATCCATGGACCCCTTGATAGAATAGGGAAATATCTGGACTCGCTCTTTAAAGGGATGGTTGGTGAACTTAGATCCTATGTGCAGGATACACGCCATGTGCTGGCCAGGATAGCCGACCTTTCAGTTGAGGGGGAGGCATGGCTGGTCAGCATTGACGTCACTATACATGTCTATCCCCCATGAATATGGCATCTTAGCAGTTAGGAGTTCTCTGGAAAAAAGTTTCCCCCTCTGTGGTCCTCAGAATGAGTTCCTGTTGGAACTCCTTGATTTTGCTCTACACAATAATTTCTTTCAATTTGCCTCAGGATTCTACCAGCAAATCAAGGGCACCTCTATGGGGGCGGCATGGGCACCCGCTTATGCATGCCTCCATTTAGGTAGTTGGGAGTAGGAAGAGGTGTTCAGCTGTCCGATGTACCTCGGCCATTTGCACACGTGGCTGAGGTACATCGATGACGTGCTGGTCATTTGGACAGGTGATGTGGATACACTCCAAACCTTCATTGACCAGCTCAACACCAATGAGCGCAACATACGTCTCACGTACACTTACGATCGATCCCAATTATCTTTTTTGGACTTAAGGATAGGCTTGAGGGAAGGGATGATTAGTACCTGCACTTATCGCAAAGAAACAGCAGCAAACACTTTGCTGCAAGCAGACAGCCATCATCCCCACTGGCTTAAGTACGGTATCCCTACAGGACAATTCATGAGAATTAAACGTAATTGTTCAAATGCCACGGACCTGCGTAGGGAATCCAAGGACCTGTATATGAGATTTCGGAATCGGGGATATTCCCATAGACAGATCTGTAATGCCAAACGTAAGACTGCGGCCAGAAGTAGAGCAAGTCTACTATCCTTGGACCACAAGGAAGGAGAAATGGAATCAAAAACTGTGGCACAGGGTCCAGTTAGACTAATCACCATATATGGGGCCCAATGGGAATCGGTACAAAGAATCCTAAAAAAACATTGGGGAATCCTCAAAAACAATAAAATGATGGCCAACATCGTGGGTGATGGACCCAAGATGGTGGCACAGAGAGCTAAGAATCTGGGGGATATACTTATCCACTCCGAATTCACCAGATATCAGGATCCCACCTGGCTATCGGACTACCCGCGCTGTAAGGGCATGGTCCCCTGCACGAGGTGTCAGATATGTCCATTTGTGGCTAGGATGGACACTTTCAAGGACGCTATGGGACAGGGAAAATATGTGATCAAGGACTTGATCAATTGCTCCATCGCCAAAGTGATCTATATGATCACCTGTCCGTGTCCAAAAATGTATATGGGTAAAACTAAAAGAGCTCTCAGGACTAGAATAGGGGAGCATTTGAGAGAAATCAAAAAGGAAAGGGAGGGGGCTGTGGAGAGAAGGGAAAAGAAGGAAGAGAGACCAGTGGCGAAGCATTTTGCCCGTTATCATCAGGGCAAAACCGAGGGACTGAGGGTGAAAGGCATTTATGTCCTAAAACTACCGGCAAGAAGAGGTGACTTTAATCGTGTCCTACTCCAAAAAGAAAAATGGTGGATATATACCTTGAAGTCCCTCCTACCCTTAGGAATGAACACGGAACTGAGCATGCAACCCTTCTTGAATTAAGATGACGCCCCCCCTTTTCCCCACTCCCTATGCGGTTCTCCAAAAATCTCTCTATCTCTGATTAGTTGAAGCTTCCAACTCTCCAGTACCCTCTATAGTATTTCATTGTTTCCTGGCCACCAATGTCCCTATTCTGGTCCTAGTATCCCCCTTTGTAGGAGAACGACTGGAACCGTTAATCTCTGTGCACTGTTCATTCACACACATCTTCTAGTAACATTAGGCACTATAGGTGGTCCATTCACACATTAATCCCTTATTAGTGGTAAAACATAGACATTGTATGAATGGTAGATGTGACTGAGAAGGATTGGGGATTCCCAACAGAGATGTACGATATAAATGGATTCTGTTTTTTGTCTTTGTTTTCTCTCTGCATCTATAAACAACTGCTTAAACATGACCGCCTTTATTACAAGAACTGTAAAGAAAAAATATAGATCAAAGTCAGATACAAAAAGGACTTTTTATCCGGGCTTGACATCACTGGCAGTTTTTCTGCTTTAGCCCGTCCCTGTTTGGATAGAGTGGTTAAATCAAGAAAGAAGGGGCGGCGGCATCTTGGAGCAATAAGAGGGAGAGATGCCTGCCGGGCCCCTTTACGTCCAGTTGAAGCTAAGTAACCACTGACGTTGCGAAACGCGTCAACGTAACCACGCTGTGCAGACGCCTACTCAGCCACCTCCCCCTCCTCATGGGAGATGGGGACGCTGTGGACAGGAGAAATCATATCCCTCCTAAAGGAACCGCCAAATAATTCCCTATTAGCTGCAGCTGTAGCCTGAGTTCACAAAAGGAACGGACTGCCATCCATCACGCCCCCATAGGACAAAACAAGAAGGAGCAAACCACAGAAAATTATCTAACTTACAAGCGGAGAAACCATGGTGCAGCTCGGCTACCATGGAAACTTAGGAGATGCTGTCCGGCCCCCCTGGAACACCATCTACTGACTTAAGGATTGACTTTGATATATCAATTAGGTTATCCCCAGCAAGTCAGCTGTATCTTGCGAATAGCACTTGGTGGTGACGGCAGCAAACAACTATGTGGTTTTATCACTCTACATACCCTATAGAGTTTCTTCGCATGTCATGTTTCATTACACTGCAGAAATGAATTCCTCTTTATTTTTTCGATATGCCTTGAGCATGCGCATGCAATAATCCTTGTTTCAATAAATTTTTCATTTTCCTCATTTGGATTCTATATAGCAGTTGGTGATACAGTCAGTGGGGCCCTCTTAGATGGGTTTAGTTAGTGGTCTTTGATTATCCACATCCCCCCCCCCACCCCGGGGGACCACACATGCACAATGCCTCTTTGTTATTAGTTTAGATTTTTCTTTTTGCTATTTTGATGTGGCGATTAGTCATAGGGACCTTGTGCATCTGTGGGAGTCTAGATGCCTGCACCTTGTTTGTTATATGTGTGTATATGTTTGTCATTGTCTGGTATTTTTGTGAATCTGACTTATGAGCATATCATGAGCATTCAGCACCCGATGAGCACATCTTTCTTTTCATTATTTTTTATTGAAATTTTCATATGAACAATAGTATAACAGTACATCCGTATACAGTTACAGGAATTCCTTAGTTGCTTCTGTGAATGCATCCAACGCGTACTTCAACATATCACGGTGTACACTTTATAGTAATTGTTAACCGAGTTAAACTGAGTATTACAAACTTTTTTCTTGTATTCTCAAGAATGGGACTGGGACTGGAAGCCTCCCCCCCAGACACCCCATCTGGGAACAAACTGTGTCCGGAGAGGTACTCCCCCTCCCCCCCCATGTTCTCAATTATATTCCAGTTGTTAGAACAATTATTTCTTGGAACTCCCAATTTCACTCCATATTATATATCATATATACTTATTTGTACTGGTGCAATGTAACATAGAAATGCTAACAAAGCTCAATATCAAAGAAACTGAAGTCAAATATACGGCTGAGTGTTTAAGCTTTAACTTAACAAAAAAAAAGAGAGAAAGAAAAGGTGAAAATAAAAACTATAAGAAATTATAAACTAAAGAAACGTAAAACCAAACATAAGATTGCAATGACAACCTCTTACCACCTATTGAAATTTTAGTTATTATGTCCATACCTGAATATTAATGAGAAGTTTCTGGAACTCTTGTGCACCATGGAGCCCATTCACTCTTTAATTTTGCCATTGAAGTAATGGAATGAGCGAAAAAGTTTTCATATTGGTAGTGGGTGTTTACTCTATTTATTACTTCACTAATATTTGGTATACTGTTTGATTTCCATTTTGAAGTGATGGATAAACGTGCTGCTATTAATATGTGAGTAGTTAAACGTCTGTAATTTATCGGTATTTTTTCTATTCCTAAGTTAAAGTGGAGTTCCACCCACTTTTACAACTCTTCAGCATCCCTCACTAAACTGTGCACTGGAAATGAATTGGATATTTTTTTTAATCTTTTTTCTCAGCACCTCCTGTATATCTGCTGTATTCATTTCTCACTTCCTCCTCCCTGGCCGTGGCCCATCGCATCATTTCCTGTTTGCAATGCCTTCTGGGAGGGGCGGCAACTTCCTCCGACACTGCCGTTGCTATGGAAACCTGACCTGAAACCTATTCCACTGCTTGTGCTGCACTGAGCATGTGCGAGATCTGCAAGGATGAGATCCAGGAAGAAATACAAGTCTGGCTTCAGATGCCCACACTTAAGATGGCCGCGGCCTGCTGGAAGTTTATAAAATAACAAACTACTGCTATAAACTAACAAAACAGACCTTAGTTTACAGACTCACTTTACTAGAATACATTAAGCTTGTGTATTATAGGGGGATTTTTAATTAAAAAGTATCATTTCGTCCGGAACACCACTTTAAGGAGAGCTAATGCAGGAGTGGGAGAGAAGATAATTCCAGTGATTTTTGCTAGTAAAGAGAAAACCGAGTTCCAGAAGCTTCTTACAGATTTACAATCCCACAATATGTGAAATATCGTTCCCTTGCTACCACAGTTTCGCCAACATTGTATATCAGAATTATGGAAGATTTGTGAGATTCTCATCGGAGTTAGGTAGCTTCTGTATAGCAACTTAAGGGGTATATCCCAATGGTTAGTACAATGGGAATATAAATAGTTAGCCTGAATAGCTTTGTTCCACTCAGATAAAGCAAATTTACTCCTAAGGTCTCTTTCCCAGTTTAGCATACTAGCAGTTTTAGTTTGCTTATGTGTATTTTGTAGATATTTGTAGAACCATGTGAGACCTTTAGGTTTGTTGACAGAGGTGGATATGTATGTCCACACTTCTGGGTTATGGCTAAGAAAGGAGTGTGGATATTTAATATGATAGTGGTGTAGCTGGATATTTGCATATGTCGGTGTTGATGGGCTTTGAGCTTTGAATTGTGTATATGTCACATTTTTTGAAACGTCTTTTTCGTTTATTTTTAAGGAGGGAATAAGGTATTCGTACATGCCTAAGGAAATTACTCTCTTCTGTAAGGCTTTGCTACCATCAGCTTTTGCATTAACTGTTTTCCATGCATTTACTGTTGCATTTATAGAGGGAAAGTTGGGATGAAACAATGGTCTGTTCGTAAGTGTGGCTAATAGAAGTGAAGGTAGGTCTCTGTTTTGTACTATTGCTTTTTCTATTTGCACCCATAATTTCTCTGACGTTTGAGAGAACCAAGATTTGGCCTGGTCCAGAAGTGCTGCTACATAATAATTGTGTATACTGGGGAAACCCATTCCACCTTTCTGTCTTTGTTTTTGTAAGGTAGAGTATGAGAGTCTTGCCATTTTGCCAGCCCATATAAATTTCCTTAGTAGTTTATCTGTTGTGATAAAGAAGTGATCAGGTAAGATGATAGGGATAGTACGGAAATAATATAATATTTTTGGTAAAACAGTCATTTTGAAAGCAGCTATTCTCCCTATCCATGAGAGTTCATGTGAGGAGATGTGTTCAAGGTCATTTTTTATTGTATTTAATAAGGAGGGGTAGTTATGGTCGTATACAGTGGCAGAAGGGTAAGAGAGATTTATCCCCAAATATTTCAAATATTTGTGAGCCCATTCAAAAGGGAAGTCAGATTTTAACTTTTTAAGGTTTGATTTATTAATATGTATAGGGAGAATTGAAGATTTGCTAATGTTGAGCTTATAATACGATATTTTCCCAAAATCCTTAAGAATTTGTTGAGTTCTGTCAAGAGATGTGGTTGGTGAAGTTAGTGTCAGAACCACATCATCAGCAAATAGTCCTATCCTGTGATCTACATCCGACACCACAATGCCTTTGATAAGAGTATCCTTTCTTATCATCTTCGCCAGGGGTTCCATCACCAGTGAAAAAATCAGTGGCGATAGAGGACAGCCCTGGCGGGTCCCATTGGTTGTATGAAATTTATCAGACATGGCATTAGAGGTATAAACCTGTGCAGTTGGGACTGTGTAGAGTGCTGAGATAGAAGAAAGGATAGGACCGCTAAGGCCGAACTTAGCAAGTGTCGCTAGAAGATACCCCCCAGTGGACCCGATCGAACGCCTTTTTGGCGTCTAGCGTCAGGAACACTGTGGGCACCTTTCGCGTTTCTGCTATTTTGAGGAGGTTGTACATTCTACGGGTTCCATCCAGAGCTTGTCTCCCTTTTACAAAACCTACTTGATCCGCTTTGATTAGGTAAGGGGTTACTTCCGCTAAGCGGTTAGCTAAAATTTTTGAATATATTTTCAAGTCTGTGTTGAGCAAGGATATGGGCCTAAAGCTTTGTGGGGCATCTGGTTTTTTCCTTGGTTTGGGGAGGGCTACTATAACTGCTTGGAGCATTTCTTCTGGAAATATGCTGTCAGTGGTGGCTTTCTGGAAGAGTTTATTCATATATGGCACTAAAATACTGGAGAAGGCTTTATAATACTCTACCAGGTGATTTGTTGTGGGGTAGAGATTGGACAGCTAGGGCAATTTCTTTATTTGTCAATTATTATTAAGTACAATAATTGGTCACTATTTAGAGAAGGGAGGTTAACTGAATTAAGGAAAATATTGATTCCTCTGTCGGTAGGTTGTGTCGTTGAGGGGTCTTCTTTCAAATTGTATAGTTGTTTATAGTACTTACAGAATGCATTTGCAATGTCCTTTGGGTGGTGCACTGCTTGCAAGGTGATAGGATCTATAATGTAGGATAGTTTAGATTTTTGTTGTTTTTTGCGGATGTAGGCCGCTAAAAATTTGCCAGCCTTGTTTCCTTGAGTGTAGTGTGTAGCTCTAAATTTTTGCAAGTATATTTGATGTTCTGAAATTAAATGATCCCTTACCTCTTGTCTACTTTGAGTTAATTCTGTGTTTATCGTGGGGAGGGATTTGCTTTGTGCTGTTGTTCAAGGGATGTAAGTTTAGCCATTAAAGTGGTAAATGTTTTTAATTTCTTTTTTTTTTCCCGCACTGCTGTTTGTAAAAGTAGGCCTCTGCTAAATGCTTTGTGTGTACACCACAACGTGAAAATGTTCGTATCCGGAGTTTCATTAAGTTGAAAGAACTCTTTGATCTGATCACGCAAACCATCTCTGTGTTTAGGATTATTTAGGATTGATATATTGTTTCGCCACAAACGTATAGGTGACGCTGCGTTTTTTTCCTTAATCGAGAGTGAAACAGGCGCGTGATCAGACCAAGAAATTGGATGGATTTTAGCAGATAATGCGTTGTTAAGGCAAGCTAGGTCAGCTACAAATAAATCGATTCTTGAATAGGACTTATGAGGAGCTGAGTAGTAGGTGAAATCTTTCTCTCCTGAATTGACGCAACGCCATACGTCATACAGATTAGAAGAGTGTAAAAAGGATTGAACTTCAGTACGCATGGATTTTAGTGGAAATGAGAAATCTAGTTGTTTGTCAGGAACACAATTAAAATCCCCGCAATATAATATCAAGCCTTTTTTGATGTTCTCAACCTTTTTTTTGAGGGCATTCAAAAAAGACAACTGTCTGCAATTCGGAGCATATACATTAATGATAGTATACATAGTATTATTTAATTCACAAATCAGTATAATATATCTCCCCGCCTTATCGCTTACTATTTCCTGCAGATTAAATGCAACATTTTGGTTAATAGCGATCAACACCCCTCCCTTTTTCTTTGGGCCTGAAGCCGTGAAAATATGTGGAAATTGTCTGTCCTTGCATATAGGATGTTTTTGCTGGATGAAGGGAGTTTCCTGGATACATAACACATTGCTCTTTAGGGATTTTGCTTGCTGCCACATAGCTCTCCTTTTGAAAGGACTATTAAGACCATGAGCGTTTATAGTTAAAAAATTAAGAACCATTGGACTGTAGGGGAATATTCTTAGATGTAGATATATTCAAAATTTGAGTTGTGGAGCAGTTCAAAATGGTACCTGTAGTTAAAGTTGTCATAACCTTGAGTGAAGGGTGCTCATTCAAGAGAAGTAGTTGCACAGAGGAATTAGGCTCCGGATTGTTGTCATCAGGTTTGCCGTGGGTGGTTATCGGTGGTAGAGTAAAAAAGAAAAGGTGAAAAACGTCAACATTCAAGCAAAAAACAAAACTTAAAAAATTGAGGGTATTTTCCTCGTAGTGCGAGTAAAATCGCATAAGAACACTTGGGGGTACAGGCTCCTAATAGCCAGCTTCAACCCTTGGATTAGGTGAGTAAACATCAGGTATGTTGTTAGTTTCTAATGCATGAGAGATCAGTCAAGTGTCGTTGGCTGTTTTCCATTCTGGGGATATACCTCTAGGGGTTTTGGTAGTGGGGGTGTCTTCTTCTTCAGCTGAGAGAAGCCCCCATTTTCTTTTGAGTTGAAGGCCCTCTTCCAAAGACCTAATAGTGTAGGTACGACCATCTTTAGTGACAAGGAGTTTCGTGGGGAAGCCCCAAGAGTAAGGGAGTTTGCTATTACGTAGTAATTTTGTTAGTGTCAATAGCTTTTTTCTTGCCAACATTGTGTGCTGGGAGAGATCCGCATATATAGCAATGCCCGAGTAGGGATTGGGTAATGCTTGAGTTTTGTCTCGCAAAGCGCATTAAGTCATCCTTGACGTGGAAGAAGTGTATGCGAGCTATGACGTTGCGGGGTATTTTTTCTGGTATGTATTGCGGCTTAGGTAGTCTGTGGGCCCGATCTACCGTAATTTCCCCTGTTGGCGTGTCTGGGAGCAGGTCTTGGATTAGTTGCTGAACATAGTTCCGGAGTTCAGAGGGAGGTACAGATTCCGCTACTCCTCACAGTTTTATATTATTTCTGCGGGACCTATCCTCTAAATCCGCCATCTTGTTTTTTAGGGCTTCCAACTCATCATCTTTTTCATTATGGGCGTCCACTAATTCATTACGTGCTGTTGTGAATTCTGCCATTTTGTCTTCTACATGGCTAACTCTCTCCCCAATTTCAGTAATATCTGTTTTTAGTTGTGATATGCATTCCATGAGGTCCCTGTGCATGGACCCCCGCAGTGAGACCAACATCTCTTTCATGGTAGTGTCGCTTAGGGGCTGGCCGGACGTTGGGAACTCCTGGATCTGCTCAATAAACTCAGTGGTACTGTCATGGGATGTATAGTCCTCCTCATTTTTTTCCCCTGCATAAGTATGGGCAGAGGAACGTTTAGGGGCTGCTTTTTGTGGGCTCTGAGAAGGGGTATGGCAGGTGGAAGAGCGGCTGCTGTGGCCTGGAGAGAGAGATGGATGTCTGCTATCTTCTCTCCCTTTCCCTCTGTTGTCAGTCTGCCTGGCGCGCTGCTGCCTGTGAGCGGCGGCGCCATCTTGGATCTCCGGCGTGCTAGCCGAGGGATAAAATTCCGTCAATTTGCGGGGTCCCCCTGGGGGTTTTCTCTTACCCATCGCTGGATCGATGTTCAGGGGTTCTCCGGCTTTCTCGGTATGTGTTTACCGGCTTTCGTAGTCGCTTTATGCGGGCCGCTGCAGCTGGCTATCACGGAGCTCTCTCCTTATGCGGCCATCTCCTCCGGCTGCTGGCCACGCCCCCAAGCACATCTTTCAGTGTATGGTGGATTGTATCTACTTGTACAACTGTTGGTACAATTATTGCCAATTTCAATACATGTTATGTCAATAAACTTCATTTAAATTTTAATACTACTCTCCCATCAACGTCCATTATATCCATAGTAACTGTCTTTGGGCCTAAGAGAGTCACTTCCTTGTGCCTTTCTTTGACCCCTTCCTCCTTTTTGAGTATGTTTGCTTAAGTTATGGATATGACCTCTAAATTAGAGGAGTGACGCTGGGTAAGAGTCACATATTGCAGACTAGGCATTTACTTTCCAGGTGGTTCCCCCCCCCCTTTTTCCTTTTAGACAAAACATTTATAACAAAATGTGCCGGGTTAACTAATCTAATGGTAAACAATGTAATCACAATTATTTTGAATCTGTTTTCCAAACATGGTAAAATGTAGGTTACATTTAACCGTGTATTACACAAATCGAATATCCTTTGATAGTGGAAACAGTGCATTTAAAAAAGGGAAATTAAATAAAATTAAGTATTAATGAGTATTCATTTCTAATGAGTTTAACAATTTTATTAATAATATAGATATATTGAAACAGGTTTAGACAACCTTTGGTTGGAAATGAAATCCAGGTTATTGGGGACATTTGTAAAAATGGGATTAGTTTAGATTAAGATAACAATTTTGTAATTTTACATTTATACAATAAGCCCTTATTGAGAGAAAAAAAGATTAAGATGAGGTTGTTATTTCGAATACAGCTGCCATAATATTTAACAAAGACAAGATGGATGGGATACATAAGACGTTTTTCTACAAAAATGAAATTTTAAGGTTTTTGATAATAACTTGATGTGCGGGCCATGATGTGAGAGTAATAATAAATAAAATTTAAATATAACAGACCCATCACATCAAGTCCACACACCCTGTTAGGATAGATGCCACCTGCAGCAAGTTGTTTTATAGTTTTTGATGCCTTATGGTCCATCATACAGATTCTTGGTCCTTTTGTTTTATTTATTTTTATTTTTTGAAATCCAAAGCAGAATGTGTGGATTGTGAAATGATGTGCCCCTTTTCCTTGTAAGTACAGTGGTATAAGCAGAAGAATAGTTTGGATTTATGGGCATCTCTCCATGAACGCAGGGTATTGTTATCATTTATTATAATATCGCCAGGAAAAAGTTGTCTTTTGAAACATGAAACTGGAGTTCTTACACAAACAGTGTGATAGAAAACAAGCCATTGTAATATATTTATGCAAGCTGGACCCAGTAATGAAGGGTTCATCCCAATATATCAGCGCTGTAGCTTTATGCAAAGGTGCTATTAGACAAAGTTAGACATTATTTTGGTCAAACATTTAATTTTTAATGGTCCGACATTCTGCGCAGCAAATATACAGCTAACTATATGTTTGTCTAATGAAAGGTTTAAAAAGAATGTATATTTATATAGATAGTCGAGATATCGAGAGCTTTTGGTTCCATTTGAAGGGCCAGAAGTTTGTTTTTACTTCAGCAGGTAAACCAATCAAGCATGCCAAGTTAATTTGATCGGCTGTTTTCAGCCTTCCAGGTTCTTGCTGAGGTAGCCATATTAACTTTAAAACTCACACATGGAAGCAGACCAGGCGACTCTAAGGATGCTGCATTACAGCCCCGGACACTTGATGGGTCTGTGCAACTCACAGATTCCACCCTAGTTCTGGCCCAGTATCGTTTGGATTAATAATTCAACTTTAAGGACCCCAGAATGAGAAGAACAAGTGGTCCACAGGGGGCAACTTCTTATGAAACAGGACTTTGGAAAAGGTGATCATTTATGTCTGCCAGCCACTCTTTTCCCTCCAGCTTGACACATGGACCGTGTCATCAGTCACAAGCAGTTATGGCTGCCTTAGTAAATGAGCATGGGATAGAGCCAGGGTTCTCCACAGTTGTTTTTATAACATACCACTTCTTGTTTTACCTGTTACTAAAGGTGTTACCAAAAGCTGAACATCCCTTCCAGAGATTACAAAAACATATATCCAGATGCCCAAGTTAGGATCTTACAAGTATGTATTTTGTCTGTATGGACATGTCTTCTGTATGTCCAGTGGCAAATGCTACTGCAAAGGCCACAGTAAAAAGTGTTATCAGAAATAGTTTGTAAATATAGAGCGCAGAAAGTACAGAGAGTAACAGAGGAAATCATTTTTATAGCAGAGTCCTTACTAGAAGTTTTGAGGTTTTATTTTTTTACACCCCCTACTGTCTACAATGTAGCGGACAAAGTAGAGTAAGAAACTAGAAAACTTTTGCCTGAATGTTTTCTTATATTTTATCAAGCCCCTAAAGGGGGATGTTGGACTCTCTCCCTATGGGATTTGGTTTGGGAGTGTGTTACTCACTTGCTTATATTTTGTCTCAGCAGCTGAAGTCCTCCATTTGGATCTCACAGAGAATGTTGCTGATCTTTTAGGGTTTTTACAAACTCATGTATGTGTTTTCTCCCCAATTCCAGATCCTAAAAGTTTGGAAGGATCTAAAACTAAAGCCAGGTAACTTGTGGATTTTTAAGAGGCATTTATATATAAGGAAATGTTTGGAGACTCAATACAGCATGTATTTCATGTACAGTTTTTGCTAAACTTGAAGGAAAAGTCACCTGGATCCACACCACACGCTGCAAAAATGACTAAATTAAAGAAATCTCTGTGTTTAATTTATTTCCCTCTTGTGATCACAGTCTAGGGTACTTTGATTCAATTGCTTTAATTGTAAGGGATATATATATTTGAAAAGTAGTTTAGCCATGTTGAAGTCATATTTTGTCTTTTGTACGTCTTCCATTTTATGTAGAATTGTCTGTGTTTACATATGCTGATAAGTCAGCATGTCCACAATTAAGCTAGAAGGCCATTCTGGCCGCAGGAGTGTACAGCCAGTACTCTGTAAATATGTCTTATCAATCATTTGTTTTTCACAATGAAAAGTCATTTGGTAATGAAAAAGTTGCTCAGCTATTATTTTCTCCACAATGGATTTTTTTTTGCCTCTTTGACCAGGACTACCTCCACCTAAGCGTGTGGAGGTTCCAGGTTAAAGGTGATAGCAGGTATGGTTAGTGATCAAAATATTGATCAAAAGAGGGGAGACTGTAATGGAAATTTGTAAGTTCTGTTAATAATTGTATTCTATTTTGTATGTATTGCACACTGCCCTCACTGTGCACACAGCACTAATAATGTTTTCAGTACATGTTTACATTCTTTTGAGTCCTGATTAGAATTAGCCTGCCAATGTAACGCCCCTTGTTACCATAAACGTACAATTGTAATATTAATGTGATACCTACGTAATCATGTGTGTAAAAACCTTCAATTGCGTCATAATAAAGCAAAACAGTTATTTGGAAAGATGCTGAGCGTATCTTTTGTGTCTGTTCCCTACTGCAGTAGTTATTATTAATTTGGAACCACTAATCAAAATGAGGATAGGAGTTGCCTATCATCAATTTAACCAAGTCACTCGATGACAGCATATTTAATCACCACGACTCACCGACAGTGTGGGGTCCTTTACCAATGGGAACTATATAACACAAAAACAGACAGAGGCTCAAGAATGACCTTCAGTGGGAAGGTACCAAAGAACCAACTGCGGTATAGCAAAAAAAAATATGAAAACTTTATTGTAATTTTTTTTTTTAAAAGGAACATGTTTATTCAAAAAAGCAAAAAGAAAAGCATATATACATGGTTTACATTTTACAAGTGGTTGAATCGATAAAAATGTGTGGCATATGAATGGGCTTACATTTTGAGTATCTTAGTCTAGAGAGCTCTGACATTCTTACAATAGTATACAGTGTAAGTTAACAGAACATAGAACTATCTGGGCACTCCGTTCACATAGTAAGGCCTTAATTGCATGCCAATGTGAGAACAGTTTTAACACCTCTACTCAAATCATACGTATTTCTATACATCACATGTATTCGTGTTATTGAGCCACGTATCCCAGACCTTATTATACTTCGTGGGACATCCCCTGTGTTTATATATTACTTTTTTGTATGGTAGGGATATGTTTACTGCTTTAATCCAGTCCTGGAAGGTGGGAGGAGCGGCCCTCATCCAGTGTTTTGCCACTAGTTCTCTGGCACAAAAAAAGTGTTTCATATAGGAGGGTAGCTGTGAATTTATCAATAGTTACATCTGGAAGTAGCCCTAACACACATAATCTCGGTTCCAGTTGAACAGGGGAGCCCGTTTCGTCATGTAAAAATGTAATAATTTGTGACCAATAGCTCTGGATAGCCGGACAGGACCACAAAAGGTGAAAAAATGAACTGGATAAACTGGTACACTGTGGACACTGTGTGTTCTGGTTCTGGGAGAATGTAGCTATTCTGGCTGGTGTTAGATATGATTTGTGGATTATGTACAGCTGAGTGAGACGCTCTGGTAACCTTGGGGACAGCTTTTTAACGTTTTCTAGAACCTCATCCCAATCAGCGTCCTCCACTGGACCTATGTCCTCCTCCCATCTAAGTTTCGACGTGTCTATGATACCTGCAACCGTGCGTGCCCGAAGAGTGCCATATAGGGTTGATATTAATTTGGCCGAGTCTACCCCTGTGATCAGATCCACCAGAGGAAGTACCTGTGGGTTTGGGAAGCCATTTCCAAATTGTGTTTGTAGGGCATGTTTCAGCTGCCTGTAGTTAAATGACATGTGTGTGGGTAGCTGAAACTCATCGCAAAGTGATTGGAAGTCTCTCACCCCCAGTGGGGTGACCACCTGGTGTAGGAATATGATCCCCCTTGCTGCCCAACCGGCGGCCCCTGGGACTGATAATAGTTCTCTCATTTGTGGGTTGTGCCATAGAGGAGTATGAGAGTGATAAAAGTCAGCCCCAGTTAGTTTTAATGCTATCTCCCAGACGCGGTGGTGTTGTGTCAGTAGAGGTCCCCGCTCTACCGCCCCCCTCCTACCCTCTCTACCCCTAAACAGTACTTGTAAGGGAGAGTAAGTGTCCTTGTTTGGTTTATTACACACGAGGGTCTGGTATTTGACGCTGTCTACGTTATGAATGTAATAAAAGTACGATAACTGTGCGGCTATATAATATGAGTGAAAGTCGGGGAGGGCCACCCCCCTGAGGAGGTAGGGTTTTTAAGGGTATTCCAAGCTATTTTCTGTCTATTCGGGCCCCCTATAAATGAATTAATAAGTTTGTCAATTGTTTTGAATACTTTGAGGGGGATGAGCACCGGGGAGTTCCAAAACACATATAAAAATTTTGGCATTATGATCATTTTAATAAGGTTGATCCTATCCATTACCCCCAGTGGAAGTCATGCCCATATTTGTGTATGTGATTTGAGATATAGGAATAACGGTTCTATGTTATTATCCAAAAATTCCGTGGGGTCCCTAGTTATCTGTATTCCAAGATATTAAATACATGCCACTCTCCTCAAGGGGAAGGTTGCTGATAATCTAGTGGGCGGTGATATATCTATGGGCAATATTTGTGATTTTGACCAGTTCATTCGCAGCCCCGAGTGTGCGCCAAACTCTTCTATCGTCTAGAGGGCAGCTCGTAGGGACGGGCCTGTGTCTTCTAAATATAGGAGCATGTCGTCTGCATAGAGACTCACAGTCTCCACCAAGCTCCCCACCCGGAGACCTCGTATTTCTGGATTGTTCCTAATAGAGATGGGGAGTGGCTCCACTGCCAGTGTGTAGAGGAGTGGGGATAGGGGGCATCCTTGTCTAGTCCCCCTCTCTAGGGGAAATGGGTCCGACGTTATCCCGTTCATTGTTGCACGTGCCTCGGGTAGGAAATAAAGTAATTTAACCCATTTCACAAAGTTGGGTCCAAACCCGAATTCCCACAGGTAGCCCCATTCCACGGAATCAAACGCCTTGGCGGCGTCCAATGCCACCACTGCCCTGCTCCCTATCTCTTCATGAGCTGCTGAGATATTCATGTATAGGCGACGTAGATTCATAGCTGTGTTTTTCCCAGGCATGAATCCCGTCTGATCCGGGTGTATGAGGGACAGTATGATTTGGTTCAGGCGGACAGCCAAGACCTTTGCCAAGATCTTGATATCGGCCTGTAGCAACGAGATTGGGTGATAAGACTCGGGAAAAAGGGGGTCTTTGCCCGGCTTGGGGAGCACTATGATCACCACTTGTCTAAGTGAATGGGGAAGTGATTCGGACTCAAATATGTGTTTATACAGTTTCAATAACTCAGGTATCAACTCCTCTGAATAAGCTGCATAGAAGTCTAATGGCAGGCCATCCAACCCAGGGGCTTTTGCAGGCGCCAGTGATGCCACAGCTGCCGCAACCTCATCTGCAGTTATGGGCGCTTCAAGCTCCGTAAACTGGGATTCCGAGATTTGGGGGAAGGGTATATCCTGGAGAAAGGTACGGGTTTCCTGTGCAGTGACCTGTACTTCGTTAGTGATCTCATCTAATTTTTCAGTGGCCTTTTGTAGTGTCATTCTTAAGGAGGTTTTAATTCTATTGATACGTGTTGTCAATATGGTCCGGACATGCAGTTTAAAGGATTCCCAGACCATATCCACTGGAACGATGTCCCTGTTGGTGTTAAAGAAGAACTGCCATTCCCCCTGTATGTCCTCCTGATATCCCAGAGCCGATAGCCAGAACGGATGAAGGCGTCACACTCTAGGCCCTGCTGGTGGAGTGAGTGTCAAGGAAGCCCAGCAAGGAGTGTGATCAGATAAAGACCTAGTGTGATAGCATGAGTCAGTTAGCAAGGGGAGTAAGGTATTCGAGACCAAAATCATGTCAATACGTGACATTGAGTGTGTTGCAGAGAAACATGAAAATGCTTGGGCTTCAGGGTGTTTATGACACCATGTGTCGGTAAGTGAGAATTCAGTTAAGATGTGCCCAAGCCTGGTAGTGTTAGGGAATAGAGTATCTCGACTCAGCTGTAACCGGTCCACTAATGGATCAAGGATCATATTGAAATCACCGAGCCATATGGTCGGGACCAAGGGATGTTTTGTCATAAAAAGAAGGCCCTCGTTAATCAGAGTGGATGTGTATGGCGGGGGGATATAAAGCGCCATTATGAGATATTGAATACCTGATAGGGTGCAGTGCAGGAAAATAAATCTGCCCTGAGGGTCAGTTCGTACTGAAATTCAGCTAAACGGAGTGGTCTTGGCAATCAAGATAGATACCCCCCGTGAGTATGGAGTGTGGGTGGCATGATAGGTCCAGCCTATCCACGGATGCTTTAAGGCCCTTTGGAGTTGTCCGGTAACATGTGTTGCAACCAGGACAGATATGTCAGCCCGGTACGTTTTAAGACACCCAAATATCGCGGATCGCTTAATCTTGTCCCGAAGTCCTCTAACGTTCCAAGTTAGGAACTTTATATTAGTCATACTGTAATTGTTGTATGTTATGGAGATACACGGCACATAGTTTTGCCCGAGGCGCCTTTACCCACACTCCACACCACAAAAGCCCCTCGCAGCCATGCATTAGTAATCTGTAACCTGTATATTGACCTCTGCTGCAATGTAACGTATCATAAACATAGTTCCTTAACAAAACCAAATAATATTTCCCCTCCCCCCTCCCTGCCCTCCACCTCCCAAACTTGGCTGGGGCATTCAACCCAAAACCCGTGCGATTGCATGTAAACATCTTGCTACTCACGCCTGAGAGAAGTGATCGCACTATTTTAACATTCACCCACTGGTGGCTCAGCAATGCTTTTAGTAGCAGAACGAATACCGCCAGTGGGGGCGAACAAACGCTGGCAACAAATTCAGCAATGTAAGTATAGGACGGGATTGCTGAGCAGTAGCCGTCAGATATGACTCTAACCGACCACTCTGCTGTGATATTTAGCAACTATACACAAATATTGCATAAACTTTTGACATAAGAGAACACCTCAAATCAATTATTGATCCCCCCCGCTTACAGGAAATATAAAAGGAGAAAAAACTGGGGAGGGGAAAAGGAGTTCCGCTGGAAAAGAGGTGGACATATAGGTAGGAGACCAGTAATCCGGAGCTCTGTGTGGGCAGACCTGTCTTTGCACGTCTCAGTCTCAGGGATCCACCCTCTCTCAAGTAGTGAGTTTGGCCTTGCAGTACCTGAAAACCCCACGTAGTTGGGGGTAAAGTGTGCTATGTCCAGCGTAACCTCATTGGAGTTAGGAAGCACTTATATGTATAATAAGTGAGTCTCTGTTCGTACAGAAAGTAAGAAAATAAAACGGGGGGGAATGTAACTTACGAACACCCAGATCTGTAGGATAGATAGACTATCTGGAAGGACGGTTTCTCTCCGCTTCAAGCTGATCCAGCCAGGCCACCGCCATCGTCGGGTCCTCAAAAAAGTGCGCACAATCTTCTCCCACCACGTGGAGACGGGCTGGAAACAGCATGGCGTACTTTAAGTTGTGGATCCTCAGTCGCCTTTTGACCTCTCCAAAGCACGCCCGCTGTTTTTGGACCTCCGCGGAGAAGTCCGGGAACGCCATCACATGTCCCGATTGAAAGGGTATGTTCCCTTTGGTTCTTGCCAGACGAAGGATGGTGTCTCTGTCTCTGAAATTTAATAGCTTCGCTGTGAAGGTGCGTGGTGGTGCCCCTTCAGGAGGGCGGCGTGCGGGCATTCGATGAGCGCGTTCCACTACGAATGAAGTGGAGAAGGCCTCTCTGCCATATGCGGTAATGAGAAGCTTTTCTAAGAAGGTGGCTGGGTCAGGACCCTCCGTGCCCTCCGGTAATCCAATGAATCGGATATTGGATCTGTGGGATCTATTTTCGAGGTCGTCTTGTTTCTGAGCTAATTGCTGGAGCTGACACTGCAAGTCCTCTTGGGAGTGTTATAAGGGGTATAATATGTCTTCAGCTCTGCTAATTCTGGTCTCCGCTTCCGTGACTCGCTCACGGATTTTGGTCATGTCCTGGCGGATTAGCGAGATGTCCACCTTCACCTCCTCTATCTTGGTGGTTAATGTTGATTGGCATAGGGAGATCGCCTCCAGGACCCTTGCAGTGCCTGCAGCCTCGTGCTCTGCACGCTGGACAGTGGAAGGTGCTGCTGAGGTGCCATCTTGCCCCTCCAGGTACCGATCTACTCTCCGGTACCTGTCTAAGGAGGAGGATGCCGCGGTGTTTCTCTTCGGCGGAGACATGGTGTTGCAGGTTAGGCAGGAGTACACAGCGCGAACTTGGAATAGTTTGCCGGCTAGAACGATACAGGATAGCACTGACAGGATATATCACTAGCGGAGCTCTGCTCGGACACGTCCGCTCACATCGCTGTCCAGGCCACGCCCCAACTTTATTGTAATTTAAGCATCAATAATTGTCCAATCTGCCGGCCCAATCGCCATCAACCCTCCAGAACACCAACAAAATTGGGACAACGTTGTCACAAAACTAAAGACACACTCAGATGAGCTCAGAGCCATATACGCACATTTTAACTATCATACTTTCAGCATTGACATTATAACAGGAATAGGAGATGGATCATCTCAATATTGGGGTCAATAGTGGAACCCGGCACTAGTATTAATTCAGTATATTGCTGAATAATAATTCAAAGTGATTGACCCACTGTAGTGTGATGATAATTATCCACCTGGGGCAAAGAGTGCTATAAATCATGAAGGCCAGTTGTGGGAGATCCTAGAGAAGTGAGGCTAGTAAATTTTGGCAATAGTGTGCCACAGTTCATCATGTGCTATGATAGTACACAGGTAAACATATGTAGTGGTGCTTCCAGTATCGCCAGATTTCCACACTACTGACAGTACCTCACTTCACACACAGTCTGTGTGTGAAGGCAGCAACTCCTCACCTCCTGGTCAACTCATCTGTACAAGCTGGGAGGTGGGGAATCATTGAGATCTTGATGGCAGGGCCAGGAGCCCATGCAAGCTCCCCTCTCTCCTCCAGGCAGCCATTGTAAACAAACCTACTCTGCAGCACTCTAAGGTTAAAAAGGATTGTAAAGTTCAGTCAGCATACCAGGAGTAGTAGGCAGCAGCGGAGTAATTCTTATGCAGTGGTCCCGATGCCCACTTCTCTATCAATCCACCGGGCGCACGCCACTGACAGTGCAGGGGGTAGATATGGAGGCAGCAGCAACAGGAGTAGATATTATTGCGGACTCCAGAGCGGACCCAAACTTGGGACATGGCCGTGGTGGCACAGCTTAGGCACAGGGAGCCACCAGCGAGTCTGAATAATGTACCCGGGTCTCAAGTGGGCAGAGACCCAGACTCATGTTTCAAAACCTGTACTGACTTCCGGTTCTGGCACCGTATGTGAGGGACAGGGGGACCGATGGCTCTGCTCAGCCCGCAGAAGAACCAGCTTATAAAATCCCGGCGCTGCTCTAGATTGGCTGGAAAATGACCCACATACCCTCCCCACACCGCCGCGGATGGATTGGTATCTCACCCAGCCGCGATTGCGCTCAGGATCCAGATCGAGGGACACGTCTCCCTCTCCCTCAGGAGCACCTGTGTCATCCAAGATGGCCCCTGCAGCACGAGCCTCTTCCCCCACACAGAGCGCCCAGCAGCCTCACATACACAGCTGCCCCAGTGAGAAGGAGACACCACATGAGATAATGGACACCAGCCTGCTGAGGAGCCAGGAATCACATAGCTCTTATGACAAAATAGCTCAGGCGGTAGCTGCACTGCTTTTACCCACCATTACAGCTGCAGTGGACAGAGCAGTGTCTGAGGGCATACTGCAGATGAGGAAGGAGCTGGGAGAACACTCCAAGAGACTGACCAAAGCTGAACAGCACATATCCTCAGTAGAGGATGATCATTATAACATGAGCGCAGAAATGGAAAAATTCATACAAGACCAGCAACGTCTACACGAATGCATGGAAGATCTTGAGAATCGTTCCAGGAGGAACAATCTGAGGATAATTGGGCTCCCTGAATCGTACAAACAGGGTTACCTACTAGACCTATGTACCTCCATCCTCACAGAGGCCCTCGGCATAAACCGCCGCCGCACAGTGGAAAGAGCTCACCGGATCGGAGCCCTGGTGAACGTTCATAAGCACCCGAGACCTGTCATAGCGAAGTATCTTTACTATGCCGACCGCACGGACATACTGCAGAGCTTCCGAAAAGCACGGTCCGTGGTGATAGAGGGTCACAAACTCCTACTGTTTGCGGATTATTTGGCGGAGGTATCCCACAAACGCAAGGAATTTCAACCGATTTGTGCAGAACTTTACAAAAGGAGCATCCGCTTCACATTAGCGTACCCTGCTATCCTACGCTTACAAGCCCCGGACGGGGAACAACTCACTTTCCAGTCTATGGAAAAAGCAAACGCATTTCTAAGAGCACTCCCGCCCGGACAACCCTCTTCCGATACCTACGCGGATAAAGTGAAACATGGGCCAAGGGAACAAAGGAGCCAGAGGAAAGACCCTCCTAAACGTCTAAAACTCTCCTCTCCACTCGACCAACCTGAGCACCGTTGATCATAATCAGGGACACGCTCAGTGGGGTACAGGTAAATATGTCTTGGGAAACACTACCTCCCAAGAACCTTCAAGTTGAGCTACATTTTCAGGCCTTATGACAGTTGGTTATTTCAGATGGACACATGACAATATAAGCTACTTTCCTTGAAGTTTGTTCAGTTATCAGTTACAGTTATTCATGTTGTTTTTAGAGTCTCTAATGTGTTCTTTTCTCCAAATGGAGACGTAATATGCAATTCCATCACAGGATACTCCCTTTGAGTCAGAACCCTGCATAGGCATGCTGGAGTTACACCTCCTGCATGCCCTCTCTACCTACAGAGCAGTGTCTGACCTTCTACAAACACACTTCTGCCCTGCGGACTAACGGTTCATCCGGTAGTGAAGTTCATAAAAAAGTGAACTCATGAAAAGTTCTTTTCCTTAACGTTAACCTTCCCTCTTTCTGTTTTCCCTCTCTCCCTTTCATGCCCTCCTATCTTGAGAAGGGAAGGTTCCTCCACACACACAAATGGAATTCAAAATCGTTTCAAAATAATTTGACCCTGGTCTATTCCTCATGGGTAAAATTCACATACAACCCCTTACACTTTATCCCCATACCTGACCAATGCAATCCATTCAAATAACATCGTGGAATGTTAAGGGGCTGCGTTCCCCTATAAAACGAATGAAAATTCTCAGACACCTAAAAGGATTGAAAACAGACATGTCTTTGCTTCAGGAGTCGCACCTGGCGGAAAGCGATTTCTCCCGCATGCGGAAGTTATGGGTAAGGAAGGTGATAGGCTCAGCTTCCAAAGGTTATAAGGCAGGTACAATCATTCTTCTGCACAAAAACGTAAGTTATGATTTATTATCCGTTGACAAAGACGAAGACGGCAGGTTAGTGTCCATTCACCTCAAATTCCCATCAAGTGAAATAAGAATAACCAGCGTCTATGCCCCGAACTCTCCGGACAAATCTCATCTCACAAATCTTACATCTAAACTAGCGAATGAGTGTAATATCCCCCACCTCATAGGAGGCGTCTTTAATTCGACCATTAGCGACAATGAAGACAGATCCAGTACACGCCACCGTCCGAGGCCAACCACACATGACCAGTACACCCAACTCTACCACATTGCCCTCGGTCCAATAGATATATGGAAGCTTCATCACCCCCTGGATAGAGAGTTTACCTTTTTCTCCCCGGTTCATAACTTGTTCGCCAGACTTGACTATTTCCTCTGCACACACTCCATGCTAAACAATATCAGAGAATCTTATATACATGACATGGTGATCTCAGATCATTCACCTATTATAATCACCCTAAATCTAAGGACCTGCCAGGATTTTAGACATTGAAGATTCCCAAAGCATTTGAACCAAAATGATAGTTTCAAACAAGTGCTAACCGAAGCATGGTCGGACTATGCCCACAACAATAGATATCACGTAGATAACCCTAATCTGTTCTGGGAGGCAGACAAATCCTTTTTGCGAGGTAAGATTATTTCTTTTGCGTCGGCTTATAAAAAAGACACACAAAAACAATATTTAGCAGCCAGCGACAGACTTCGCATGGCGGCTTAATGTTCAAAACAACGCAGAAAACCATAAATCTTGGCTCGAAGCTAAGGATCTTTTTGATACCTGGGCAAACAATTTAGAACTTATGAAATTGTCTTATACTCAATTACAGTTTCATAATTATAGGAATAAGGCAAGGAAATTGCTTGTCAGACTCACTAAGGACACATATCATCCCACGCATATCACTGCCTTACATAACCCGGATGGTACTATCTCCACATCTCCCAAAGACATTAATAAAACACTAGAAAAGTGCGACACCAACCTGTATGCCCAGGAGTCGATAGACCCCACTATAGCGACTACCTGGCTAGACTCTTCCCCCTTCCTCAATTCACCCAAGACCAATTGAAATTGTTAAACACCCCAATCACCAAAGAGGAAATTATGGTTACCATAAGCGGCCTAACCAACCGCAAAGCTCCAGGCCCGGATGGATATACGCCCGAATTTTACAAATTGTTAAGAGAGGAAATTACCCCTCCCTTAATAGCGGTTTACAACTCAATCTGGGACGGCGGATCCTATCTCCCAACAGGGCAACAAGCCATCATTAAACTTATTACCAAAAAAGGAAAGGATCCAGGACCCTATCGCCCCATTTCCCTACTTAACATAGACTCCAAAATCCTTTCCAAGATAGTGGCCTCTCGTTTAGCAAATATTATGCCCTCTCTCATCCACCACGCTCGATCAGGATTTACCAAAGGCAGGTCTGCCTCCTCCAATCTGAGAAAAGTTCTAGCAGCACTGGAATACGCAAAACAACACCCATTAGAAGATGTAGCAATAATCACCCTAGATGCTGAAAAGGCTTTTGATAATGTAAGTTTTCAATGGCTATCCTTGGTGATGCAAAAATTAGGAATTTCTGGCCCATTCTACCACTTTATTCATAGCCTCTACTCTGCCCCCACAGCTACGGTAATAGCTGCAGGCATACAATCCAACCCCATATGGCTACATAAGGGCACAAGACAGGGATGCCCCCTTTCGCCTTTATTCTTTAATTTGGCCATTGAACCTCTGTCAAGATATCTCAGCACCACATCCTCCATTCAGGGAATCCCATTCAGCAAGTCGACATGCGGGTCACTCTTTTCGCGGATGATATACTGATTTTTACTACCTCCCCCCAAAATGATATCCCCGTCATCCAAAAAGTATTTGAATCTTTTTGCAAATGCTCGGGCTTGAAAATAAACATCGCCAAGAGCGAGGATCTCCCCCTCAGTACAAAACCTTCACGATCTTTGTTATCCTCTTCACACTTTCACATAAACGAGAAACACATTACCTACTTGGGCATAAAAAAAGGCAAGGAACCTTCCTCTCTTTATTATCTCAACTATCCTCCCCGATATCAAAAATTGTGGGTGAGTCGGAGGCTTGGTCCGACCTACCGCTTTCACTCTTTGGGAGATGTGCACTATTCAAAACGGTCAGCTTTGCCCGCCTCTTATATCCCCTTCAAACTTTACCTTTGCTATTAAAACATAAAGATATACAGATTCTAAACAGGGCAATTACAAACGTTTTATGGAAAAAAGGCAAACCGAGAATAGCTTTGATCAAACTTTTTCTCCCAAAGAGTGAGGGCGGAGCCAATCTCCCGAACATTATAGTGTATAACCCAGCTTGCTTACTCAGAACAGGATTGGACTGAATCTTACAATCGTCTAAATACTCCAACTATGCTCTAGAATCTGACATGGTACATCCACTCAACTTAGCCGCTCTCTTGCATAGCTCGCTACAGAAAACTCTGAGACATATCAAACAAAACTTGCTTTTCAGGGACACAATAATTGCTTGGCGGGAAGTGAGGAAAAAATTGGGTTTGTCACCCTATGTATCCAAGTTTCTTCCAATCCAAGGTAACCCAATGTTCTCACCAGGTCTCCTATACGAACCATTCTCCAAACGGAGGGACAAAGGGCTAACCAATGCATATGCTCTGTACCATGGAGCGCACAAAACCCTCAAACCATTTCAACTTCTAGCGAAAGAATTCAATCTACCTCCTCACCATTTTGTGCATATTATGCAGTACGCGGATTTCATCAGTAAAACTTGCTCGAAGAGAACTCTTAGATTCCAACTTTCATGCGTAGATAAGTTAATTGCAGACAACCATTAGGTCACTTATCACATGCACCAAGAAGTGTGTTGTATACCTCCTTAGGTGTCCTTGTGGGTTGGAGTATGTCGGATGTACCATTAGGAAATTGAACGTTAGGTTGGGGGAACACATCACCAATATTAAACAAGGTTTCGACAAGCACAGTGTCTCAAAACACTATGACCTTGTGCACAATAGGGACCCTACAGGAACTTTTTTTTAATTGGTATTGAGAAATACGTCCCCCACTGGCGTGGCAGTAATGGTAGGAGAACCATCTCTAGATCCGAAACAAACTGGATCTATAGACTTGGTACTTATGCCCCCAATGGTTTAAACATAGAGTGGGACATCAACTGTTTTATTAATAATAGTTGATGCCCCACTTAGTAATAGGTCATGATCCATTTTATATATAGGTTCCTATTTTTTATTTTATTATTTTTTAATTTTAATTTTAATTGTGATAATTATCCTTCATTTTAAATGTTTTTGATTGTGATGCATTACGGATGTTGGGGTAATCTAATAGTTTTTGCATTGTATCCACTTTATATCAATATTCTTTATGTATTTATTTATATGAAGGATTTTTTTAGCTTTAACCTATATGGTTTTGTGTCAATTAGCTTTGATGGGTATTTTCTATTCTTGCCACTAGATGGCATTGTCTGGATTGCGTGCTTCTTCCCTACATAGACATCTGTGTTAATGTCTTGATTGGTTCCCCCACACCAGAAGCTTAATTGACTTATGGGAGTTATGCCTAGTCTATGTGGGCAAGATGTAGCAATCCTGTGGATCCAATCAGCAATAGTTTCGCTTTTAAGCCAACCAACGATCGCACTGCACGGCGCATCGCTTGGGTTTATAAGGCGCATGCGCGTGCACGATTGCGTACCCATGATGACGTCAGTTGTGACGAAACGACCGTAGGGTCACAACGCTAGCAGGCATCGCACATGCGCGATCCCGTTTTAAACGGCAAAGGAGCCATATTTTTATACTTTTTGTCATTTTGCTGTAATTGCTCCATTTTATTGAATAAACCAAACAGTTTTAGTCTGTCTGCACTATTGGAGTCCCCCTTTCTTTTTTTGGAATCTGCGGTTCATCATTGCTGGACCTCTTTGGGAGGAAGCATTGGAAGAGCTTCAGGGAGCATTTCCTCTATACTGGTGCCCCTGCTACTGCTGATTAGCTGCTGAAGAAGGAGACCGGCAGGATAACCCATGGAATCCACTGTGAGACATCCCAAGGAGCCTACCCTCCACTACTAAGCCTGTATTGACCCCCCTGAGTAAGGGCGGTCGCAGGCTCTCTGGTAAGCCTCCATTTTTTTTCACCATCTGGTGGCGGGCTATACTAGTGGCGAATCACGTGACTTCGAACTTCGCTTTGGCTTATCTGTGGATTGAATTTACACATACAAACTTTTTCTATTTTTTTCATTATATTTATGAACTTTATTTTAATTATTTGTATTTGTATATACCATTCATACATTTTGTATGGTATAACTTCTCACCAGTTAATCATTTGTATTTGTGTTTTATCATTTATACATGATATAGGGTATGCTTTATCACTAGTTAATATCACTTGTGGCTTTTATTATTGTAGTTTGATTTCAATTGATTAACAATCTTTTGGTCATAACACTTCATATATGTTTAATCACATATTTATTCACTTGATTATTAGTCCAGCGCTGCACTGTTTTCTTTTTCAACTTTCTTTATGTGCCCTTGTATTGGGGTTATAGTGTTCAGCTGCAGGACCTCCTTCACGGTTTCTTCAGGTATTTTTATCACCATTTTTGCTTATCACCTAGCGCAATTCTTTTTTCTTTTACTTTAATTGCAGACAACCAACACTCCATATTTGACATATACTGCCCTCTAATCGGGAAATTCACAAAATCTCTGCACAGCACCTCTATGGCATCCTGGTTAAAAGACCTTCCGGGTCAAGCAGACTTAGACAACATCCTAACGGGCTACAAGATAACCAGACACATTACAACATGCGATACTGGAGGGAAACTCAGTACAAACTGTTGCATAGGGCCTATTATCCATTTTTAACAAATCATTCTTCCACCTCGGGAAATACCTGCCCATGGTGCTCACTTCCCAAACCATCTTTAATTCACCGTCTCTGGCTCTGTCCACGGATAGACAATTACTGGTCTACAATCCTCCAATACATACAAAAAGTGACTAAGTTTATGCCTGACAAGGACCCTATGCTTCTGCTATTTGGTTTCCCACCACAAAGAAAGGATTCCCCAGTGACCTCCAAAGTACTACCACAGGATCATTCACAATGGATACTTCTATTGTTACTCATAGCCCGCAGAAACATCTTCAACCACTGGATAACCACTGAACCTACGACCTTATCCGAAACAATAAAAAATCTCAAAGTCCTATTATGCCAAGAAAAATTAAATACCGTAACCCATCCTGCAACAAACAAATGTTTGATAAGAGATGGTCCTCCTTCGTCGCTAACTGCCTAACAGCATCAGAAAAAAAAGACTTACTTGGAACCGTCCCCTTTCTCATTCACTTTTACCTAGCAAAAAGTCACCTCCCTAATTAACTTTACAACTTTGCCATATTTACATTTTCGCCTAGATGGTGCCCTGTCTTGGGAAACTTTTAATCATCTGTGGTGGAACTGGTCATTCTCTTCCCCTGCCCCCTTGCTGGGTCTGCTATATTGGCATTTATCTGATTGGCTGATGCGGCGCCTCCTTGTAGTATTTATGGACGTAGAGTGTACCAATATGGCAGCGCCTCCGTTTTTTTGAGCTTCCGGTTTCTGTTAGCCTGGCCGTGGAACACATGCCTAGACCACGCCGGGATCGCGGAAGTGCTGCACTGTTTACAGAGCAGAGCAGTGGAGCTCCTTTTTTAACTATATATGGGAATTTTTAATAAATAAAACTTTGGTATGGGGACGCCCGTCGTTGCGGATTCCTAATGCTGCTTTTGGAGAGGTGGATTACAACTGTATAAATTTGAGGGGATACCTTATAAAAGAGGGGGACACCACCATTAGGATACAGCAATTACACCTGTTACCCCAGCAGGGGTGAGGCGCTCTGGTGAGTGCAAGCACAAAAGGGTCATACAGATGAAAGTGGGGAGCACTGAAGAGTCACCTTTATTTTATCCACGGATCACTACTCACAGACTGTTTTTTTAAAAGTGTATGAATATACACACATATCTATTTTATATTTTTGGGACTTATCATTTTGTATCAGCACTTGTCACTTTATTTATTTACTTTTGTTGTGTGCAGAGTAGCATACGGTATTGCGTGTTTTACATTTGGTGCTTTTTAATATGCATATTTGAGTTCACATGTATATATACATAGATTTTTTTTTTTCAGTTATTTTTTGCCACATAACACCTATCAACTTTTATCGATCTTGATGAGTTGATTATCACTTGCTATTGATGTTTTTTAATATGCTCATTTGAGCTCACACACATAACATTTTTTATATTTTTTGTTATAGTGTCACATGGTATCTAACACCTATTAATTTGCACCTACTTTTTGATGAGTTTTGTCATATATATATATATATATATATCATTTTTCTATTTTTGATGAGCTGATTATTGTCATATATATACATATAATTTTTACATCCCATTTTTATATATAATTTTTTGTGTTTTGCATGTAATTTTTCGTTTCAATATATTTTATTTTCAAATAAAAGTGAATACAACATAAGTCATAAACATGAAGCAGGTCCTCAGCCCCTCAGGAACTGATAATGATTAAACAGTTACAGAAGGATAACCATCATACTGTACAGGTTATTTCTAAAGTGATCAGAAAGTGAAAAGTATAACTTGAAAATCAATAATACATAAAAGGATTCATGTAGGTGAAGAGGAAAGCCCGGAGAATAAATTCTGAATTGTCTGGTCATTTTTTATTTTAACTCGGGTTACCTCACAATATGAAAAAGTGGGTGATCCAGGACGGAGAGAGCTCCACCACCCCAATAGGGAACATACTGTGGCAGAGCCCTCACCCCCCAAGACCCCCCACCCTGTAAAATACCTTGCATTGCGTAAATTTGTGAAAAATCATGTAAATCAACCCATCACTTTCTGTAGAGGGTAGAAAGTATTGTTATCATACGAGACGAACCCAAGGTCTTGGAATAACAAGAGACTAATAAGCATAACTTGTATTTGACCGCCAGGACAAGCAACTAGCTCAAATGTCATGGAAAAAAAAGGAAGAATAAAATGTTTTTAACATATAACTGTTTTTTTCTGTCTTGATGATTATGTGGTATAGCCAACATAATGCTAGACCATGTTACAAAAGAGTGATCGTGTTTGGTCTAGTTAAAAGTCATTTGGGTAAAAAGTGGGGGTTGGGGACCTTAGGAAGAGTCAGTATGGGAGAGGAAAGAAGAGAAAAGAAAGGAAAGAGTCAGAAGAAGATAGGTAAGTTTATATTGGAAGCCGACTGGGGGGAGCCCGGAGTCTTATAGTCGCCTCTTGAGGACTCTAGTAGAGGGATATACCCACAAAATCTGCCCAAGGCTCCCATATAATTTTGAACTTTTCTGAGCGATCCAAGATCACGCCCGCCATCTTTTCCTGGTTCATAATCCAGGATATATTTCGTTTGGCCATGTGAGTGGAAACATATGGTTGCTTTCAAGCTTTGGCTATTGTGAGCTTAGCTCCTAGAAGGATAAAGTATATGAGGCGTTGCGTATTCCTGGAGGCTCCCTGGACTGGGAAGTTGAGGAGTGCTATGAGAGGAGACACTTGAATGGATAAGGCTGTAATTTTGTTAATCCAGGCGAAGATCTTGTGCCAAAACTGGCGTATTCTGGGACAGGACCACCAAGTATGTATCATGTCACCTCTTAATTCACGACCTCTGAAGCAGAGAGGAGAGGAGGACTGGAAAATCGCAGCTAGTTTAGATGGGACTAGTACCATCTAGTTATAACTTTTACGCTAGCTTCCATGAGGCTGGTATTAAGTATCCCCTTGAAGGAGTTTGCAAAATTTCGGTGCCAAGTGTCGGTTTTCCATTGTTGTGCCAAGTCCTCCTCCCATTGAAGCATGTAAGGTGCCTTGGATTGTGTTGATGATAGGGCCCTGTAAATCACTGAAATTCCCCCCCTCTGCTCAACGGCCTGGCCACACCAAGATTCATATTCAGTTATTAAGAGTTTGTGGGAAGATGACTTGCACTTTTTCTGTAAGAAGTTTGAGATTTGATAGAATCTGAAAAATTCTGAGGGGGGCATTTCCAAGTTACTAATACAATATGATTTGGAGATCGGGCCCAAAGGCCTGAGAAAGTGGCCTATCCTGTAAAGCCCTTTGTCTAGCCACCATCGAAAGGCTTTATTGTCTAGCCCCGGTGGGAAGTCAGGATTATGAAATATGTGTTTAAGAGGTTCTATGGGAGATGAGATCTGATTGTTTTTCCGTAAGCTATCCCAGAGATGGAAAGAGTGTGAAAGCGTCGGGGATAGGATTGAAGGTCTTAGTTTATTAGGACACCAGAGGAGATGGTATGGAGTCTTTGGTATGGAGGGGTACTGCCAGCCTTTCAATATGTAACCAGTCGGGTTGTTCCCAGTGGGACTAAACTGCTGAGATTTGAGCAAGGTGGGCTGCTTGGAAGTACCAGAGTAGGTTAGGTAAGCCTAGTCCGCCTTCAGTCTTGGCTCTAAACAAGATCGATTTTGAGAATCTATGACCTCCTTTGCCCCAAATAAATTTTATAATTTTGGCTTGGAATTTTTTTAATCGGGCTTTGTCAATAGGGATTGGGAGGGCCCTAAAGTAATATAGGATGCGGGGGAGAAGGGTCATTTTAATTGAATTTATTTTGCCAAGCCAGGATAACGAGAGCCCAGACCACCTGGTCAAGTCCTCTTCCAGTTTTTGGTATAGCTGAGGATAATTAGCTTGATAAAGAAGCTCTATCTTGGGGGTCAATTTAATCCCCAGGTATGTTATATGAGCTTCATTCCACGTGAACCTGAAACTCTCCCTAAGCCTGGCCAGCAAAGGAGTAGGTAAGTTGAAGTTGAGCGCGTGAGACTTGTCATAATTTACCTTAAGACCTGAAATAGTTCCGAATTCATCAAGAAGGTGACATATGTTGGGGAGGGAGGTCAGGGGAGACGATATAAACATTAGAATGTCGTCTGCAAACAACGCACATTTGTGGTGACGGGAGCCGCACTGAACACCCTGTATGTTCGGGTTCGATCTGATGGTGATTGGATTGCTAGGGATTCGATTGCTATGGCAAAGATCAATGGGGATAGGGGGCACCCCTGTCTTGTACCTCTCGAAATGGGGAAAGACTCAGAGTAAAATCCCTGCAGACGCACCTGGGCTGTGGGAAAAGAGTATAGAGCGTGCAGAACATTAAGAAAGGAGTCCCCAAATCCCCATCTATGTAAAATGTTAAATATATAATTCCAATTTACGGAGTCGAAAGCTTTTTGGAGATCTAGGGACAATAGACATCCTTGTCTGGATGGGCCTCCATCCCAATTGGAGTTGAGGAGAGAAATTATATCTATCGCACGTCTAGTTTGATCTGGACCCTGTCTTCCAGGAATAAATCCTACTTGGTTTTGTGAATGTATAAGCTAATAAAGGAAGCCAGGCGGTCTGCAAGGATCTTAGTCAGAAACTTTAAGTCATTATTGATAAGAGATATAGGCCTATAATTGCCCATGGAGCTGGGGTCTTTATTGGGTTTGGGGAGGACTGTAATGTGAGCCATATTAAGTGAGGAGTCCAGTTGTCCCCCTTGCCTGAGGGTGTTGAAGAACCGGGCCATATATGGAGAGAGTGTGGTGGCAAATGATTTATAATAGGGAATAGAAAACCCATCTGGGCCTGGTGCTGAGAGAGATTTAGAGTTTTTAATGACCGTGTGTACTTCTTCCGCTGAAATAGGGGCATCTAATTTTTGACGATGGCCATCTTGTAATTTAGGAATTTGAATGTTATTTAAAAAACTGCCCATCTCCCGTTGAGGAGGGTTATGATCCCCACTATATAAGGATTTGTAGTATCTCTGAAATTCCCCCATGATACGTTGGGGATTCTGTGAGAGTGTGCCCCCCTGAATTTTAATTTTTGGGAGAGCTTGGGACCTGAATTTTTGGGAGAGTCTACTTGCTAGCATTGAGTTTAATTTGTCGCAGTGACAGTAAAATTTGGATCTATTCCACCTTAACCATTTTTCAGCCTTGGTAGTGAGGGCCAGGTTTAGTGCCATATGAGCTGCATCTAATTTGGCTATGGGTACCGAGCTAGGATTAGTTTTATGCATTTTAAACAAATCAGAAAATTCCTTATCTAGTTTTGCAATTTCCGCTTTATTGGACTTGTTAATGTGTGAAGCTATTTGGATTAAATGGCCTCTAAGGCCTGCCTTGTGGGCTGCCCAGAGGCAAGAGGGGCTAATATCTGGTGTGTCGTTGGTGTGAAAATAGGATTGGATAAGTTTTTCGATTTCCGCTGCTCTGGACGGGTCACTCAGGATGGATTCATTAAGTATCCAGCGTCTATCAGGGAGCCGGCTTTCCTGGCGAAGGAGTGTCAAAATTACCATGGAGTGATCCGACCAGACCACCTCTTTAACCACTTGAGCCCCGGACCATTATGCTGACTAAGGACCAGAGGTCTTTTTCCAATTTGGCACTGCGTCGCTTTAACTGCTAATTGCGTGGTCATGCAATGCTGTACCCAAACGAAATTTGCGTCCTTTTCTTCCCACAAATAGAGCTTTCTTTTGATGGTATTTGATCACCTCTGCGGTTTTTATTTTTTGCGCTATAAACGGAAAAAGACCGAAAATTTTGAAAAAAAATGATATTTTCTACTTTTTGTTATAAAAAAAAAAAATCCAATAAACTCAATTTTAGTCATACATTTAGGCCAAAATGTATTCGGCCACATGTCTTTGGTAAAAAAAATGTCAATAAGCGTATATTTATTGGTTTGCGCAAAAGTTATAGCGTCTACAAACTAGGGTACATTTTCTGGAATTTACACAGCTTTTAGTTTATGATTGCCTATGTCATTTCTTGAGGTGCTAAAATGGCAAGGCAGTACAACCCCCCCCCCCAAATGACCCCATTTTGGAAAGTAGACACCCCAAGGAATTTGCTGAGAGGCATGTTGAACCCATTGAATATTTATTTTTTTTGTCCCAAGTGATTAAATAATGACAAAAAAAAAATATTTACAAAAAGTTGTCACTAAATGATATATTGCTCACACAGGCCATGGGCCTATGTGGAATTGCACCCCAAAATACATTCAGCTGCTTCTCCTGAGTACGGGGATACCACATGTGTGGGACTTTTTGGGAGCCTAGCCGTGTACGGGACCCCGAAAACCAATCACCGCCTTCAGGATTTCTAAGGGTGTAAATTTTTGATTTCACTCTTCACTACCTATCACAGTTTCAGAGGCCATGGAATGCCCAGGTGGCACAAGCCCCCCCGAATGACCCCATTTTGGAAAGTAGACACCCCAAGCTATTTGCTGAGAGGCATATTGAGACCATGGAATATTTTATATTTTGACACAAGTTGCGGGAAAGTGACACTTTTTTTTTTTTTTTTTTGCACAAAGTTGTCACTAAATGATATATTGCTCACACAGGCCATGGGCATATGTGGAATTGCACCCCAAAATACATTTAGCTGCTTCTCCTGAGTATGGGGATACCACATGTGTGGGACTTTTTAGGAACCTAGCCGCGTACGGGGCCCCGAAAACCAATCACCGCCTTCAGCGTTTTTAAGGGCGTGAATTTTTGATTTTACTCTTCACTGCCTATCACTGTTTCGGAGGCCATGGAATGCCCAGGTGGCACAAAACCCCCCCAAATGACCCCATTTTGGAAAGTAGACACCCCAAGCTATTTGCTGAGAGGCATGGTGAGTATTTTGCAGCTCTCATTTGTTTTTGAAAATGAAGAAAGACAAGAAAAAAGATTTTTTTTTTCTTTTTTCAATTTTCAAAACTTTGTGACAAAAAGTGAGGTCTGCAAAATACTCACTATACCTCTCAGCAAATAGCTTGGGGTGTCTACTTTCCAAAATGGGGTCATTTGGGGGGGTTTTGTGCCACCTGGGCATTCCATGGCCTCCGAAACTGTGATAGGCAGTGAAGAGTGAAATCAAAAATTCACGCCCTTAGAAAGCCTGAAGGCGGTCCTTGGTTTTCAGGGTCCCGTACGCGGCTAGGCTCCCAAAAAGTCTCACACATGTGGTATCCCCGTACTCAGGAGAAGCAGCAGAATGTATTTTCGGGTGTAATTTCACATATTCCCATGGCATGTTTGAGCAATATATCATTTAGTAACAACTTTGTGCAAAAAAAAAAAAATTGTCTCTTTCCCGCAACTTGTGTCGCAATATAAAATATTCCATGGACTCGACATGCCTCTCAGCAAATAGCTTGGGGTGTCTACTTTCCAAAATGGGGTCATTTGGGGGGGTTTTGAACTGTCCTGGCATTTTATGCACAACATTTAGAAGCTTATGTCACACATCACCCACTCTTCTAACCACTTGAAGACAAAGCCCTTTCTGACACTTTTTGATTACATGAAAAAGTTATTTTTTTTTGCAAGAAAATTACTTTGAACCCCCAAACATTATATATTTTTTTAAAGCAAATGCCCTACAGATTAAAATGGTGGGTGTTTCATTTTTTTTTCACACAGTATTTGCGCAGCGATTTTTCAAACGCATTTTTTTGGGAAAAAACACACTTTTTTAAATTTTAATGCACTAAAACACACTATATTGCCCAAATGTTTGATGAAATAAAAAAGATGATCTTAGGCCGAGTACATGGATACCAAACATGACATGCTTTACAATTGCGCACAAACGTGCAGTGGCAACAAAATAAATACATTTTTAAAAGCCTTTAAAAGCCTTTACAGGTTACCACTTTAGATTTACAGAGGAGGTCTACTGCTAAAATTACTGCCCTCGATCTGACCTTCGCGGTGATACCTCACATGCATGGTGCAATTGCTGTTTACGTTTGACGACAGACCGCCGCTTGCGTTCGCCTTAGCGCAAGAGCAGGGGGCGACAGGGGTGCTTTTTTTTTTTTTTTATTATTTTTTTGCTTTTTTATCTTATATTTAAACTGTTCCTTTCATTTTTTTTTTTTTTTAATCATTTTTTTTTGTTATCTCGGTGAATGTAAATATCCCCTATGATAGCAATAGGTAGTGACAGGTACTCTTTTTTGAAAAAATTGGGGTCTATTAGACCCTAGATCTCTCCTCTGCCCTCAAAGCATCTGACCACACCAAGATCGGTGTGATAAAATGCTTCCCCAATTTCCCAATGGCGCTATTTACATCCAGCCAAATCTAAGTCATAAAATGCTCATAGCTTCCGGTTTCTTAGGCCATAGAGATGTTTGGAGCCACTCTGGTCTCTGATCAGCTCTATGGTCAGCTGGCTGAATCACCGGCTGCATTCTCAGGTTCCCTGTTGAGACAGGAGAGCCAGAGAAAAACACGGAAGACAGTGGGGGGGGGCATTCCTTCCCACGGCTTGTAAAAGCAGTCTAGAGGCTAATTAGCCACTAGGATTGCTTTTAAATGAAAGCCGACCGCTGGCTGAAAAGAATGATACCAAGATGATACCTAAACCTGCAGGCATCATTCTGGTATAACCACTCAAAGTCGTGAATGGCGTACCTGAAGACAAAAAAATGGTTAACAATAAAGCACAGTAAACGGTAAAGTATAAAAAATTGCATACCTGAAAAACAAACATGATAAAACATAATAACAATAAAACATGGCAGAATAGAATACAGTAAAAAAGAGCAGAACAATAGAGAGAGAGAATAGAGAGAGAGAGAGAGAACAATAAAACGACAACAATTTTTTTTATTTTATATATATTTTTTTTTTTACACTTTTTTTGTAACTAACTTTTATAACTGTAACCGGTTCCAGGTTCGGGTCTCTCAAAATGCGATGGCATCTTGGGAGACCCTCTGAAAGTGCGCCTAGTCTGTGCAATGCTGTACCCTACGCTAATACTCAACTAGTGCATGGTAGCGTTCAAAACATTCACCAATGCAAAGACTAGGATTGTCAGGACAGGAGGGACAATAATAGCGGGTGTCACGCCTATACCCGCGCTTGCTGCAGACACAACATCTTTTTTGGGGGGTTCGTTGGGTAGGGGTACTCGGGAGGACATAAAGAAAATGCCTCTCATGCAGCCGACTGCATTTGGTTGGGGATGTGAATGGGGGAAGTATGGGCGCTGCAGAAGTGGTGGGTTCCCAATTAGGATTGGCGAATGCAGCAGGAAGGGCATTATGGGCACGACTAACCTGTGTTTGTCTTCTTCTTGGTGGCAGCGGGACACTACTTGTGCTTGCCACCTCACCAGCTTGAACTGCACTTTTGGGACTCGCCACGTCACCAAGTGTTACTGCAGTGCTGGTTTGACTACGACCGGGATGTACTAGGCCCCTGGTGCTTGCCAGTTCAATAAAAAGCTTCCAAAAAAACTGTTAGCGATCGCAGGGATCAGGCCTGACTCTGCGAACGCTGCAGTTATGCGTTTAGTGTTTTGTAAGTGACAGTGATCGATCGATACTGCACTTGGGTGGGCTGGGCCGGGCGGAGGGGCAAAACGCAGGTGCTAGCAGGTATCTGGGCTGATCCCGCTAACACTGCGTTTTTGGGAACCCTAAATTGCTGGGGACGCTAGTATAGATCTGATCGGATCAGATATTGATCCGTTCAGATACTATACCACTAAGGGAGGTGTACGGCGCATGCGTGGGTGTTAGCGGTACTGGCGCTAACCTGACGCTGCCTGGGGCTGGTGCTTGCCAGTTCACCAAAATGCTACCAAAAAAACTGTTAGCGATTGCAGGGATCAGGCCTGACTCTGCGAACTCTGCAGTTATGCGTTTAGTGATTTGTAAGTGTCAGTGATCGATCGATACTGCACTTGGGTGTGCTTGGCTGGGCCGGGCGGAGGGGCAAAACGCAGGTGCTAGCAGGTATCTGGGCTGATCCCTCTAACACTGCGTTTTTGGGAACCCTAAACTGCTGGGGACGCTAGTATAGATCTGATCGGACCAGATATTGATCCGTCCAGATACTATACCACTAAGGGAGGTGTACGGTACGTGCGTGGGTGTTAGCGGTACTGGCGCTAACCTGATGCTGCCTGGGGCTGGTGCTTGCTAGTTCACCAAAATGCTACCAAAAAAACTGTTATCGATCGCAGGGATCAGGCCTGACTCTGCGAACGCTGCAGTTATGCGTTTAGTGCCTTGTAAGTGACAGTGATCGATCGATACTGCACTTGGGCTGGGCCGGGCGGAGGGACAAAACGCAGGTGCTAGCAGGTATCTGGGCTGATCCCGCTAACACTGCATTTTTGGGAACCCTAAACTGCTGGGGACGCTAGTATAGATCTGATCGGATCAGATATTGATCTGTTCAGATACTATACCACTAAGGGAGGCGTATGCTGCATGTGTGGGTGTTAGCGGTACTGGCGCTAATCTGACGCTGCCTGGGGTGACGCATATCACCGCCGGGCGATCAGGGGGCTAAACCTTTATTCGGTAATAAACGGCGGGTGCCCTGACACTATACAAAATAAACGAACTAACCAGCATCATCCGTAACGGTTATACGGTGATCAGTGGTGAAAGGGTTAACTAGGGGGCAATCAAGGGGTTAAAACATTTGTTAGGTAGTATATGGGGGTCCCTGTCGCTATAAAACGCTGACGGCGAACCTAAATATTTACCTCACTAACTAGCGTCACCAGCGACACTAATACAGTGATCAGAAAAATGATCGCTTAGTGACACTGGTGACAGGGGGTGATCAAGGGGTTAAAACTTTATTAGGGGGGGTTAGGGCGGTATCCTAGACCTAAAGGGGGCTAATACTCACTGTCCCAACACTGTAACTGTCACAAACTGACACCAATGCAGTAATCAGAAAAATAAGAAAAAACTGCTGGTGTCAGTTTGTGACAGGGAGGGGGCGGTGATTGGGGGGGGATCGGGGGGCGATCGGGGGGGATCGGGGTGTTTTGTGTGCCTGGCATGTTCTACTGTGTGTGTAGTGTTGTGCACTCACAGTGAAGTCTTCTCTCCTCGGCGCTGCAGCGGAAAATACCGAGCCGAGGAGAGATGACATAATTTCCTTTGCTGCTGTTTAGCATACAGCAGCAAAGGAAGTGATCTGATTGGCCGGCGGCGATCGCGAGGGGGGGCCACGAACGGATGGCCTCCCCCTCACCTCCGATCGCCGGGCGACAAAACAGGACCGCCTCGGGCACCGGGGGGGGGTCCGATCAGACCCCCCACCCGCGGGAGGCAAATCACGTACATGTACGTGATTTTGCCTGCCCGTGCCGCCTTGCCGACGTACATCGGCGTGAGGTGGTCCTTAAGTGGTTAATAAAAGCTTTTTTGGTCAGTGGGATAGAGGATGAAGTAAGGAGAATATGGTCGATCCTAGAGAAGGTTCCGTGTGGGTTTGAGTAGTGGGTGAAATCTCGGGTAGTGGGGTTAACTTCCCTCCATATGTCAACTAGACCATGTTGAAATAGTAATTTGGCTAATCGGAGACTCTGTTTGGAAGGTCTAGTTAAACGTGCGCCCGGGGGTCTGGATTTATCTAGTCCCTGATCGAACGCGGTGTTGGAGTCTCCCCCAAAGATCACCGTGCCTTCAGTTAGCGGAGTTAGGGTCTGCAACATGTTTTGGAAAAAGGCCAATTGGCCAGTATTGGGGGCATAATATGAGATAAATGAGTATAATTGTCCATCTAATTCCCCCACCAGTAATAAATATCTCCCGTCTGGGTCTTTGTGTTCTGACTTTAAGGTGAATTTGCATCTCTTTGAAATGAAAATGCCTACTCCCTTAATCTTATTCTCGGCATTGGCCAAAGAAAAGAAGGGGAAGTTAGAGTGTATGAATGATGGGCTGAAGTTTTTAGGGAAGTGGGTTTCCTGTATGAGAATTACGTCATTTTTTTGTGAGTGCATGTAGTTAAAAATTTTACGTCTTTTAATGGGAGAATTTAATCCCTGCACATGCGTAACTACCTTGAGAGTAGTTTGTACCTGTGGTTTATTAGCAATTGAGCAGAGGCGGGGAACGAGCTGGGGCCATATCAGCACTTACCCAATCGAGATCAAGGAGACCAAGATACCTCGTAGGCCTGGCAGAGTCCTCGGATGTCAGTATGCAACCTCGGGGTGCTTCCCCCCAGTCGACTTCTGTAAAGAGATTATAATGAATGTCTTGTGAAAGAGAGATGAAAGAAAAGGAGACAGGAAAGACGAAAGACAAGGGAGTCTCCCGAGAGATGGAGGTGACAGGATCCCCCATCTATGTGAAAGGTGAACTTTAGAGTCCCTCTAAACGACAGGAACTACACTTGTCCAAAGAAGAGACAAAAATCTGTTCTCACAGACAAGAGGGGGTGCATGAGCACCACTCCAGCAGACAGGCCACGAAAACTATGTCTCTAAGTATAACCGAAAAAAAAGAGACTTAAAATGGTTGCTAGGCTCTAACATTAATAACAGACAAGATATTTCACCCTAAGCAGCTACAAATAATGGAGATGTAAAATAGAGCAGGAGGTGAATCCACATATTGCCTTGAAAAAAAAAATTAAAAAATAAAGTAAAACTGAACCATTTTAGGATAAAGATAATAAACTGGATCCAACTGGGCATTGATACCCATGGTGAAGGGGATAGGGATGAAGATCATTTCGGATGGACAGGGTACACTAGGTATCTCATTCAGTGGTAGGGATATAGGAGGAGCAGGTCCCTATGATGGACCCAGACAAAATGAGGATATTATCCTTCCTCCTCCTCCTCTCGGGCACCCCCATAGGGACATGGCCGAGAGGGGGACCCTGACTATAAATTGTGTCTAGTGCAATTTTTGGTAGGTTTCATAACCCCGGTAGGGTCTCCCTGCGAGATCCCCTCGGCCTAGTAAAAAATTTAGGCCAAGGGGTAACCCGGGGTGCGAGTCCCCCCAGGTCACCTGAGAGGAAAAAAAAAATGTCCATGAGGACCGGACATGGCCCAGACGGCCTCATAAACAAAAGAGTCATGGAGGGACTGTCTCCTTATGTTTCTTGGACTTCACCGATTCCCATACTGGTGTCAGAGGGCTGGTTGGAAGTTGTCTTTTCGCTGAATTTGGATTTGATCCTGACGGTGTAGAATTAAAGTCCTGGCTGATGAGGCCCAGTTGAAGCAGAACCTTTTCTCTTTCTTGGAGCGAACCGAAAGTGTACGATTTGCATTTCCAGATGAATTTTAGCTGAAACGGGAAGAGCCACCAATACTTGATCGCCTTGTCCATCAGGATTTGGAGGAGTGGTTTCAAGGATCTCCTCTTTTGTATAGTGGAGGGGGAAAGATCTGCAAAAATTTGCGGTTGGTGGCCCTGGAAGATAATTTTAGGCATTGTTCTTGATTTCCGCATTATTTCCTCCTTGACGGAGTAAAAATGTGGTTTGACCACAACGTCACATGGAAGACCATCTGCTCTAGGTGGTTTGAGAGCCCTGTGAGCCCGGTCCAACTCCAATCTGTGCTGTGGGGTGTCAGGAAGTAAATCCTTAATGAAAGCTTGTAATGTTTCTGGTATGTCTTTATAAGACTCAGGGAGCCCCGTTAATCTGAAGTTATACCTTCGATTCCTGTTCTCCAGGTCATCAATCTTTGCATGCGCTGTTTCAAGCTTTTCCTGGAGAGTCTGTATGCAGGCAGTATTTTGATTTGTTCTAGATGAGGTGGCTTCCAGGTGTGTTTCTATTATTTCCATGCGGGATCCAATATTCTGTAGATCTGCTTTAATATCATTTGTAATCTTATTAGCAGTGTTAATTAATCCTCTGTCCAGGAGTACTGCAAATTTATTAACCACTTGCCGACCGCCTACCGCATATATACTGCGGCAGAATGGCACGGGCAGGCAAAATCACGTACCCATACGTGATCTGCCTCCCGCGGGCGGGGGGTCCGATCGGACCCCCCCCCGGTGCCATCGGCGGTCGGCATCTGACTGGGAGCGTCGGGAGGCGAGGGGGAGACCATCCGATCGTGGCCCCCCCCTCGCGATCGCTCCCAGCCAATGGGAATGCTCCTCTGCCTGTGTGTCGTTTCACACAGGCAGAGGATGTGATGTCATCTCTCCTCGGTCTGGCAGTTTCCGTTCCAGCGCCGAGGGGAGATGACATGTAAGTGCACACAACACTCACACACACAGTAGAACATGCCAGGCATACTTTACACCCCCGATCCCCCCCCGATCGCCCCCCGATCCCCCCCCAATCACCCCCCCCCCCCCTGTCACAAACTGACATTAGCAGTATTTTTTTTTTTTTTTTTTTCTGATTACTGCATAGTGTCAGTTTGTGACAGTTAGTGTTAGGGCAGTGAGTATTACCCCCCTTTAGGTCTAGGATACCCCCCTAACCCCCCCTAATAAAGTTTTAACCCCTTGATCACCCCCCCTCACCAGTGTCGCTAAGCGATCATTTTTCTGATCGCTGTATTAGTGTCGCTGGTGACGCTAGTTAGGAACGTAAATATTTAGGTTCGCCGTCAGCATTTTATAGCGACAGGGACCCCCATATACTATCTAATAAATGTTTTAACCCCTTGATTGCCCCCTAGTTAACCCTTTCACCACTGATCACCGTATAACTGTTACGGGTGACGCTGGTTAGTTTGTTTATTTTTTATAGTGTCAGGGCACCCGCCGTTTATTACCGAATAAAGGTTTAGCCCCCCGATCGCCCGGCGGTGATATGCGTCGCCCCAGGCAGCGTCAGATTAGCGCCAGTACCGCTAACACCCACGCACGCAGCATACGCCTCCCTTAGTGGTATAGTATCTGAACGGATCAATATCTGATCCGATCAGATCTATACTAGCGTCCCCAGCAGTTTAGGGTTCCCAAAAACACAGTGTTAGCGGGATCAGCCCAGATACCCGCTAGCACCTGCGTTTTGCCCCTCCGCCCAGCCCACCCAAGTGCAGTATCGATCGATCACTGTCACTTACAAAACACTAAACGCATAACTGCAGCGTTCGCAGAGTCAGGCCTGATCCCTGCGATCGCTAACAGTTTTTTTGGTAGCGTTTTGGTGAACTGGCAAGCACCAGCCCCAGGCAGCGTCAGGTTAGCGCCAGTACCGCTAACACCCACGCACGCACCGTATACCTCCCTTAGTGGTATAGTATCTGATCGGATCAATATCTGATCCGATCAGATCTATACTAGCGTCCCCAGCAGTTTAGGGTTCCCAAAAACGCAGTGTTAGCGGGATCAGCCCAGATACCTGCTAGCACCTGCGTTTTGCCCCTCCGCCCGGCCCAGCCCACCCAAGTGCAGTATCGATCGATCACTGTCACTTACAAAACACTAAACGCATAACTGCAGCGTTCGCAGAGTCAGGCCTGATCCCTGCGATCGCTAACAGTTTTTTTGGTAGCGTTTTGGTGAACTGGCAAGCACCAGCCCCAGGCAGCGTCAGATTAGCGCCAGTACCGCTAACACCCACGCACGCACCGTACGCCTCCCTTAGTGGTATAGTATCTGATCAGATCAATATCTGATCCGATTAGATCTATACTAGTGTCCCCAGCAGTTTAGGGTTCCCAAAAACGCAGTGTTAGCGGGATCAGCCCAGATACCTGCTAGCACCTGCGTTTTGCCCCTCCGCCCAGCCCGGCCCAGCCCACCCAAGTGCAGTATCGATCGATCACTGTCACTTACAAAATACTAAACGCATAACTGCAGCGTTCGCAGAGTCAGGCCTGATCCCTGCGATCGCTAACAGTTTTTTTGGTAGCGTTTTGGTAAACTGGCAAGCGCCAGCGGCCTAGTACACCCCGGTCGTAGTCAAACCAGCACTGCAGTAACACGTGGTGACGTGGCGAGTCCCATAAGTGCAGTTGAAGCTGGTGAGGTGGCAAGCACAAGTAGTGTCCCGCTGCCACCAAAAAGACAAACACAGGCCCGTCGTGCCCATAGTGCCCTTCCTGCTGCATTCGCCAATCCTAATTGGGAACCCACCGCTTCTGCAGCGCCCGTACTTCCCCCATTCACATCCCCAACCAAATGCAGTCGGCTGCATGAGAGGCATTTTTATGTCCTCCCGAGTACCCCTACCCAGCGAACCCCCCAAAAAAAGATGTTGTGTCTGCAGCAAGCGCGGATATAGACGTGACACCCGCTATTATTGTCCCTCCTGTCCTGACAATCCTGGTCTTTGCATTGGTGAATGTTTTGAACGCTACCATGCACTAGTTGACTATTAGCGTAGGGTACAGCATTGCACAGACTAGGCGCACTTTCACAGGGTCTCCCAAGATGCCATCGCATTTTGAGAGACCCGAACCTGGAACCGGTTACCGTTATAAAAGTTAGTTACAAAAAAAGTGTAAAAAAAAAAAAAATATATGAAATAAAAAAAATAGTTGTTGTTTTATTGTTCTCTCTCTCTCTATTCTCTCTCTCTATTGTTCTGCTCTTTTTTACTGTATTCTATTCTGCAATGTTTTATTGTTATTGTTATTGTTATTGTTATTATGTTTTATCATGTTTGTTTTTCAGGTGTGTAATTATTTACACTTTACTGTGCTTTATTGTTAACCATTGTTAACCATTTTTTTGTCTTCAGGTACGCCATTCACGACTTTGAGTGGTTATACCAGAATGATGCCTGCAGCTTTAGGTATCATCTTGGTATCATTCTTTTCAGCCAGCGGTCGGCTTTCATGTAAAAGCAATCCTAGTGGCTAATTAGCCTCTAGACTGTTTTTACAAGCAGTGGGAGGGAATGCCCCCCCCCCCCAACATCTTCCGTGTTTTTCTCTGGCTCTCCTGTCTCAACAGGGAACCTGAAAATGCAGCCGGTGATTCAGCCAGCTGACCATAGAGCTGATCAGAGACCAGAGTGGCTCCAAACATCTCTATGACCTAAGAAACCGGAAGCTACGAGCATTTTATGACGTAGATTTCGCCGGATGTAAACAGCGCCATTGGGAAATTGGGAAAGCATTTTATCACACCGATCTTGGTGTGATCAGATGCTTTGAGGGCAGAGGAGAAATCTAGGGTCTAATAGACCCCAATTTTTGCAAAAAAGAGTACCTGTCACTACCTATTGCTATCATAGGGGATATTTATATTCCCTGAGATAACAATAAAAATGATTTAAAAAAAAAAAAATGAAAGGAACAGTTTAAAAATAAGATAAAAAAATAATAATAATAAAGAAAAAAAAAAAAAAAAAAAAAAAAGCACCCCTGTCCCCCCTGCTCTCGCGCTAAGGTGAACGCAAGCGTTGGTCTGGCGTCAAATGTAAACAGCAATTTCACCATGCATGTGAGGTATCGCCGCGAAGGTCAGATCGAGGGCAGTAAGTTTAGCAGTAGACCTCCTCTGTAAATCTAAAGTGGTAACCTGTAAAGGCTTTTAAAGGCTTTTAAAAATGTATTTAGTTTGTCGCCACTGCACGTTTGTGCGCAATTTTAAAGCATGTCATGTTTGGTATCCATGTACTCGGCCTAAGATCATCTTTTTTATCTCATCAAACATTTTGGCAATATAGTGTGTTTTAGTGCATTAAAATGTAAAAAAGTGTGTTTTTTCCCCAAAAAATGCGTTTGAAAAATCGCTGCGCAAATACTGTGTGAAAAAAAAAAATGAAACACCCACCATTTTAATCTGTAGGGCATTTGCTTTAAAAAAAATATATAATGTTTGGGGGTTCAAAGTAATTTTCTTGCAAAAAAAAATTATTTTTTTATGTAAACAATAAGTGTCAGAAAGGGCTATGTCTTCAAGTGCTTAGAAGAGTGGGTGATGTGTGACATAAGCTTCTAGATGTTGTGCATAAAATGCCAGGACAGTTCAAACCCCCCCCAAATGACCCCATTTTGGAAAGTAGACACCCCAAGCTATTTGCTGAGAGTCATGTTGAGTCCATGGAATAATTTATATTGTGACACAAGTTGCGGGAAAGAGACAATTTTTTATTTTTTTTATTTTTTTTTGCGCAAAGTTGTCACTAAATGATATATTGCTCAAACATGCCATGGGAATATGTGAAATTACACCCCAAAATACATTCTGTTGCTTCTCCTGAGTACGGGGATACCACATGTGTGGGACTTTTTGGGAGCCTAGCCACGTACGGGACCCCGAAAACCAAGCACCGCCTTCAGGCTTTCTAAGGCCGTAAATTTTTGATTTCACTCTTCACTGCCTATCACAGTTTCGGAGGCCATGGAATGCCCAGGTGGCACAAAACCCCCCCAAATGACCCCATTTTGGAAAGTAGACACCCCAAGCTTTTTGATGAGAGGTATAGTGAGTATTTTGCAGACCTCACTTTTTGTCACAAAGTTTTGAAAATTGAAAAAAGAAAAAAAAAAAATTTTTTTCTCGTCTTTCTTTATTTTCAAAAACAAATGAGAGCTGCAAAATACTCACCATGCCTCTCAGCAAATAGCTTGGGGTGTCTACTTTCCAAAATGGGGTCATTTGGGGGGGGTTTGTGCCACCTGGGCATTCCATGGCCTCCGAAACTGTGATAGGCAGTGAGGAGTAAAATCAAAAATGTACGCCCTTAGAAATCCTGAAGGCGGTGCTTGGTTTTCGGGGTCCCGTACGCGGCTAGGCTCCTAAAAAGTCCCACACATGTGGTATCCCCGTACTCAGGAGAAGCAGCTAAATGTATTTTGGGGTGCAATTCCACATATGCCCATGGCCTGTGTGAGCAATATATCATTTAGTGACAACTTTGTGCAAAAAAAAAAAAAAAAAAAAAAAATTTGTCACTTTCCCGCAACTTGTGTCAAAATATAAAACATTCCATGGACTCAACATGCCTCAAAGCAAATAGCTTGGGGTGTCTACTTTCCAAAATGGGGTCATTTGGGGGGGTTTTATGTCATCTGGGCATTTTATGGCCTTCAAAACTGTGATAGGTAGTGAGGAGTAAAATCAAAAATGTACGCCCTTAGAAATCCTGAAGGCGGTGCTTGGTTTTCGGGGCCCCGTACGCGGCTAGGCTCCCAAAAAGTCCCACACATGTGGTATCCCCGTACTCAGGAGAAGCAGCTAAATGTATTTTGGGGTGCAATTCCACATATGCCCATGGCCTGTGTGAGCAATATATCATTTAGTGACAACTTTTTGTAATTTTTTTTTTTTTTTTTTTTTTTGTCATTATTCAATCACTTGGGACAAAAAAAATGAATATTCAATGGGCTCAACATGCCTCTCAGCAAATTCCTTGGGGTGTCTACTTTCCAAAATGGGGTCATTTGTGGGGGTTTTGTACTGCCCTGCCATTTTAGCACCTCAAGAAACGACATAGGCAGTCATAAATTAAAGGCTGTGTAAATTCCAGAAAATGTACCCTAGTTTGTAGACGCTATAACTTTTGCGCAAACCAATAAATATACACTTATTGACATTTTTTTTACCAAAGACATGTGGCCGAATACATTTTGGCCTAAATGTATGACTAAAATTGAGTTTATTGGATTTTTTTTAGAACAAAAAGTAGAAAATATCATTTTTTTTCAAAATTTTCGGTCTTTCTCCGCGTATAGCGCAAAAAATAAAAACGGCAGAGGTGATCAAATACCATCAAAAGAAAGCTCTATTTGTGGGAAGAAAAGGACGCAAATTTCGTTTGGGTACAGCATTGCATGACCGCGCAATTAGCAGTTAAAGCGACGCAGTGCCGAATTGTAAAAAGTGCTCTGGTCAGGAAGGGGGTAAAACCTTCCGGGGCTGAAGTGGTTAAAGAGATCCGCAACATCAACAGGCTGGGGTAGGCCTGAGTCCCCAGGCTGTAGTAGTTGTTGTGACTGGGGAGGGCCTGCTTCCATGGGTGAAAATTCTGCACCTGCCATGCAGCGTCCTAATAGGGACTCCGTAGAAGCAGGGGAGGTGAAGCCCAGGGCAGTGCTGTTTGCAAGAGGGGGAAGACGTGGGCTGTGAGTTTGGTATATTGTCTGAGGTAACACAGTAAGGAGCCGCTGCCATCTTAGCTGTATCAGGCCGGGCCGGTGAGGCTTCGAAAGCGGGCTGTAGGTTGCGTCTTACTGCTCCGGAATACATGTGGATGGTCACCGGGTTATCTCCCATGCTTGGGGATTGGATCCAGTCGGCTGGTGCCGTTCGGTCTGCTGTATCTGAGGCCGTAGCTGCTGGAGCGGGACGGAGCTCCCGGACTATGCGTCCATGTTAGGTGCCGCCGCGCATACGCCCCCTGCATGTAATTTTTATTCACTGTTCACTTTATTGGAGAGTTGGCAATATTCACAGTAGTTGATTGGTTTCACATATAGTTTTTTCTAAATGTATTATCTGAACAGCGCCATTTCCCCTGAATAGAGTTTTTAATGTTTTAGGACCCAGCTCAGGTGGTGTTCCCATTTAGAGGGGCTGCAGTTCTCCTGTCCCTAAGCGCGGATTTTTTTGTGTTTCTACACTTTAATACACTGCAGTAAGACTGCACTGACACACTACAATATACTGCAGAAAAAACTGCAGTGAAGCACTTCAGTATACTGCAGTAAACCTGCACTGATGCTCTGCAATACACTACAGTAAAACTGCACTGACGCACTACAATGAGGCTGCACTATCACTATATTCATACTACACTGACACTCACAATAGAATCACAGTAGCACACTATAGCACACTAACTCACTAGTAGCAATGAACAGAGCCCTGTTCTATATATCTCCGCTCCAATATCACGCTGCAAATGGCTCCTCTGGGAAGGAACCTTTTATTTATTTTTTTTAAACTTTATTCTTTATTCAGTCTTTAAAACTTTAACCATACAATTATTAAAAATCAGTTAGGCCTCGTCATAACTACAAGATAATAGTTAATAATTTTACAAGAACAGGAATCCCGCATACTTAAAAAAAAAAAAAAAGTTTTTTTCCCTCCTTTTTTTATTTTCCTTTCCCTTTTTTACCAACCCTCTTCCCTCCCATATCATTCATCTCGTGTTTAAATCTCTACAGTGGGTTTATCAATCAATTCTTATTTTATCTATGACTTATATTATTGAAATTAGCTATCCCATAGCTCCCATTTTGGTCTAGTATTTCCTTCCCCTAACAGTTTGACTATTCTATTGGTTTTTCCAGTTCTACTATACTCTTTTCTCTTTATTCAGGGTGACCCATTTTTTCCAACCACAGCTTCCACATCCTACCAAATTCCTTAAGGTTACCTCTCTTTATGTACACTGCTCTTTCTCTGCAAAGGGTTTCATTTATTGTGTTTCTCCAGTCCCTTACTGTGGGGGGTATCTTTGATTGCCATCTTAATGTGATCATTTTCCTGGCTTGGAACAGGCATCTCTGAATTGACACTGTGGTGTTCTTCTTCTTCCCCCGTTCCCGCCTATATGCCAGTATACAGTGGGGACGAAAAGTATTCAGACCCCCTTAAATTTTTCACTCTTTGTTATATTGCAGCCATTTGCTAAATTCATTTAAGTTCATTTTTGAACCATGGCATGTTTGAGCAATATATCATTTAGTGACAACTTTGTGCAAAAAAAAAAAAAAAATTGTCTCTTTCCCGCAACTTGTGTCGCAATATAAAATATTCCATGGACTCGACATGCCTCTCAGCAAATAGCTTGGGGTGTCTACTTTCCAAAATGGGGTCATTTGGGGGGGTTTTGAACTGTCCTGGCATTTTATGCACAACATTTAGAAGCTTATGTCACACATCACCCACTCTTCTAACCACTTGAAGACAAAGCCCTTTCTGACACTTTTTGATTACATGAAAAAGTTATTTTTTTTTGCAAGAAAATTACTTTGAACCCCCAAACATTATATATTTTTTTAAAGCAAATGCCCTACAGATTAAAATGGTGGGTGTTTCATTTTTTTTTTTCACACAGTATTTGCGCAGCGATTTTTCAAATACATTTTTTTGGGAAAAAACACACTTTTTTAAATTTTAATGCACTAAAACACACTATATTGCCCAAAAGTTTGATGAAATAAAAAGATGATCTTAGGCCGAGTACATGGATACCAAACATGACATGCTTTACAATTGAGCACAAACGTGCAGTGGCAACAAAATAAATACATTTTTAAAAGCCTTTAAAAGCCTTTACAGGTTACCACTTTAGATTTACAGAGGAGGTCTACTGCTAAAATTACTGCCCTCGATCTGACCTTCACGGTGATACCTCACATGCATGGTGCAATTGCTGTTTACGTTTGACGACAGACCACCGCTTGCGTTCGCCTTAGCGCAAGAGCAGGGGGCGACAGGGGTGCTTTTTTTTTTTTTTTTTTCTTTATTATTTTTTTGCTTTTTTATCTTATTTTTAAACTGTTCCTTTCATTTTTTTTTTTTTTTAATCATTTTTATTGTTATCTCGGGGAATGTAAATATCCCCTATGATAGCAATAGGTAGTGACAAGTACTCTTTTTTGAAAAAATTGGGGTCTATTAGACCCTAGATCTCTCCTCTGCCCTCAAAGCATCTGACCACACCAAGATCGGTGTGATAAAATGCTTCCCCAATTTCCCAATGGCGCTATTTACATCCAGCCAAATCTAAGTCATAAAATGCTCATAGCTTCCGGGTTCTTAGGCCATAGAGATGTTTGGAGCCACTCTGGTCTCTGATCAGCTCTATGGTCAGCTGGCTGAATCACCGGCTGCATTCTCTGGTTCCCTGTTGAGACAGGAGAGCCAGAGAAAAACACGGAAGACGGTGGGGGGGGCATTCCTTCCCACGGCTTGTAAAAGCAGTCTAGAGGCTAATTTAGCCACTAGGATTGCTTTTACATGAAAGCTGACCGCTGGCTGAAAAGAATGATACCAAGATGATACCTAAACCTGCAGGCATCATTCTGGTATAACCACTCAAAGTCGTGAATGGCGTACCTGAAGACAAAAAAATGGTTAACAATAAAGCACAGTAAACGGTAAAGTATAAAAAATTGCATACCTGAAAAACAAACATGATAAAACATAATAACAATAAAACATGGCAGAATAGAATACAGTAAAAAAGAGCAGAACAATAGAGAGAGAGAATAGAGAGAGAGAGAGAGAGAACAATAAAACGACAACAATTTTTTTTTATTTTATATATATTTTTTTTTTACACTTTTTTTGTAACTAACTTTTATAACTGTAACCGGTTCCAGGTTCGGGTCTCTCAAAATGCGATGGCATCTTAGGAGACCCTCTGAAAGTGCGCCTAGTCTGTGCAATGCTGTACCCTACGCTAATACTCAACTAGTGCATGGTAGCGTTAAAAACATTAACCAATGCAAAGACCAGGATTGTCAGGACAGGAGGGACAATAATAGCGGGTGTCACACCTATATCCGCGCTTGCTGCAGACACAACATCTTTTTTAGGGGGTTCGTTGGGTAGGGGTACTCGGGAGGACATAAAGAAAATGCCTCTCATGCAGCCGACTGCATTTGGTTGGGGATGTGAATGGGGGAAGTACGGGCGCTGCAGAAGTGGTGGGTTCCCAATTAGGATTGGCGAATGCAGCAGGAAGGGCATTATGGGCACGACTAACCTGTGTTTGTCTTCTTCTTGGTGGCAGCGGGACACTACTTGTGCTTGCCACCTCACCAGCTTGAACTGCACTTTTGGGACTCGCCACGTCACCAAGTGTTACTGCAGTGCTGGTTTGACTACGACCGGGGTGTACTAGGCCGCTGGTGCTTGCCAGTTCAATAAAAAGCTTCCAAAAAAACTGTTGGCGATCGCAGGGATCAGGCCTGACTCTGCGAACGCTGCAGTTATGCGTTTAGTGTTTTGTAAGTGACAGTGATCGATCGATACTGCACTTGGGTGGGCTGGGCCGGGCGGAGGGGCAAAACGCAGGTGCTAGCAGGTATCTGGGCTGATCCCGCTAACACTGCGTTTTTGGGAACCCTAAACTGCTGGGGACGCTAGTATAGATCTGATCGGATCAGATATTGATCCGTTCAGATACTATACCACTAAGGGAGGTGTACGGCGCGTGCGTGGGTGTTAGCGGTACTGGCGCTAACCTGACGCTGCCTAGGGCTGGTGCTTGCCAGTTCACCAAAATGCTACCAAAAAAACTGTTAGCGATTGCAGGGATCAGGCCTGACTCTGCGAACGCTGCAGTTATGCGTTTAGTGATTTGTAAGTGTCAGTGATCGATCGATACTGCACTTGGGTGGGCTGGGCTGGGCCGAGCGGAGGGGCAAAACGCAGGTGCTAGCAGGTATCTGGGCTGATCCCGCTAACACTGCATTTTTGGGAACCCTAAACTGCTGGGGACGCTAGTATAGATCTGATCGGACCAGATATTGATCCGTCCAGATACTATACCACTAAGGGAGGTGTACGGTACGTGCGTGGGTGTTAGCGGTACTGGCGCTAACCTGACGCTGCCTGGGGCTGGTGCTTGCTAGTTCACCAAAATGCTACCATAAAAACTGTTAGCGATCGCAGGGATCAGGCCTGACTCTGCGAACGCTGCAGTTATGCGTTTAGTGCCTTGTAAGTGACAGTGATCGATCGATACTGCACTTGGGCTGGGCCGGGCGGAGGGACAAAACGCAGGTGCTAGCAGGTATCTGGGCTGATCTAGCTAACACTGCGTTTTTGGGAACCCTAAACTGCTGGGGACGCTAGTATAGATCTGATCGGATCAGATATTGATCTGTTCAGATACTATACCACTAAGGGAGGCGTATGCTGCATGCGTGGGTGTTAGCGGTACTGGCGCTAATCTGACGCTGCCTGGGGTGACGCATATCACCGCCGGGCGATCAGGGGGCTAAACCTTTATTCGGTAATATACGGCGGGTGCCCTGACACTATACAAAATAAACGAACTAACCAGCGTCACCCGTAACGGTTATACGGTGATCAGTGGTGAAAGGGTTAACTAGGGGCAATCAAGGGGTTAAAACATTTGTTAGGTAGTATATGGGGGTCCCTGTCGCTATAAAACGCTGACGGCGAACCTAAATATTTACCTCACTAACTAGCGTCACCAGCGACACTAATACAGCGATCAGAAAAATGATCGCTTAGTGACACTGGTGACAGGGGGTGATCAAGGGGTTAAAACTTTATTAGGGGGGTTAGGGCGGTATCCTAGACCTAAAGGGGGCTAATACTCACTGTCCCAACACTGTAACTGTCACAAACTGACACCAATGCAGTAATCAGAAAAAAAAGAAAAAGCTGCTGGTGTCAGTTTGTGACAGGGAGGGGGCGGTGATTGGGGGGGGATCGGGGGGCGATCAGGGGGCGATCGGGGGGGATCGGGGTGTTTTGTGTGCCTGGCATGTTCTACTGTGTGTGTAGTGTTGTGCACTCACAGTGAAGTCTTCTCTCCTCGGCGCTGCAGCGGAAAATACAGAGCCGAGGAGAGATGACATAATTTCCTTTGCTGCTGTTTAGCATACAGCAGCAAAGGAAGTGATCTGATTGGCCGGCGGCGATCGCGAGGGGGGGCCACGAACGGATGGCCTCCCCCTCACCTCCGATCGCCGGGCGACAAAACAGGACCGCCTCGGGCACCGGGGGGGGTCCAATCAGACCCCCCACCCGCGGGAGGCAAATCACATACATGTACGTGATTTTGCCTGCCCGTGCCGCCTTGCCGACGTACATCGGCGTGAGGCGGTCCTTAAGTGGTTAATAAAAGCTTTTTTGGTCAGTGGGATAGAGGATGAAGTAAGGAGAATATGGTCGATCCTAGAGAAGGTTCCGTGTGGGTTTGAGTAGTGGGTGAAATCTCGGGTAGTGGGGTTAACTTCCCTCCATATGTCAACTAGACCATGTTGAAATAGTAATTTGGCTAATCGGAGACTCTGTTTGGAAGGTCTAGTTAAACGTGCGCCCGGGGGTCTGGATTTATCTAGTCCCTGATCGAACGCGGTGTTGGAGTCTCCCCCAAAGATCACCGTGCCTTCAGTTAGCGGAGTTAGGGTCTGCAACATGTTTTGGAAAAAGGCCAATTGGCCAGTATTGGGGGCATAATATGAGATAAATGAGTATAATTGTCCATCTAATTCCCCCACCAGTAATAAATATCTCCCGTCTGGGTCTTTGTGTTCTGACTTTAAGGTGAATTTGCATCTCTTTGAAATGAAAATGCCTACTCCCTTAATCTTATTCTCGGCATTGGCCAAAGAAAAGAAGGGGAAGTTAGAGTGTATGAATGATGGGCTGAAGTTTTTAGGGAAGTGGGTTTCCTGTATGAGAATTACGTCATTTTTTTGTGAGTGCATGTAGTTAAAAATTTTACGTCTTTTAATGGGAGAATTTAATCCCTGCACATGCGTAACTACCTTGAGAGTAGTTTGTACCTGTGGTTTATTAGCAATTGAGCAGAGGCGGGGAACGAGCTGGGGCCATATCAGCACTTACCCAATCGAGATCAAGGAGACCAAGATACCTCGTAGGCCTGGCAGAGTCCTCGGATGTCAGTATGCAACCTCGGGGTGCTTCCCCCCAGTCGACTTCTGTAAAGAGATTATAATGAATGTCTTGTGAAAGAGAGATGAAAGAAAAGGAGACAGGAAAGACGAAAGACAAGGGAGTCTCCCGAGAGATGGAGGTGACAGGATCCCCCATCTATGTGAAAGGTGAACTTTAGAGTCCCTCTAAACGACAGGAACTACACTTGTCCAAAGAAGAGACAAAAATCTGTTCTCACAGACAAGAGGGGGTGCATGAGCACCACTCCAGCAGACAGGCCACGAAAACTATGTCTCTAAGTATAACCGAAAAAAAAGAGACTTAAAATGGTTGCTAGGCTCTAACATTAATAACAGACAAGATATTTCACCCTAAGCAGCTACAAATAATGGAGATGTAAAATAGAGCAGGAGGTGAATCCACATATTGCCTTGAAAAAAAAAATTAAAAAATAAAGTAAAACTGAACCATTTTAGGATAAAGATAATAAACTGGATCCAACTGGGCATTGATACCCATGGTGAAGGGGATAGGGATGAAGATCATTTCGGATGGACAGGGTACACTAGGTATCTCATTCAGTGGTAGGGATATAGGAGGAGCAGGTCCCTATGATGGACCCAGACAAAATGAGGATATTATCCTTCCTCCTCCTCCTCTCGGGCACCCCCATAGGGACATGGCCGAGAGGGGGACCCTGACTATAAATTGTGTCTAGTGCAATTTTTGGTAGGTTTCATAACCCCGGTAGGGTCTCCCTGCGAGATCCCCTCGGCCTAGTAAAAAATTTAGGCCAAGGGGTAACCCGGGGTGCGAGTCCCCCCAGGTCACCTGAGAGGAAAAAAAAAATGTCCATGAGGACCGGACATGGCCCAGACGGCCTCATAAACAAAAGAGTCATGGAGGGACTGTCTCCTTATGTTTCTTGGACTTCACCGATTCCCATACTGGTGTCAGAGGGCTGGTTGGAAGTTGTCTTTTCGCTGAATTTGGATTTGATCCTGACGGTGTAGAATTAAAGTCCTGGCTGATGAGGCCCAGTTGAAGCAGAACCTTTTCTCTTTCTTGGAGCGAACCGAAAGTGTACGATTTGCATTTCCAGATGAATTTTAGCTGAAACGGGAAGAGCCACCAATACTTGATCGCCTTGTCCATCAGGATTTGGAGGAGTGGTTTCAAGGATCTCCTCTTTTGTATAGTGGAGGGGGAAAGATCTGCAAAAATTTGCGGTTGGTGGCCCTGGAAGATAATTTTAGGCATTGTTCTTGATTTCCGCATTATTTCCTCCTTGACGGAGTAAAAATGTGGTTTGACCACAACGTCACATGGAAGACCATCTGCTCTAGGTGGTTTGAGAGCCCTGTGAGCCCGGTCCAACTCCAATCTGTGCTGTGGGGTGTCAGGAAGTAAATCCTTAATGAAAGCTTGTAATGTTTCTGGTATGTCTTTATAAGACTCAGGGAGCCCCGTTAATCTGAAGTTATACCTTCGATTCCTGTTCTCCAGGTCATCAATCTTTGCATGCGCTGTTTCAAGCTTTTCCTGGAGAGTCTGTATGCAGGCAGTATTTTGATTTGTTCTAGATGAGGTGGCTTCCAGGTGTGTTTCTATTATTTCCATGCGGGATCCAATATTCTGTAGATCTGCTTTAATATCATTTGTAATCTTATTAGCAGTGTTAATTAATCCTCTGTCCAGGAGTACTGCAAATTTATTAAAGAGATCCGCAACATCAACAGGCTGGGGTAGGCCTGAGTCCCCAGGCTGTAGTAGTTGTTGTGACTGGGGAGGGCCTGCTTCCATGGGTGAAAATTCTGCACCTGCCATGCAGCGTCCTAATAGGGACTCCGTAGAAGCAGGGGAGGTGAAGCCCAGGGCAGTGCTGTTTGCAAGAGGGGGAAGACGTGGGCTGTGAGTTTGGTATATTGTCTGAGGTAACACAGTAAGGAGCCGCTGCCATCTTAGCTGTATCAGGCCGGGCCGGTGAGGCTTCGAAAGCGGGCTGTAGGTTGCGTCTTACTGCTCCGGAATACATGTGGATGGTCACCGGGTTATCTCCCATGCTTGGGGATTGGATCCAGTCGGCTGGTGCCGTTCGGTCTGCTGTATCTGAGGCCGTAGCTGCTGGAGCGGGACGGAGCTCCCGGACTATGCGTCCATGTTAGGTGCCGCCGCGCATACGCCCCCTGCATGTAATTTTTATTCACTGTTCACTTTATTGGAGAGTTGGCAATATTCACAGTAGTTGATTGGTTTCACATATAGTTTTTTCTAAATGTATTATCTGAACAGCGCCATTTCCCCTGAATAGAGTTTTTAATGTTTTAGGACCCAGCTCAGGTGGTGTTCCCATTTAGAGGGGCTGCAGTTCTCCTGTCCCTAAGCGCGGATTTTTTTGTGTTTCTACACTTTAATACACTGCAGTAAGACTGCACTGACACACTACAATATACTGCAGAAAAAACTGCAGTGAAGCACTTCAGTATACTGCAGTAAACCTGCACTGATGCTCTGCAATACACTACAGTAAAACTGCACTGACGCACTACAATGAGGCTGCACTATCACTATATTCATACTACACTGACACTCACAATAGAATCACAGTAGCACACTATAGCACACTAACTCACTAGTAGCAATGAACAGAGCCCTGTTCTATATATCTCCGCTCCAATATCACGCTGCAAATGGCTCCTCTGGGAAGGAACCTTTTATTTATTTTTTTTAAACTTTATTCTTTATTCAGTCTTTAAAACTTTAACCATACAATTATTAAAAATCAGTTAGGCCTCGTCATAACTACAAGATAATAGTTAATAATTTTACAAGAACAGGAATCCCGCATACTTAAAAAAAAAAAAAAAGTTTTTTTCCCTCCTTTTTTTATTTTCCTTTCCCTTTTTTACCAACCCTCTTCCCTCCCATATCATTCATCTCGTGTTTAAATCTCTACAGTGGGTTTATCAATCAATTCTTATTTTATCTATGACTTATATTATTGAAATTAGCTATCCCATAGCTCCCATTTTGGTCTAGTATTTCCTTCCCCTAACAGTTTGACTATTCTATTGGTTTTTCCAGTTCTACTATACTCTTTTCTCTTTATTCAGGGTGACCCATTTTTTCCAACCACAGCTTCCACATCCTACCAAATTCCTTAAGGTTACCTCTCTTTATGTACACTGCTCTTTCTCTGCAAAGGGTTTCATTTATTGTGTTTCTCCAGTTCCTTACTGTGGGGGGTATCTTTGATTGCCATCTTAATGTGATCATTTTCCTGGCTTGGAACAGGCATCTCTGAATTGACACTGTGGTGTTCTTCTTCTTCCCCCGTTCCCGCCTATATGCCAGTATACAGTGGGGACGAAAAGTATTCAGACCCCCTTAAATTTTTCACTCTTTGTTATATTGCAGCCATTTGCTAAATTCATTTAAGTTCATTTTTGAACCATGGCATGTTTGAGCAATATATCATTTAGTGACAACTTTGTGCAAAAAAAAAAAAAAAATTGTCTCTTTCCCGCAACTTGTGTCGCAATATAAAATATTCCATGGACTCGACATGCCTCTCAGCAAATAGCTTGGGGTGTCTACTTTCCAAAATGGGGTCATTTGGGGGGGTTTTGAACTGTCCTGGCATTTTATGCACAACATTTAGAAGCTTATGTCACACATCACCCACTCTTCTAACCACTTGAAGACAAAGCCCTTTCTGACACTTTTTGATTACATGAAAAAGTTATTTTTTTTTGCAAGAAAATTACTTTGAACCCCCAAACATTATATATTTTTTTAAAGCAAATGCCCTACAGATTAAAATGGTGGGTGTTTCATTTTTTTTTTTTCACACAGTATTTGCGCAGCGATTTTTCAAATACATTTTTTTGGGAAAAAACACACTTTTTTAAATTTTAATGCACTAAAACACACTATATTGCCCAAAAGTTTGATGAAATAAAAAGATGATCTTAGGCCGAGTACATGGATACCAAACATGACATGCTTTACAATTGAGCACAAACGTGCAGTGGCAACAAAATAAATACATTTTTAAAAGCCTTTAAAAGCCTTTACAGGTTACCACTTTAGATTTACAGAGGAGGTCTACTGCTAAAATTACTGCCCTCGATCTGACCTTCACGGTGATACCTCACATGCATGGTGCAATTGCTGTTTACATTTGACGACAGACCACCGCTTGCGTTCGCCTTAGCGCAAGAGCAGGGGGCGACAGGGGTGCTTTTTTTTTTTTTTTTTCTTTATTATTTTTTTGCTTTTTTATCTTATTTTTAAACTGTTCCTTTCATTTTTTTTTTTTTTTAATCATTTTTATTGTTATCTCGGGGAATGTAAATATTTCCTATGATAGCAATAGGTAGTGACAAGTACTCTTTTTTGAAAAAATTGGGGTCTATTAGACCCTAGATCTCTCCTCTGCCCTCAAAGCATCTGACCACACCAAGATCGGTGTGATAAAATGCTTCCCCAATTTCCCAATGGCGCTATTTACATCCAGCCAAATCTAAGTCATAAAATGCTCATAGCTTCCGGGTTCTTAGGCCATAGAGATGTTTGGAGCCACTCTGGTCTCTGATCAGCTCTATGGTCAGCTGGCTGAATCACCGGCTGCATTCTCTGGTTCCCTGTTGAGACAGGAGAGCCAGAGAAAAACACGGAAGACGGTGGGGGGGGCATTCCTTCCCACGGCTTGTAAAAGCAGTCTAGAGGCTAATTAGCTACAATATGCAAGTGAAGGCGCAAAGAACTGGCGATAACAACAATAACAACAATAATAAGAACGAAGGGATAGGGGACAAACTGAAATGTTTCCAGTCTCACATTACATTAAATGGATAGATAATGTCCACATGTATATGTCCAAAGTGGAGAAATTGAATATCTCATTAACATATATAGGGTACGGTCTCACTGTCATGTGGACATGAGGAGTTCAAGGGTCCAGTTAATAATGATAGGTCCACGAGCAGGGCTGCCTTCATCAAGAAGTGAAACCACATTCCAATCCTAAGGAAAAGCAAAAGAGAGAGGCGCCTCTGGGTGCAGACTAAAAACAAGGTTTATTTCATAAAAAGGTAATGATCATCAAACTCACATGTTGAAGGTCGTCAGTAGGCATAAAATAGTAATCAATACTGAGGAGGACATCATCCATCAAAGGTTCAAGACAGTCAAAAACAACTCCTAGCAGGGGGCTCTGCCTGTGTGTGAGGAGAGGTACCGCTGAGATGTGAGGCCGGCCGCAGCGGTGACAAGTCACAGTACTAGGTGGAGAGCATGGAAGGCTGTAAACATCCGGCGAGGAGTGATGACGTCATGAGTCGAGCGACGCGTTGCCGGGCGTACGGGCTGTGATGACGTGACAGCCGCGCCCCTTCATCAGAGCCTGATGAGTGTCTTGTGAAAGAGAGATGAAAGAAAAGAAGACAGGAAAGACGAAAGACAAGGGAGTCTCCCGAGAGATGGAGGTGACAGGATCCCCCATCTATGTGAAAGGTGAACTTTAGAGTCCCTCTAAACGACAGGAACTACACTTGTCCAAAGAAGAGACAAAAATCTGTTCTCACAGACAAGAGGGGATGCATGAGCACCACTCCAGCAGACAGGCCACGAAAACTATGTCTCTAAGTATAACCGAAAAAAAAGAGACTTAAAATGGTTGCTAGGCTCTAACATTAATAACAGACAAGATATTTCACCCTAAGCAGCTACAAATAATGGAGATGTAAAATAGAGCAGGAGGTGAATCCACATATTGCCTTGAAAAAAAAAATTAAAAAATAAAGTAAAACTGAACCATTTTAAGATAAAGATAATAAACTGGATCCAACTGGGCATTGATACCCATGGTGAAGGGGATAGGGATGAAGATCATTCCGGATGGACAGGGTACACTAGGTATCTCATTCAGTGGTAGGGATATAGGAGGAGCAGGTCCCTATGATGGACCCAGACAAAATGAGGATATTATCCTTCCTCCTCCTCCTCTCGGGCACCCCCATAGGGACATGGCCGAGAGGGGGACCCTGACTATAAATTGTGTCTAGTGCAATTTTTGGTAGGTTTCATAACCCCGGTAGGGTCTCCCTGTGAGATCCCCTCGGCCTAGTAAAAAATTCAGGCCAAGGGGTAACCATCTCACGAGAGACTAACCCGGGGTGCGAGTCCCCCCAGGTCACCTGAGAGGAAAAAAAAAATGTCCATGAGGACCGGACATGGCCCAGACGGCCTCATAAACAAAAGAGTCATGGAGGGACTGTCTCCTTATGTTTCTTGGACTTCACCGATTCCCATACTGGTGTCAGAGGGCTGGTTGGAAGTTGTCTTTTCGCTGAATTTGGATTTGATTCTGGCAGTGTAGAATTAAAGTCCTGGCTGATGAGGCCCAGTTGAAGCAGAACCTTTTCTCCTTCTTGGAGCGAACCGAAAGTGTACGATTTGCATTTCCAGATGAATTTTAGCTGAAACGGGAAGAGCCACCAATACTTGATCGTCTTGTCCATCAGGATTTGGAGGAGTGGTTTCAAGGATCTCCTCTTTTGTATAGTGGAGGGGGAAAGATCTGCAAAAATTTGCGGTTGGTGGCCCTGGAAGATAATTTTAGGCATTGTTCTTGATTTCCACATTATTTCCTCCTTGACGGAGTAAAAATGTGGTTTGACCACAACGTCACATGGAAGACCATCTGCTCTAGGTGGTTTGAGAGCCCTGTGAGCCCGGTCCAACTCCAATCTGTGCTGTGGGGTGTCAGGAAGTAAATCCTTAATGAAAGCTTGTAATGTTTCTGGTATGTCTTTATAAGACTCAGGGAGCCCCGTTAATCTGAAGTTATACCTTCGATTCCTGTTCTCCAGGTCATCAATCTTTGCATGCGCTGTTTCAAGCTTTTCCTGGAGAGTCTGTATGCAGGCAGTATTTTGATTTGTTCTAGATGAGGTGGCTTCCAGGTGTGTTTCTATTATTTCCATGTGGGATCCAATATTCTGTAGATCTGCTTTAATATCATTTGTAATCTTATTAGCAGTGTTAATTAATCCTCTGTCCAGGAGTACTGCAAATTTATTAAAGAGCAACATCAACAGGCTGGGGTAGGCCTGAGTCCCCAGGCTGTAGTAGTTGTTGTGACTGGGGAGGGCCTGCTTCCATGGGTGAAAATTCTGCACCTGCCATGCAGCGTCCTAATAGGGACTCCGTAGAAGCAGGGGAGGTGAAGCCCAGGGCAGTGCTGTTTGCAAGAGGGGGAAGACGTGGGCTGTGAGTTTGGTATGTTGTCTGAGGTAACACAGTAAGGAGCCGCTGCCATCTTAGCTGTATCAGGCCGGGCCGGTGAGGCTTCGAAAGCGGGCTGTAGGTTGCGTCTTACTGCTCCGGAATACATGTGGATGGTCATCTCCCACGCTTGGGGATTGGATCCAGTCGGCTGGTGCCGTTCGGTCTGCTGTATCTGAGGCCGTAGCTGCTGGAGTGGGACGGAGCTCCCGGACTATGCGTCCATGTTAGGTGCCGCCGCGCATACGCCCCCTGCATGTAATTTTTATACACTGTTCACTTTATTGGAGAGTTGGCAATATTCACAGTAGTTGATTGGTTTCACATATAGTTTTTTCTAAATGTATTATCTGAACAGCGCCATTTCCCCTGAATAGAGTTTTTAATGTTTTAGGACCCAGCTCAGGTGGTGTTCCCATTTAGAGGGGCTGCAGTTCTCCTGTCCCTAAGCGCGGATTTTTTTGTGTTTCTACACTTTAATACACTGCAGTAAGACTGCACTGACACACTACAATATACTGCAGAAAAAACTGCAGTGAAGCACTTCAGTATACTGCAGTAAACCTGCACTGATGCTCTGCAATACACTACAGTAAAACTGCACTGACGCACTACAATGAGGCTGCACTATCACTATATTCATACTACACTGACACTCACAATAGAATCACAGTAGCACACTATAGCACACTAACTCACTAGTAGCAATGAACAGAGCCCTGTTCTATATATCTCCGCTCCAATATCACGCTGCAAATGGCTCCTCTGGGAAGGAACCTTTTATTTATTTTTTTTAAACTTTATTCTTTATTCAGTCTTTAAAACTTTAACCATACAATTATTAAAAATCAGTTAGGCCTCGTCATAACTACAAGATAATAGTTAATGATTTTACAAGAACAGGAATCCCGCATACTTAAAAAAAAAAAAAAAGTTTTTTTCCCTCCTTTTTTTATTTTCCTTTCCCTTTTTTACCAACCCTCTTCCCTCCCATATCATTCATCTCGTGTTTAAATCTCTACAGTGGGTTTATCAATCAATTCTTATTTTATCTATGACTTATATTATTGAAATTAGCTATCCCATAGCTCCCATTTTGGTCTAGTATTTCCTTCCCCTAACAGTTTGACTATTCTATTGGTTTTTCCGGTTCTATTATACTCTTTTCTCTTTATTCAGGGTGACCCATTTTTTCCAACCACAGCTTCCACATCCTACCAAATTCCTTAAGGTTACCTCTCTTTATGTACACTGCTCTTTCTCTGCAAAGGGTTTCATTTATTGTGTTTCTCCAGTCCCTTACTGTGGGGGGTATCTTTGATTGCCATCTTAATGTGATCATTTTCCTGGCTTGGAACAGGCATCTCTGAATTGACACTGTGGTGTTCTTCTTCTTCCCCCGTTCCCGCCTATATGCCAGTATACAGTGGGGACGGAAAGTATTCAGACCCCCCTAAATTTTTCACTCTTTGTTATATTGCAGCCATTTGCTAAATTCATTTAAGTTCATTTTTTTCCTCATTAATGTACACACAGCACCCCATATTGACAGAAAAACACAGAATTGTTGACATTTTTTAAAATTTATTAAAAAAGAAAAACTGGAATATCACTTTATCCTAAGTATTCAGACCCTTTGCTGTGACACTCATATATTTAACTCAGGTGCTGTCCATTTCTTCTGATCATCCTTGAGATGGTGCTACACCTTCATTTGAGTCCAGCTGTGTTTGATTATACGGATTGGACTTGATTAGAAAAGCCACACACCTGTCTATATAAGACCTTACAGCTCACAGTGCATGTCAGAGCAAATGAGAATCATGAGGTCAAAGGAACTGCCTGAAGAGCTCAGAGACTGAATTGTGGCAAGGCACAGATCTGGCCAAGGTTACAAAAAAAATTCTGCTGCACTTATGGTTCCTAAGAGCACAGTGGCCTCCATAATCTTTAAATGGAAGACAGTTGGGACGACCAGAACCCTTCCCAGAGCTGGCCATATGGCAAAAACTGAGCTATCGGTGAAGGAGAGCCTTGGTGAGGGAGGTAAAGAAGAACCCAAAGATCACTGTGGCTGAGCTCCAGAGATGCAGTCGGGAGATGGGAGAAAGTTGTAGAAAGTCAACCATCACTGCAGCCCTCCACCAGTTGGGGCTTTATGGCAGAGTGGCCCGACAGAAGACTCTCCTCAGTGCAAGACACATGAAAGTCCACATGGAGTTTGCTAAAAAAACACCTGAAGGACTCCAAGATGGTGAGAAATAAGATTCTCTGGTCTGATGAGACCAAGATAGAACTTTTTGGCCTTAATTCTAAGCGGTATATGTGGAGAAAACCTTACACTGCTCATCACCTGTCCAATACAGTCCCAACAGAGAAGCATGGTGGTGGCAGCATCATGCTGTGGGGGTGTTTTTCAGCTGCAGGGACAGGACAACTGGTTGCGATCGAGGGAAAGATGAATGCGGCCAAGTACAGGGATATCCTGGACGAAAACCTTCTCCAGAGTGCTCAGGACTTCAGACTGGGCCGAAGGTTTACCTTTCAACAAGACAATGACTCTAAGCAAACAGCTAAAATAACAAGGGAGTGGCTTCACAACAACTCTGTGACTGTTCTTGAATGGCCCAGCCAGAACCCTGACTTAAACCCAGTTGAGCATCTCTGGAGAGACCTTAAAATGGCTGTCCACCAACGTTTACATCCAACCAAACAGAACTGGATAGGATCTGCAAGGAGGAATGGCAGAGGATCCCCAAATCCAGGTGTGAAAAACTTGTTGCATCTTTCCAAAAAAGACTCATGGCTGTATTAGATCAAAAGGGTGCTTCTACTAAATACTGAGCAAAGGGTCTGAATACTTAGGACCATGTGATATTTCAGTTTTTCTTTTTTAATAAATCTGCAAAAATGTGAACAATTCTGTATTTTCTGTCAATATGGGGTGCTGTGTGTACATTAATGAGGAAAAAAATGAACTTAAATGATTTTAGCAAATGGCTGCAATATAACAAAGAATGAAAAATTTAAGGGGGTCTGAACACTTTCCGTCCCCACTGTACATACTATGGCCTCCCTCTCCAATGTAATTCCAAATATATCTCTCATGCTATTGATCACCCCCTCCCAGTAATGGAACAACTTGGGGCATCTCCACAACATGTGAATGAGATCCTCAGTCCCCCAACATCTGGGGCATCTATCATCAGATCTACTGCCAAACCTGAAGAGCCGCTTAGGTGTATAGTAGGCTCTATTTAACAGCATCAGATGTGATACCTTCTGAGGGGGAGAGACCGATAACAACGGTGACATCTCTAAAATTCTCTTCCACTGCTCCTGTGTTATTGTCCTCTTCCCATCTTACTCTTAAAGAGTGGAGTTTCCCCCCACTGTTAACTTCTTTACTTTTTTGCCCATATATTTCACAGATTAGACCCTTAGTAGGGCCCACCTGCAATATACTTTGAAAGAGGGGTGTTTCTTTCCATTCTAGGGGGTGGTTCCTAAATTGGGCTTCAAGGGCATGTCTTAACTGTAAATAAGTGTAAAAAGTGCTCTGCGGTAAATTAAAGTCTCGTTTCAACTCGAAAATTTTTTTAAGAGTTTTGCCCCATATAAAGTTGTCTTAGCCTTTGGATACCTTGTTTTTCCCACTCTCTGACTTTTCCTATCCTAAGAATTTCCTGCAGGTTACTATTGTTCCAAATGGGGGTATATATATAGTGAACCCATTGTATCTCATCTGTTTTTTAACTCTTTTCCATATTTTAATTAACATTTTAATTGTTGGATACTTATATTGGAAAGAGTCCGCTTCTAGCGCTTCAATTATAGTGTTATGTAAAGCCCCTGTTAATAATATTTTTCCATTGGGGGTGTCTCCTTACGGGACACCTCATCCCAATAGCTGCTGCAGTTGCAAAGCTAAATAATAACGCCCCGGGTGGGGCAGTGCAATACCGCTATCCCCCACCTGGAGCTGAAATGTGCGGAGTCTGATACCGGCTTGTCTCCCTTTCCATATAAGCTCCCTAAAAAGGCTTTCGATTTATTGTATCAATGCTTGCATATCCACACTGGAGAATTGTGCAAAATATACAACAATTGTGGCATCCAGATCATTTTTATTAAGCTGCATCTTCCTGCCACTGATAAAGGGAACCATTTCCAAATGCCAATTTTTTGTTTAAATTTGGACAAAAGTGGGACAAGATTTTTACTTATATATTAATTAGGGTCTATTGTCATGGCAATCCCCAGATATTTCAATGTATCCACTATTGTCAACTCAGGCAATCCTGGTATTACTGAGTAACTAATAGGGATGAGCTTCGTGTTCGAATCGAACGCATGTTTGACTCGAACATTGTGTGTTCGGTCGTGCCCTGTGTAGTGTGTTCCGGCGTTGAGAGAGATAGATAGATAGACAGTGTCATTTAATTTAAGTTAGATAGTTGTAGTAGTAGTAGTAGTAGTTAGGCGAGTCAGTTAGCTGCACTTACAGTGTATTGTGTATATATAAATATATATATATATACCTAGGTGTTCTATATATAGATCCGTTCCTGTTATTCTATTCCTACTACTGACAGGCAGGCAGGTGTTTTTACAGTATTTACAGCTACCTGAAGAAAATTGCTGGTGTTCTTCTGATCCTATTAGCTCTATTAGCTACAGTATTTACAGTTAGTGTAGTGCGTCCTCTGCACAGTGTGCACCTAAAGCTACCTGAAGAAAATTAGTGTTGTTCTTCTGATCTTATTAGTACAGAACCGCAGACAGCTGCAGTATTTACAAGTTAGTGTAGTGCATCCTCTGCACAGTGTGCACTTAAAGCTACCTGAAGAAAATTAGTGGTGTTCTTCTGATCCTATTAGTACAGTACCTCAGGCAGCTGCAGTATTTACAAGTTAGTTTAGTGCTTCCTCTGCACAGTGTGCACTTAAAGGTACCTGAAGAAAATTAGTGGTGTTCTTCTGATCCTATTAGTACAGTACCACAGGCAGCTGTAGTATTTACAAGTTAGTGTAGTGCGTCCTCTGCACAGTGTGCACCTAAAGCTACCTGAAGAAAATTAGTGGTGTTCTTCTCATCCTGTTAGTACAGTACCGCAGGCAGCTGTAGTATTTATAAGTTAGTGTAGTGCGTCCTCTGCACAGTCTGCACTTAAAGCTACCTGAAGAAAATTAGTGGTGTTCTTCTGATCCTATTAGTACAGTACCCCAGGCAGCTACAGTATTTACAAGTTAGTGTAGTGCGTCCTCTGCACAGTGCGCACCTAAAGCTACCTGAAGAAAATTAGTTGTGTTCTTCTCATCCTATTAGTACAGTACCACAGTCAGTTGCAGTATTTACAAGTTAGTGTAGTGCTTCCTCTGCACAGTGTGCACCTAAAGCTACCTGAAGAAAATTAGTGGTGTTCTTCTGATCTTATTAGTACAGTACCACAGCCAACTGCAGTATTTACAAGTTAGTGTAGTGCGTCCTCTGCACAGTGCGCACCTAAAGCTACCTGAAGAAAATTAGTTGTGTTCTTCTCATCCTATTAGTACAGTACCACAGTCAGTTGCAGTATTTACAAGTTAGTGTAGTGCTTCCTCTGCACAGTGTGCACCTAAAGCTACCTGAAGAAAATTAGTGGTGTTCTTCTGATCTTATTAGTACAGTACCACAGCCAACTGCAGTATTTACAAGTTAGTGTAGTGCGTCCTCTGCAAAGTGTGCACTTAAAGCTACCTGAAGAAAATTAGTGGTGTTCTTCTGATCCTATTAGTGCAGTACCTCAGGCAGCTGCAGTATTTACAAGTTAGTTTAGTGCGTCCTCTGCACAGTGTGCACTTAAAGCTACCTGAAGAAATTTAGTGGTGTTCTTCTGATCCTATTAGTACAGTACCACAGGCAGCTGCAGTATTTAAAAATTAGTTTAGTGTGTCTTCTGCACAGTGTGCATGTAAAGCTACCTGAAGAAAATTAGTGGTGTTCTTCTGATCCTATTAGTACAGTACCGCAGGCAGCTGCAGTATTTACAAGTTAGTGTAGTGCTTCCTCTGCATAGTGTGCACCTAAAGCTACCTGGAGAAAATTAGTGGTGTTCTTCTGATCCTATTAGTACAGTACCGCAGGCAGCTGCAGTATTTGCAAGTTAGTGTAGTGCGTCCTCTGCACAGTGCGCACCTAAAACAACCTGAAGAAAATTAGTTGTGTTCTTCTCATCCTATTAGTACAGTACCACAGGCAGCTGCAGTATTTACAAGTTAGTGTAGTGCTTCCTCTGCACAGTGTGCAACTAAAGCTACCTGAAGAAAATTAGTGGTGTTCTTCTGATCTTATTAGTACAGTACCGCAGCCAGCTGCAGTATTTACAAGTTAGTGTAGTGCGTCCTCTGCACAGTGTGCACTTAAAGCTACCTGAAGAAAATTAGTGGTGTTCTTCTGATCCTATTAGTGCAGTACCTCAGGCAGCTGCAGTATTTACAAATTAGTTTAGTGCATCCTCTGCACAGTGTGCACTTAAAGCTACCTGAAGAAAATTAGTGGTGTTCTTCTGATCCTATTAGTACAGTACCGCAGGCAGCTGCAGCATTTACAAGTTAGTGTAGTGCTTCCTCTGCACAGTGTGCACTTAAAGCTACCTGAAGAAAATTAGTGGTGTTCTTCTGATCCTATTAGTACAGTACCGCAAGCAGCTGCAGTATTTACAAGTTAGTTTAGTGCATCCTCTGCACAGTGTGCACCTAAAGCTACCTGAAGAAAATTAGTTGTGTTCTTCTCATCCTATTGGTACAGTACCGCAGGCAGCTGCAGTATTTACAAGTTAGTGTAGTGCGTCCTTTGCACAGTGTGCACCTAAAGCTACCTGAAGAAAATTAGTGGTGTTCTTCTGATCCTATTAGTACAGTACCGCAGGCAGCTGTAGTATTTACAAGTTAGTGTAGTGCATCCTCTGCACAGTGTGCACCTAAAGCTACCTGAAGAAAATTAGTTGTGTTCTTCTCATCCTATTAGTACAGTACCGCAGGCAGCTGCAGTATTTACAAGTTAGTGTAGTGCGTCCTTTGCACAGTGTGCACCTAAAGCTACCTGAAGAAATATAGTGGTGTTCTTCTGATCCTATTAGTACATTACCGCAGGCAGCTGTAGTATTTACAAGTTAGTGTAGGGCGTCCTCTGCACAGTGTGCACCTAAAGCTACCTGAAGAAAATTAGTGGTGTTCTTCTGATCCTATTAGTACAGTACCACAGGCAGCTGTAGTATTTACAAGTTAGTGTAGTGCGTCCTCTGCACAGTGTGCACCTAAAGCTACCTGAAGAAAATTAGTGGTGTTCTTCTGATCCTATTAGTACAGTACCACAGGCAGATGCAGTATTTACAAGTTAGTTTAGTGTGTCCTCTGCACAGTGTGCACCTAAAGCTACCTGACAAAAATTAGTAGTGTTCTTCTGATCCTATTAGTGCAGTACCGCAGGCAGCTGCAGTATTTACAAGTTAGTGTAGGGCGTCCTCTGCACAGTGTGCACCTAAAGCTACCTGAAGAAAATTAGAGGTGTTCTTCTGATTCTATTAGTACAGTACCGCAGGCAGCTGCAGTATTTACAAGTTAGTGTAGTGCGTGCTCCGCACAGTGTGCACCTAAAGCTACCTGAGGAAATTAGTGGTGTTCTTCTGATTCTATTACTACCACAGGCAGGCAGCTACAGTATTTACAGTTAGTATAGTGCATCATTTGCACAATGTGCACCTAAAGCTACCTGGAGACAATTGCTGTTGTTCTGCTCCTATTAATACCACAGGCAGGCAGCTACAGTATTTACAGTTAGTGTACTGTGTCCTCTGCACAGTGTGCACCTAAAGCTACCTGAAGAAAATTAGTTGTGTTCTTCTCATCCTATTAGTACAGTACCGCAGGCAGCTGCAGTATTTACAAGTTAATGTAGTGCGCCCTTTGCACAGTGTGCACCTAAAGCTACCTGAAGAAATATAGTGGTGTTCTTCTGATCCTATTAGTACATTACCGCAGGCAGCTGTAGTATTTACAAGTTAGTGTAGTGCGTCCTTTGCACAGTGTGCACCTAAAGCTACCTGAAGAAAATTAGTGGTGTTCTTCTGATCCTATTAGTACAGTACCACAGGCAGCTGTAGTATTTACAAGTTAGTGTAGTGCGTCCTCTGCACAGTGTGCACCTAAAGCTACCTGAAGAAAATTAGTGGTGTTCTTCTGATCCTGTTAGTACAGTACCGCAGGCAGCTGTAGTATTTATAAGTTAGTGCAGTGCGTCCTCTGCACAGTGTGCACTTAAAGCTACCTGAAGAAATTTAGTGGTGTTCTTCTAAACCTATTAGTACAGTACCGCAGGCAGCTACAGTATTTACAAGTTAGTGTAGTGCGTCCTCTGCACAGTGTGCACCTAAAGCTACCTGAAGAAAATTAGTGGTGTTCTTCTGATCCTATTAGTACAGTACAACAAGCAGCTGCAGTATTTACAAGTTAGTTTAGTGTGTCCTCTGCACAGTGTGCACCTAAAGCTACCTGACAAAAATTAGTAGTGTTCTTCTGATCCTATTAGTGCAGTACCGCAGGCAGCTGCAGTATTTACAAGTTAGTGTAGGGCGTCCTCTGCACAGTGTGCACCTAAAGCTACCTGAAGAAAATTAGAGGTGTTCTTCTGATTCTATTAGTACAGTACCGCAGGCAGCTGCAGTATTTACAAGTTAGTGTAGTGCATGCTCCGCACAGTGTGCACCTAAAGGTACCTGAGGAAATTAGTGGTGTTCTTCTGATTCTATTACTACCACAGGCAGGCAGCTACAGTATTTACAGTTAGTATAGTGGGTCCTCTGCACAGTGTGCACCTAAAGCTACCTGGAGACAATTGCTGTTTTTCTGCTCCTATTAATACCGCAGGCAGGCAGCTACAGTATTTACAGTTAGTGTACTGTGTCCTCTGCACAGTGTGCACCTAAAGCTACCTGAATAAAATTGGTGGTGTTCTTTTGATCCTATATTAATACCACAGGCAGGCAACTACAGTATTTACAGTTAGTGTACTGCGTCCTCTGCACAGTGTGCACCTAAAGTTACCTGAATAAAATTGGTGGTGTTCTTCTGATCCTATATTAATACCACAGACAGGCAGCTACAGTATTTACAGTTAGTGTACTGTGTCCTCTGCACAGTGTGCACCTAAAGCTACCTGAATAAAATTGGTGGTGTTCTTCTGATCCTATATTAATACCACAGGCAGGCAGTTACAGTATTTACAGTTAGTGCATTGCGTCCTCTGCACAGTGTGCATCTAAAGCTACCTGAAGACAATTGCTGGTGTTCACCTACTAATAATACTACAGGCAGACAGTTGAGTCTGCTAGCTGCAGTATCAGTATATATATATATATATATATATATATATATATATATATATATATATATATATATATATATATATATATATATATACATTCCAGCTTTGTGCAGCTACATCTTACTGCAGGCCATTAGTATGTCTGGAAGGCCAACAAGGAGAGGCAGACAGTCACAAGCCAATAAATGAGGGCAAGCAGGCTCTGTGTCTAGAGGCAATAGTGCTGGTCATGGAGACGGTGCATCCTCATCAGCACGTGGCTGTGGGACATGCATGTCCTTTTTTTCGGCACCTGTCCGTGTTGAGCCGCAATATGCGGAAGACTTGGTAGAGTGGATGACCAAGCCATCCTCATCCTCCTCATCCTCTCTCACCCAGGCTCAGGTACTTTGTCTGGCAAAGCAGCTGCCAACGCGGCCTCTTCCCTCGGCTCAATGGCATCAGTCACTCCTTCCCTAACCCCACCATGTCCTCCTGAGGAGCCCCCCGAACTGTTTGACCACATTGTTGGGTCCATGCTCCAGGAGGATGCCCAGCGTTTTGAAGGCTCCAATGATGGTACCCAGCTAGAGGAAGGCAGTAACGTGAGCCCAGAGAGATGGGGTGCCCAAGAAGGACAGCAATCTGGCAGTCATGTTCCCCCAGCTGCAGCATACTGCCAGGTTTGCTCTAGTGATGAGGAGGGAGGGGATGATGAGGTCACTGACTCCACATGGGTGCCTGGTAGGAGAGAGGAGGAGGAGGCACATCACCAACGAGGCAGGATGCCCTCCAGGGGCCAGCTTAAGGGCAGCACACTGACTGCATCACACCGCAGAGCTCCACATGTGCAGGGCGCTGCTGTCTCTGCTCGTTATTCTAAAAGTTCTTTGGTGTTGGCCTTTTTTGAGACGAGTGCATCAGATCCCACCGCTGCTATTTCAAACATATGTCTCAAGCGTATCTCGCGTGGCCAAAACATCTCCCGCTTGGGCACCACATGCTTGACCAGACATATGTTGACCTGCCATGCAGTTCGTTGGCAAGCGTACCTAAAAGACCCACACCAAAGAACAAAGAGGACCTCTCCTTGCTCCTTATCAGCTGGGTTCTCCAACCCCACTATACCTTTAGTTCTCTCTGAGACCTGCACTGAGAGGAACGAAGGTGTAGAATTAGGTGTGTCACAGCCAAGTACTTGGGGGCAATCTGCTATTGGTACACCGACATCAGATTGTACCAGGCAAATTTCCCTGCCTCAGCATCTGCACCGCCGAAAGAAGTTCGCTCCCAGTCATCCACATGCCCAATGGTTGAATGCTAGCTTGGCTAAATTGCTAGCACTTCAACTGCTGCCTTTTCAGTTGGTAGATTCTGCCCCCTTCCGTGAGTTTGTGGAATGTGCGGTTCCTCAGTGCCAGGTTTCCAAACATCACTTTTTCTCACGGAAGGCAATGTCTTGGCCTCGCTGGACAGGGCGGTCAGCGGTAAGGTGCATATTACCGCTTACTCATGGTCCAGCAGGCATGGACAGGGACGTTACTTATCTTTCACCGCGCACTGGGTGACTCTTCTGGCAGCTGGGAAGGATGCAGAACAGGGTGCAGTAGTGTTGGATGTTGTTCCGCCACCATGCCTCCAAAATACTACTAGTGGTGATTCTGCCACACCTCTCTCCTCCACCCCCTCCTCTTCTTCTTCCTCCATGGCCTCTTCCTGTGCTTATTTGTCTTCGGAACCAGCGGTGCTGCATAGGCGTTCAAGGGGCTACGCAAGCACGCAGGCCAAAAGATGCCATGCGGTGCTTGAGCTGGTGTGCTTGGGACACAGGAGCCACACTGGGGCAGAGATTCTGTCAGCTCTGCAGGGGCAGGTTCAGAGGTGGTTGACGCCACGCCAGCTTAAGGCAGGTATGTTGGTTTGTGACAATGGCACCCACCTCCTCTCCACCCTCCAACAGGGACAACTGACCCATGTGCCCTGTTTGGCGCACGTCCTTAACTTGGTGGTGCAGCGCTTCTTGGGCAGGTACACGGGCTTACAGGATGTCCTGAGGCAGGCCAGGAAAGTTTGTGTGCATTTCCGCAGGTCATATAATGCCAGTGCTCGGCTGGCTGACCTCCAAAAGGAATTTAACCTGCCCAAGAACCGCCTAATCTGTGACATGCCCACCAGGTGGAACTCAACGTTGGCCATGCTGCAGCAGCTGAACATGCAGCAGAGGGCCATCAATGAGTACCTGTGCGACTATGACACCAGGACAGGGTCAGAGGAGCTTGTTTTTTTTCCCCACGCCAGTAGGCCATGATCAGGGATGCATACACTATCCTGTCACCATTTTAGGAGGCCACGAGGATGGTGAGCAGTGACAGTGCATGCATTAGTGACACTGTCACCCTTGTCCACCTGTTGGAGCACACGCTGCGACAAATAATGGACAGGGCACTTGAGGCAGAACAGAGGCAGAAAGAGGAGGACTTCCTTAGCTCTCAAGGCCCCCTTTATCCAGACAGTGTTCCTGCGTGCCTGCCGATCACTCAGGAAGAGGACGAGGAGGAGGAGGAAGAGGAGGATTGTGTCATTATGGAGGTGGAGCCTGGCACTCAGCATCAGCAGCAGTCGTTAAGGGATCATTTACAGTCCCAAGAAACCCATGGACTTGTACGTGGCTGGGAGGAGGTGGCTGCGGATCATGTCGTACTTAGTGACCCAGAGGACTCCGGACCGAATGCCTCAGCAAACCTACGCTGCATGGCCTCCCTGATCCTGCAAAGCCTGTGGAAGGATCCTTGTATTTGTGGTATCAAGGAGAGGGATCAATACTGGCTGGCAACCCTCCTTGATCCACGTTACAAGGGTAAGGTTGCGGACCTTATCTTGCCATCGCAGAGGGAGCAGAGGATGAAACATCTTCGGGAGGCCTTGCAGAAAGGTCTGTGCAATGCGTTCCCAGAGACTGGGAGGTTACAAACTCCTGTTTCTGGACAACGTGTTGCTGAGGCTTCGGTCAGTTAAAGAAGGAGCGGTGGAGAAGGTGGCCGTCTGACCGATGCGTTCAGACAATTTTTTAGTCCGCAGCCCCAAGGTATGATCAGTTCCAGCAACCATCGCCAGTATCTGTTTTACATGGTGCAGGAACCTAAGGGCAAGATCTGACTTGGACAACTTTCCCACCAAAAATCCTCTGGGTTACTGGGTCCTAAGGATGGATCACTGGCCAGAGCTTGCACAGTATTCAATTGAGCTACTGGCCTGTTCTGCATCCAGCGTTCTTTCGGAACGCACATTCATAAAAATGAATCAGTCTTGGATCACCACCAGCTGCCAAGCACCTGATGCTGATGTAACCAAATAATTTTTTTTGAAATGTCAGATCCCTTCAAGACTGCCTATGCTGATGCTGAGTGACTATCCTGTTATGCTGAGTGACTATCCTCTTGCTCTTCAGTGATCATGCTGATAGCTTGTATGAATATTTTTGGTTCTGGGAGCGCCACCAGTGGCTAAGGCCCAATTTTTCAGCCCCTGTTAACTGGGGTATGTAATTACAATTTTTGTTGCAATATTTTCCAAGGAGGGTTCTTTGCTGCACTCAACTAGAGTATTTGTGAGGGGTTGCAGTGTTGTGGCACCAGCACCAGTGCCTAAGGCCCAATTTTTCAGCCACTGTTTAACAGGGGCGTGTAATTACAATTTTTGATGCAATATTTTGCAGGAGATCTCATTCCTGCGCTCCAACTAGAGTATCTGTGAGGGGTTGCAGTGTTGTGGCACCAGTGCCTAAGGCCCAATTTTTCTGCCCCTGTTCAACAGAAACATGTAATTACAATTCTTGATCAAATATTTCACAGCAGGGCCCGTTTCTGCACCCACCAAGAGTAACTGTGAGGACTTACAGTGTTGTGGCACCAGCACCCCCACCACCAAAGGCCCAATTTTTCTGCCCCTGTTCAACAGGTGCATGTAATAACAATTCTTGATCCAATATTTCACAGCAGGGCCCATTCCAGCTCCCACCAAGAGTAACTGTGAGGACTTAATGTTGTGGCAACACCACCACCACCAAAGTCATAAAAGACTTATAACCAGCTGGCTGGGAAGATGCACCTGCTTGGACAGCCACAATGTCGTCATCTGGGGCTTATTAGCAAAAACGCGTTGGGTGGACCTATTTACATACCGCTTTTGTTCCTATACATGCCTTTGATGATCGTTACCATGTGAGTTTATCCTTTTTTACATAATACATTTTTTTTATACATACGGTATCACGCTTTGCGAGTATTTCATTTATCTTTGCATGGTTTGTGAATATCGGTTTGGAGCTCCCTATTGGAGTATTTCCTATGAGCTGCTGTCCGAGAACATTTGCATCAAGTCATCGTAGCTGTCCAAGCAGGTGCATCTTCCCAGCCAGCTGGTTATAAGTCTTTTATGACTTTGGGGGCATAAGCCTCTCCAAATCATCAATATCTGGTAAGCCTCCTTATGATTACTGTTGGTGGCTTACCTATTTTTCTAACTTCCTTCCAAGTGATGTCTGTCAAATATGTCTCTGGATTTGTGGGATCATCCTTTCTAATCTTTGGACTCCATCTTCATATTTGCTGACAGTTTTTGGACTTTTGTATGATTTGACCAGTTGTGTTCTTCAGTGTGACACCCTTTTATATTTTTATATGATTTTTTTTTAATTATTTAATTATATTTTTTTTCACGTATGTGTTTACTCTTTGTGGTTTAAGATATTAGAGTCACTCATTGTGTATTTGTTTATTGACATAAGGCCAAATATTTTACTCCCTTTGGGCACGTTTGGATAATTCTTTCTTTTTTTATATCACTGTGTTGGCTGCTATTTACACCTTTCTACACAGCGCTGTAATTTTTCTTCTTTCTTATATTATAGACACCCCCCAGGTACGATATTTAAAGGAATTTTTCACTTTTTTTCTCACTTTAAGCTTTATTAAAATCACTGCTCCCGAAAAAACAGCCGTTTTTAAAACTTTTTTTTTGCATTGATACATGTTCCCTGGGGCAGGACCCGGGTCCCCAAACTCTTTTTAGGACAATACCATGCAAATTAGCCTTTAAAATTAGCACTTTTGATTTCAAACGTTCGAGTCCCATAGACTTCAATGGGGTTCTAACGTTCGTGCAAATTTTCGGTCCGTTCACCGGGGGGGTGTTCGGCTCATCCCTAGTCACTAGTGGGGTCTAATGGTAAAAGCTCTGATTTCTCCCAGTTTATCTCCAACCCTGTAAAGCTACCAAATTCCTCCACTATACTCATTGCCCTTGTCAAGGACTGGCTCAAATCTCCCAAGAAGAGCAGGGTATCATCCGCGTACAGCGCGATTCTTTCTTCACCCGCCTTTCTCTGAAAACCTGTTATGTCCGATCTTATTCTTATATAGAGGGTTCCATTGCCAATGCAAAGAGCAAGGAAGTGGGCACCCCTGTCTTGTCCCCCTTTCTAGTTCAAACCTGTCCAAGAGTTTGTTATTAATTTTTAATCTTGCACTTGGCCTGTCATAAAGCATTTTAATCCAGCCGGTGAAAGAGGGACCAAAACCAAATTTCCCCAACACCCGCCAAATATACCCCTACTCCACACTATCAAAAGCTTTAGTCACGTCCAGTGACAATACAGCTCTTGATCCCTTGTTCTCCATTGGGGTTTGTAAATTTAAGAAAGCCCTTCTTATATTTGTACCTGTAGATGTATTGGCTATAAATCCCGCCTAAACTGAGTGAATCAATTTAGGGATAAATCTATTTAACCTAGCTGCCAGGACCTTGGCCAAAATTTTTGTGTCGGAGCATAGGAGAGAGATAGGCCTATATGCAGCTACATCTAGGGGGTCCTTACCTTCTTTCTGTAACACTATGATAGTTGCCTCTAACATTGAAGCAGGCAAATGTCCCTCCCTGGCCGCCCCCTCCAATGTTTTTAGCAGCTCTGGAATTAATATATCACCATAGTATTTATACACCTCAGTTGGAAGCCCATCTGGACCAGGGGATTTTTGGTTTGCCATACTAGCTACTGCCTGTTGGAGTTCTGCAAGGGTTATTGGAGTTTCTAATTCATCCCTTTCCTCTTGCGAGATGGCCGGAATCTCCAGGTTCCCCAGGAAATCCTCCATCACGCCCACCACACCTTTTTTCTGAGCAGTGTAAAGATTTTTATAGTAATCCCTAAATATATGCACTATCTTTGTAGTATTTGATATTATTTCTCCACCCATGGACCTAATAGTAAGAATAATAGATGGTGGGGAGTTGGACTTCACCAGATGCGCCAGCATTTTTCCTACGCTTTCACCCTCTACAAAAGAGGATTGCCGCTGAAGGAGTCGCCTAGTCTCAAACTTCTGCATAATTGTTAGCTTATACTCTTGTTGTTTTTCTAACCATATTGTTTCCCTCCCGGGGGTTGGGTCTATTATATAGTTGTTTTCGGCCTCCAGCACCTCCCTTCGGATTTTTTTCTCCCAAGCCCTACCATCTTTGTTATATTTTGCCACTTGTTGTATTAGGACACCCCTAAGAAAAGCCTTTAGAGTGTCCCATAGAATCTCAGCCGACGCCGTACCTTAATTGAATTCTACAAATTCTCTCACCTTAGGGAGGACCCCATCCGTTTTTTTAATTAATGCAAACCAATATGGGTTTATTTTCCACTCTTTCTGGGGATTTTTCCCTACTAGATTCAATGTGATCACTATTGGGGAGTGGTCCGATATTCCTCTTGGCCACTATATAGTTTTTTTCCCTAATCTGTAACGCTCTATCGTTTCCCAAATCCATGTCTATCCTGGAGAGCGTGGAATACGAGGCTGAGTAGCAAGAATATTGCAGGTCTCCTGGGTTCCGCGCTCTCCACAAGTCCAATAACCCCATTTCATCCAGAAATTGACAGAAACGGCTCTTCTCCATGGATTCTGAAAGAGTCCGTACGGGGAACCTATCCAACTTTCTATCTAGGATCTCATTAAAGTCTCTTACTATTATAATCGACACTCCTTCTTTATCTAACAAAAATTCATTTAGTCTAAGCATGACATCCATTTTAAATAGTGGGGGAATATAAATATTTGCCACAATATACATACTATTATCAATTGCACAGTGCAAAAAGATATATCGGCCCATATCATCTATACTGGACTGTCTGCAGGAAAAGTTCACCCCAGTTTTCACCATGACACTTATCCCCCTACTATAGGCAGAGTAAACCGAGTGGTACTGACATTGGTATTTCTTAATCTGAAGTTGCTGAACTGTGTGTTTAGTTAGGTGGGGTTAGGCAGACCAGCTCCACTCTGTATTTCTCCATCATAGAGAATACTGCCGTCCTTTTGACCGATGTCCCCAAACCCCTGACATTCCAGGAACCTATATTAAGTGTTTTAGCTTGCATCAGGGATCCAAAAGGTATATACAGAGCTGTGGGGAGTATCTATTTAAAACTAACTTCAAATCTAATTCATACTTTAACTTCCCTCTGATAGTCATTATTTTAGGCTGTGATCCCCATATCTCAATCTCTTTTTTCATACCATTAGTGGTTTTAATCAACGTCACCAACATGACCAACTTACGTGAATGTGTACACAAAAATAATTTCATGTGAGTTTCAAATATCATTATACTATAGTTATTACTTTGTGAATTGACTTGCATCCAACAGCTACACTTTCCTATAATATTGCTTCGTGTTATGACTACATTTAACCCACACTTCCCCAGTGTTAATTCTTGAACAAATCCTATGTTACCTCCCCCCTCCTCCCCATCCCCCTCCCCCTTTCCCCCCTCCCACCTAGCTAGGTAACCCCCAAGGGGCTTATCAGTGACCTTTCCCCACACCACCTGTTCCACATTTTTACTCCCGTATACAATACGATCCATCAAACCTCATACAACAACTGTGTGTAACTACCCCCCCAAAAAAAAACAATAAAAAAAAAACTAAAGCACATCAAATAATACATCCTATACATTTTACATCCCTCTCCCTCCTTTCAGAATATCTAAAGTTTCTCCTTGTTTTCTTCCAGCCACTTCTCCACCTCGGCCAGAGATTCAAAAAATTGAGTTCCCCCCAGTGCATTTACAAGTAGTCTTGCTGGGTAGAGAAGGGCATAAGACAACTTACATTTTTGTAACGTACGCTTGGACTGTATAAACTCTGCTCTACATCTCTGAAGATCCGGTGAAAAGTCAGAGTAAAATGATATTTTAATACCATTGAAAAAAATATTTCCTGCCTCCCTTGTTTTCTGCAACAGCGACACTTTGTCCTTATAACTAAGAAACTTTATCAACAATGGCCTAGGAAATCCACCTGCTGGGGGGGCCCTGAAGGGGCTTACAATTGAGAACATTGTTGAGAAAGATTCCTTTCCAAAAAGTTCAGCCAGCCACTTTTCTAGGAACTCTATAGGGTTGGGGCCTTCACACTTTTCAGGGAGGCCCACCAGCCCCACATTGTCCCTTCGGCTCCTATTCTCCATCTCCTCCATTTTGAATGCATGCTTGGATATCTGTTCCTTCATACTTTTCATTTCTTTTATTAATGGTGAAATATCATCTTTTAACTGGCTAACTCTTCCTTCATAAACTGTTGTTCTCTCTGCTGTTTTTTGCAAATCCTGTGTGACGAAAGTCAGATCTTCTTTTATGCCCCGTACACACGGTCGGACTTTGTTCGGACATTCCGACAACAAAATCCTAGAATTTTTTCAGATGGATGTTGGCTCAAACTTGTCTTGCATACACACGGTCACACAAAGTTGTCGGAAAATCCGATCATTCTGAACGCGGTGACGTAAAACACGTACGTCGGGACTATAAACGGGGCAGTGGCCAATAGCTTTCATCTCTTTATTTATTCTGAGCATGCGTGGCACTTTGTCCGTCGGATTTGTGTACACACGATCGGAATTTACGACAACGGATTTTGTTGTCAGGAAATTTTATAGCCTGCTCTCAAACTTTGTGTGTCGGAAAATCCGATGGAAAATGTGTGATGGAGCCTACACACGGTCGGAATTTCCGACAACAAGGTCCTATCACACATTTTCCGTCGGAAAATCCGACCGTGTGTACGGGGCATTACTCCTTTCATTTACTCACAGAGATCCTTAAGTGAACCGTTGCATGCACTCACTGCCAAAAATACATCCGTTAGAGTTGGCTCCTTCTCTGCGGGTAAGCCAGGCTCAGCTGATACATCTGTATTTACATTTTGTCCACTCATCCCCAAAATTTTATTGCTTTGTGATTTTGTTGACGGAGAATGCGGTGCTGTAGCTGTTAATTGGCACTGGCCCTGGCCCAGGCTTTTTCTGTCCAATAAACTCCCTTGTTGCGCCTTAGACGGTGTCTTCTTAGGTGGGGTCTGATCGGAGGTATGTGCAATTTGCTCCAGTTTTGCAGCCGCTGCAGCTGCTGCCGTTTGCTGGGGGTTTTTATCCTCAGAGAAGCGTAGGTGCTGCATTCTATTTTTGTTACCTATTCTTCCTTCTCCCTTCCTTCTCCTTCCCTCCTTAGATAGCAGAAGGCCCTCCCGACCCTAAGCCAATATACCAGTGTAGTATATAGGACAACGATACAGTTGCGATTTTGCAATTTTTCCAGCACTAAGGTGCGCACAATCCCTATACTGCTCGTTTATCTTCACAATATACCCAGATTCAAGGTCATTACTTAGTGTCCTGAAGTTATATACACAATCTCTAGCATTTGTGTCTTTGTGCGTCTTTGTAGATTCATCAAACAGTAGTGCCTAATCACAGAGCGTCTCTTATATATACTTATACTAGGTCAGCGCTTAGCAGTATAACTTTGTCCATACACGATTTACTTGGCTACTGGGTTAGCATTAGGCAGCAAACGTCATGAGCTTAAGACATTACAGCTCCCCTTTACTCATGTGTCCTTCTTATCTGTTAGAGGAAATCAGGATGTCAGGAGGTTCTATAACTAGGTTCTTGCTGACTATTTGCACACCTGCTCCTACACAAGGAAGGTTCCATTGGTCCGCTCACTCCCCCGGTAGCTCAGTGTCCACACCATGTGCTGAGAGTATCGTACGCTATCACTGTCCTTTTGGGAACCCTCCAGGGTCTTTACTAGTACCAAACGAGCGGCCAGTATCCTCCGCACACAGGATGACACACAGGCGGGGTGCGGCGTGTGACGCCACTCTCAGCTGCAGTCGGCGCCGCTCAGGAGGGTCGGGAGAGCTCGGGGTGGCTCAGAATCTCGGAGCTTCTCATGTGTCTCCAGGCGTCTCCGGGATATCACTAGAGCGGACAATCGTCACTCCTCTCCCACTGCTCCACTGCAAAGGAAAGTGCACAAACACCGTCAGCCATGAGCCACGAGCTTGCTTTATAGGGGGTGGAGGGAGATCACACAGTATCCTCTCACTCCATACTGCTACACATCTCGCCTCACCTCACACATCTCTCACATCCAGATCCGGTCACGCCCTGCGATAATTAAGGTTCTATGAGCATTGAGCCATGATTGGGCACAGTCGTCATGACTTTCTCCAATCATGGCTCTGACAGTGTTCTGTGCCCTGATTGGGCAACACCTTCATTGCTTCAGCCAATCAGGGCTTAGAATGCACTGTGCGGCATGAAGTACATTGTGGCGCGTTCAGTGGGCCAAACGGTCGAATGCCCTGACAATTCGGGGGTAGGCTGAACAGGCAAACAGCCAATGACACTGGTTGGCTGCACTGGCATGTCATGTCATCAGAGCAGCAAGGCAGTTTCCCTGATCACTGGCCACCCCAGTCCCAGTTTCACCACAAGGACACTGTATTGGTCCAGGACTGTTTTTTTTTTAAACATTGTGCAGTGCCAATGACTGTAGAAAGCAATCAGTTTCCTCTCACAGCCAATTATTGTAAGAGGAAACACACAGCAAAGGCTCCATAATGCAGACCTTGTTTACAACTGTGATCGCTGTGATTGTTCACAGTGATTACATAGTATAGGGCTATATTAATTGGCCCTGTTTCTTGACCTATGATACACTGGGGCTGATTTACAAAGCCTTTGCGTCATGAGTTGCGGGGCACGCCGATGCGCAAATGACATTTTTGTATTTACAAAACATTTGCGCAGGTAACACAGCACAATCCCCCATTTACTATTCTCTTCCCGGCGCATGGGAGGAGGTGATCGGTATGCCACTATAGACATGGCACCCGGCATCTTTAACTTAAAATTTAAACAAGCTGGAAGTGCCAATATTATGGGGGTGATGTGGGGTGATGTGAGGAAGTATAGTGCTAACTGCCCAAGTCACAAATATGCCCAAAATAAAATGAGAAAGTAACTTTCTCTGAACAAGCCAGCTGCGCCAGCAAATACATTTAGAACTGTGGGAGGTCAATGTATGCACCACGCATGCTCAAACGGCATTTGCGCTTGTTCAAATGCATTGGTTCAGTGCACCGGCAAAATCTTAGTAAATGTCAAGCACCGTAAATGCATTTGCATAGGTTGAATGGGCGCACCTCTAAACTTTTTTTTTTTTAACGCTGGTTCACTTCGCGGCTATAATGAAATGTCGGTCCAGCAATACACATAAAGGTTCATTGATGAAAACAGCGTTAAGAAAAAAAACAAAATTAAGAAATGATGGGAGGCTTCATGATGGGAGGCTCCTGCTGTGTGACGCTTCTCTTCTTCTGACACTTCTTATATAAAGGAGGGTGGAGCCACCTGGTGACCCCGCCCCCTCTGAAGCACGGTTCCGTTATATAAGTGTCAGAAGAAGAGAAGCGCCACACACCGGGAGCCTCCCATCATGGATGCGGAGCGGCCCAAGAACGAAGCAGGGAAGAAGACGCCACGGAAGAAGATGCCGGTCAAGAACACCGGAGCGAAAAGCAGAGGCACGGAGAAAGAATCAGAGGAAGAAGAAGATGGAGGAAGAAACTGAAGGATGAAGGAAGGAATAAGGAAGAAGACCCGAAGAAGATGGAAAGAAGAAGCATTTAAATAAAGGAATTTTTAACATTTTTGACACTCTTTTTCACACAGGCGGGGGGCGGGATCTGGGGGTCCCCTTGTATTCCCTGCCGCAGACCCCCACAACCCTCAGGCAAGGGTTTTGGGGATGAGGCCCTTGTCCTCATCAACATGGGGACAAGGTGCTTTGGGGGGGACCCCAAAGCAACCACCCAATGTTGAGGGCATGTGGCCTGGTACAGTTCAGGAGAGGGGGCCACTCTCTCGTCCCCCCCTCTTTTCCTGCGGCCTGCCAGGTTGCGTGCTCGGATAAGGGTCTGGTATAGATTTTTGGGTGTGTTTCGGACTGAACCAGAACCGTTCGGTACTTTTGTTTCTGTCCCCCTGGCCAAACTAACCTTCAATCTAAAAGTGTGTACACTTGAAGTAAATTACTCAGACAGACACGAGTTCAGTAGATTGATACTTCTGCTTTATTACTTCCTGGACTCCGGCTAATATACCGTGAGCCGGATATTTTGTTATCAAATCAAATATCAAATAAGACAAGCGTATGCGGACCACACACTTCCTGATGCAGGGGAGAACGCAGCAGATTATAGCCGCCATTACCAGGATAGCTATTCCTATCTGGGTCAACAATCCCTGCCATCCTCCCTTTATCCAGGTAAAATACTGATCCCAGGGGTTGGTGAGCCCTGAGTTCTGTTTTTATTCTTTGGACAAGTCCTCAAGTTTCTGGATGGCTAAAGTCACTTTACCATTTGGGCCGGTGTTGTCTGGGATGTAAGTGCAGCATGTACTTGTCTCAGGGATCATCTTACACACACCCCCCTTTTCAGATAGGAGCATGTCTAAGACCACACGGTTTTGGAAGGTACTCTTTTTTCCAATGCTCACACAGGGAGTGGTTGGTGGTTGTGTTGGTAAACAAGCTAAGGACACAGGTCTCATGTTCTGGGAGTACATTAAGGTGTACTGTTCCTAGATGTGGTTTAGCCCCCACATAGCAATTGGTCTTATTGTGCTTCCCTGCATTGTACCTCATCCATTCGAGCCACAAGTTAACATCTAAGAACCGGTTTCTGCAGCCATGGTTTCCTAAAAGGTAGGGTCTGCTATGGCCACCATGTCCCCCAATGTTTGCCTGTGAGGCTTTGGGGGTTAGAGTTGGATGTAGATTGGGGAACTGTCCACTCTGGGTTATTGAACATGTCTTTCATATGGAAAGGTTTTCTAAAACTGTAATACCCATTTCCCCACCATAGGCCCAATACATAGGTCCCACTGTCCCCTGGACTGGGATTCTCAATGGGCAGTCTGAACTCTTTGGTGAAATATTGATCTGTGTGTTTGTTGATTGTCATCCTATCTAAGAGTGACTTCCCATTTTTGTCCTTTCTATTCTGGGCGGTTTCGGGCTTGTACCCCCATTTTTTATCCCCAGTGTTCCAACCCACTGCTCCCCAATAATCACAGTTGTTGCCCCAGTAGGTGTCAGTGACACATACATACACAGTCATTGGACTTATTGCTCTCTCATTGGACCGGACACTGTAATCAGTACCTGGAAGTATCTTATTATAAGGAGATATGAAAGTGGCAACATGTGTATTGGATGAGTTATACCAGAATTGAGTTATACCATCTTTCTGTTTGATGGCCACCTCCTGGGCCTGAGCAAAAATCACAACAAAAAGGATAAACAGGAGCATGGCTTGGTCTCCTCAGCCTCTTCTTCGGCACAGGGACTTTCTTGCAGTAAGAGGTGTGTATCCACGAGTTCCTTACGGCCACTTTTACTGATGTGGTAATTGTCAGAAGGACCATCATATCTGGGTTCAAGGGTGTGTTTCATCACAAACTTCTTTACTAGGACCCAGTCACCAGGGACCAGCTTGTGCGATCCTATATCTAACTCAGGATCTGGAATGGAAGAAAACACTTGCACATGGATATGGGTTAATTCTCGAGATAAAGCAGTCACATAATCAGTTAATACATCAGATTGAAGTTGCAACTGTTTGGAAAATAACAACCCAGTCTGGGGGCTGAACCAAACAATATCTCATAGGGTGACGAACCATGATTTCCCCTTGGAGTGTACCTAACACTGAACATAGCAATGGGTAGGCTATCTGGCCAACTCATTCCCGTTTCCTGAGACATTTTTAGCATTCTAGATTTTATTGTGCCATTCAGTCTTTCCACCTTCCCACTGCTCTGAGGACGGTATGGGGTGTGGAAAGCTAGTGTGACCCCTACCTAAAGCTGTCCATATCTCTGGTTACTAAGGCAGTGAAAGACAGCCCCTGGTCACTCTCTATAACCTCTGGGACACCATATCTGCACACTATTTCTGTTAAAAGTCTTTTAGCTGCTTGACTGCTTTGCCGTCATGTTGGTAACATGATAGACTTCTGGCCTACATGGCAGACACAGTCTCTTGTTTAATTCCATGATTCCTTCAACTTCTGTGGCTCCTTTTTTGATCCACACTTCTTTTTCTTCTTTGTCAGCTGTCTCTTGTTGCTCCTTGAGGTGAGTCCTGTTTACAGGAGGGTTTTGTAGAATCATAGTGGTTTCTACAGTACCATCCAGGATAGGTGCATTCACTCTGCTGACCACTTCTCGCGTTCAATCTGCAGCTTGTTTCGCAGCGGTATCTGCCAGGTGATTGCCTCGTGCTTCTTGGGAAACCAGCTTGCCATGCGTCTTTACCTTAAGTATAGACACTTGTGCTGGGAGGAGTAGGGTCTCTGGTTTTTCAGATGATCCCAAAATGTCCTTCTGCCAATTTGCATGCCATAGTTAGGGCCTGGAGTTCTGCTTCCTGGGCAGACATGGAGGAGGGTAATGCTGAAGCTTGAAGAACTGTATCTTCGGTGGTGACTGCGTATCCTGTGTGGTACCGTTCAGTACTGTCTGCATACCTGGAACCATCTGCAAAAATTGACAATTTAGGATTCTTAAGGGCCGTCATCACTTCAAAGCAGTTATGAGCAGTGAGATGAGGATTATTTTCCTAAGAGGTTCCCCCCCTCGAGAAGTGGAAGCAGAGTGGATGTGTTAAGGGTATCACATGGGAGGACGGTGATGTTATCGGGGAGAAGCAAGGCACACTGGAGTCTGAGGAGGTGTCTTGCTGGGGACAGGGCTGTACTTGGTACTTTCTGAGACAAACAGTTTGAAAGTCTTTTAGTCTGGGAGGCCCAAAGGGCTGTTGAGAGGATCTCCTTCAGAGTTTCAAAATTGTCCACAGCTTCTGGTGAAAGCAGCAAATAATCCCCTTAGGAATGAATTTTGAGTGGGATGTTTCTTACTATTACGATCAGTGAGGGGTTCTTTGTTGTATTCCCCTTTTTATCCTCTCTTTATATTCCTTAGTTTTATCATCTCACCTCCTAGTTTCATCTGAAAGATTTAGATTGGACGTTTAAAAAAATCCCTCATATATCGCTGAGTCTGTGGACACAAGGCTGTGTCGGCTTCAATCTTCGCTCTACCCAAACACCGCTTTGTTCAAACCATGCTCTATTTAGCCCAACATATATCTATTGTACATTGTAATATCAGCTAGTTAACCTGTTAACATAATTACATAGTTATATTTACATCAAAATATTCACATGCTTCGATAAACATAGCGGCTTAACATTGCTACAAAAGGCTCTAGACAGTTTATGGTTTAGAAGCCTTATAAGAGATTTTTTATATCCCTTTTCATTTTTCTGTACGTTTTTTAGTTTTATCATCTTATTTTAATATCTCATTTTAAAGTCCCATCTTAAAGATTTAGATTGTATGTTAAAATACCTTCACATATCACTGAGTCTGTGGACACAAGGTTGTGCCGACTTCAATCTCTGTTCTACTTAAACACCGCTTTGTTTTAACTCCGCTCTATCTAGCCCTACATATACCTATTGCATATTGTAACATCAAATTGTTAACTTGTTAATATAATTACATAGTTACATTCACATCAAAATATTCACATGCTTAGATAAACACAGTGGTTCAACATTGTTGTGGAAGGCTCTAAACATTTTAGGTTTAGAAGCCTCATAAGAGACTTTCATAAACGGGTGCAGCAGATTAACAGCTAAACATCTTGGTCATTTCCTTTTTGACGCTCTTTGTTATTGCTCCTTATCTTTCTTCTTCTTCCTCCTGCCTAAAATTGTCTCTATTGTACATACTACTCAGTAAAGATCTAAACTCTAAAGTTCTGTATTGCTTTTGTCTCTTTAATATTTTAGTCTGTTCTTTACTATAACAGATCGCCGTGTTCATCCACACAGCGATAGATTTTTGACACATCTTTAACTAATATATGTATGGGGTTTGACGCTGTTTGTGGTCTCCTGTCAAGACTATTATATCCACCAATATACACATTCAGATACCTTCAGGAATCATTAAAATTAAATTGTGCTATAGTTGGATTAAAAAGCCATTAGGCGCCCATAGAAGTTACTGATCCTTTTATAAAGTATGACAGGCGATCCTGTGGACCCTTTCCCTTCCCCTTCTCTTTTCATGGGGTTTATTTTATTGTTAATATTGGTTTAACCAATTATTAAATAACTACATAACACACCCGTGGTTAGTATCCTGGACGTAGGGCGATGCGCATTTTGATGTACCTGTACGATTGTTTGACACAGTTAAAACCATTATAAACTCATTCAACATACATTTAGTTAAACCTATATATTCTAGATAGATGGATCGTGGGTATATTGTCCTAATTATCACAGTCCCCATGAGTTTTGCATAACCATATATATATACACCTCTTTTATATTATAATATTCTATAGTTTGTTATTTGCCAGATCTAGATACATACATAACTGGACATGGAATGGTCTGGTAGGAGGTGATATATATGAACATACAAAACAATAATAATATAAAAATTCTTTTAATGATTAAGCACAGGTATATATGTTCATATATAAATGACATCAGTGGAGATGTTGTTTTTTCTGTTTCTTTTTCCGTTTTTCCTTTTTCCCTTTTTTTTCTTTTTTCTCTCCTTCTTTCTTTCCTTGTTTCTGTGTCTCAGCTCATTTTGTCCTTTTCTTCACATATATATGGATGCTTTAAATAGTTGTTTTTACTCTGCGATATTTAAATCTCAATTTTTGTTATTATGTATATTTGTTTAAATACTTTCCACTGATACATGTATTTGTTTATTTATTCTCTCTATTCAGGAGAGAAGCTACGTATACGTAAATTGTGGACACCCAAACTGTTACAGTCATTTAATATATATGTGGGTATACATGTGAATATCCGTTTTTTTATATAGACATATGGTCTCACAGAGAAGGATAATGGACACACATATTTGTATATATTTTCTTTTTATTATCACATGTAACCACGTACGATATGAAAGTTTCTCTATTTTAACATCTTTTTTATATATACACCCACTATTTAATGTACACATAACTCATTCCCCTTTTTTTCATGTAGCTTTTTACAATTTTATGTCACTTTTTTGCAATCATTATTTATTTATTTATATACACACTGTTATCACCATTGCTAAAGAACCCCTTTTTTTATGACAAACAGGGTGACATATTTGTCCTCTTTATTTTTATTTTTCACATAACACAAACCTGTACATCCATACACACACGTTTTTTAGCATTAATCAGACTAATGATTGTTCACTTACATTCACTATTCTTTACATACTTATTTAATCATTCACATATTTAGTTTTTAATTTTCAAATTCTAAATTTTCATTTTTCATTATTTTCCTTGTCAAAAGAAGTTTATTGAGTATACAATGTTATAAAGATACATAAAGTAAGTTTACAAGGATCTATAAAGTAAGCTCATTGTTTTACAGTAGGGTTTATATAGGTAAATATCATGAAATTTCAAATATTAAACATTGGGTTCACGTAAACCTAAATTAAAGATATATATCATTTCCTTAGTTACTTTTGTAGGTATTTAAATGATTTATACCTACTATACATATTGTTTACAAGTAGAGTGTATATAGGTCAAATAAATTCTGATAATGAGCTTTAATGGAGAAAAGGAAAGAGAAAGAAGAAAAAGGGTTGAAAGGTAGAGGTATGGTCCACAAGGTTGTCCCGCTCGTCAGTTTATTATTCTTTTTAGTTCTCTTTGAAGCCTTAGAATGGGTGTCTCTGTAAGTCATTTAATCTGTTACCATGGCAACAGGACAGAGTCATTGAAATTTGACAGGAACTGTTGTTTTATCCAAGGGTGCCAAAGTTTTTCAAATTTTGGAATTTGATTTTGATCGATGGCTACCATCTTAGCATGGGACATTGTATTATTCATTCTGTGAATTGTTTCTGCTAGTACCAATGTAGGAGATTTCCATGCCTTGGCCACTGTTTGTTTTGCAGCCGTTATTAGTTGGATCATAAGTTTGAATTGAGAGAGTGTTAACCATTCCGGTTTTAGATTAAGTAAAGTTAAATATGGATCTGGTTGTATTATCTTTTTAAATATTTTAGATGCAATCACGAAAACTTCCTTCCAGAAGGTTTGGATTACTGGGCACGTCCACCATATGTGTAAATATGTGCCTATTTCTGGGCATCCTCGAAAACAAAGAGCTGAGGTATTAGGTGAATATTTTGCCACTCTAGCGGGTACAAGGTACCCGCGAGTTAGGACTTTATAATTTGTCTCCAGTGCTAAGATGTTGGGTGAAGATGACTTAGATGTGAGCCATATGTTAGACCAGTCCGTGTCTTCTAAAGTTCGTCCCAGGTCCTCCTCCCACCTCTGAACGTAAGAGGGTCTATTAAGATTTGCTACTCCATATAATTGATTATAAAGTGATGAAATTGTACCTTTAGCAAATGGATCTTTTGTACAGATTGATTCAAAAATGGATAATTGGGATAATGGTGTATCCCCCTTTAGGAATGGTGTATAGAAATTTTTGATTTGGAGATATCTAAATATCTCAGAGTTTGGTAGATCATATTTTTCTCTAAGCGATGGGAATGAAAGGAATGATTTATATGCTATGAAGTCATTTAGTGTCTGAATGCCTGATGTTGTCCAAGCTTTAAAAGAATTTGGGTAGATCCATGCCGGATAAAAGGCCGGATTTCTGATAAAAGAAAGGAGAGGATTGTGTGGAGATTGTAACTGATATTTGGTTTTTAGTTTATCCCAGAGAGATAAGAAGTGTTTAGTTATGGGATTATGAATTTTAAAGCGGTCTTTAGGATCAAGCCATAATAAATTTGATATTAATAGAGGGTCATTTTCTGAAGCCTCTATAAATACCCATAGTGGGATTTCCTGTTTTGCATGGTATTTGGACAGACTGGCCAAATGTGCTGCTCTGTAGTAGTTAGTAAAATTAGGGTATCCCAGGCCTCCTTTATTTTTGGGAAGATGTAGTGTGTGTATAGGTATACGTGGTTTAGAAGAGCCCCATATAAACGAAGTTGCTCTTTTTTGTACTATTCTCAAAAAATAGGAAGGAATTGGAATAGGGAGGACTCTGAATAGATAAAGCAATTTGGGTAGAATAGTCATTTTGATTGCATTAATTTTCCCTATCCAGGATAAAGGAAGTTGCGACCATTGTTTTATTAGATTTGTGATCTGTCTTAATACAGGAGGATAGTTGGTTGAGAATAAGTCAGAATGAGATGCTGTTAAATGAATTCCAAGATATGGGATTGATTTTTCTGCCCATGTGAATGGGAGTGCAGCCCTAGCCGGGATCAATTCCATGTTTGTGAGTGAAATATTAAGCACTAGGCATTTCTTAGGATTAATCATAAGGCCGGATAGGGCTGCAAATCCATCAAGAGCTGGTATTAAGTTAGGACCAGAGACCTGTGGTGATGATAGAAAAAGTAATATATCATCTGCAAATATACATAATTTGTGTGTAATACCTCCTACTTCAATGCCAGTTATAGTTTGGTTTGTTCTGATGTATTGGGCCATGGGTTCGAGTATAAGGGCAAATAATAAGGGAGATAATGGGCAACCCTGTCGGGTACCTCTTTCGATATTAAAGGCTTCAGATTTGTATCCAGCATATTTTATATAGGCTTTGGGTTTATTATATAATGCTTTGATCCATGTTAAAAAGTGGGGTCCAAAACCCCATTTTTGTAATGAATATTGCATATATTGCCAGGATACTGTGTCAAATGCCCTCTTAATATCGAGAGATAGAAAACATAAAGGGATTTTCCGTTTTTTAGCAATATGTGCCAATAACACTGCCCTGCGTATATTATAGCCTGCCTGTCTATTTGGCATGAAGCCTACTTGATCTCTATGTATTAATTTTCCTATAATGCTATTGAGGCGTTTTGCTATTATTTTTGCTAATAATTTAATATCGAGGTTTAACAGAGAGATAGGCCGATAATTCACACAGGAAGTATCATCAGAAAGGGGTTTTGGGATCATACAAACAATTGCCATTAGTGTTTCTTGCCGAAAAGAATGTCCATCTAGAAGTTTGTTAAAAGTTTCAGTGAGAATGGGAGAGAGTATTTCTGAGAATGTTTTATAGTATAAAGCCGAGTAGCCATCTGGGCCTGGTCTTTTGTTAAGTTTTAGGTCTTTTATGGCGTTAGCAACTTCATCTATAGTTATAGGCTCATCCAAACTGCTTTTTTGATTCTGAGATAACTCAGGTAAGTTTATTTTTGAGAAGAAGGATTCAGCTTCTGTAGGATTAAATTCATTGTTTGTCTTGTATAAAGTTGCGAGATGTGAGTGAAATTTATGGACTATTTTAACTGGGTTACAAGTGTAAACATTTTTTGATAATTTCAAACGTATTGGTTTGAAAGATTTGTTAGTTGAATTTAATGCCCGAGCCAAATATGTACCTGGTTTGTTTGTATTCATGTAGAAATTGTGTTTGGAACGTTTGAGGGATTTATCAACTGACTCAGTGAGAAATAGATTGTATTCCAATCTAGATTTTTCCAGATGAGATTTTGTACTCTGAGATGGATTATCTTGAAATGATATGTAGGCTGCATTAAAATTGAGTTCTAGTTTTTTTGCTAGATTTTTGCGTTCCCGTTTAAATAGTGCCATTTGTCTTTGTACTGTACCACGCAAGACAGGCTTATGAGCTTCCCACAGTGTTATTGGGGAGATGTCTGTTGTATTATTAATTGATATGTATTCCTTTAAAGCTTGTTCAATGGCCACCTGATGTAGTGGGTGTTTGAGCATTATGTCCGGTAAGTACCACGTTGGGTCATGTGCTTTTGGTATGGCTGAGGCTATAGTAGTGTATACTGCATTATGGTCAGACCACGGAATCGGAATTATATCTGATGCAATAATTTCTGGTATCATTACCATTGTTAGAAAAATATTATCTATTCTGGTGAAGGTTTGATGAGGGTGCGAGAAATAAGTGAATTTCTTTTTCATTGGGTTACTTTCTCTCCATGAATCTACCAGATTGTATTTGGAAAGAAGTTGAGAAAAAGGTAATCTAGAGGTTATTTTGGATGGTGTAAAAGGTGATTTATCTAGAAATGGGAGAAGGACCTGGTTTGAATCCCCACACATTATCACTGTTCCTATTTTGTGTGTATTAATCACTTGTAATATATGTGAGAGGAATGGTGTAGGTTGTTTGTTAGGAGCGTAGTAGGAAATTACCGTGATTGCTGTATCCATTATATAACCCATGAGTATCAGGTATCTACCTTCTGGGTCTTTAATTTCTGATGATAAGGTGAATGGTGTGGATCGGTGAAATGCAATTAGAGTTCCCCTTTGCTTGGTACAGGCAGAAGCCGTGTAAATTTGTTGATAAAAAGGAGAAATATATTTTGGAGTAGAATCTTTGGTAAAGTGTGTTTCTTGGAGGCATACTATGTGAGCCTTCTTGTTATGGAAAGTACGGAAGGCTTTGGTCCTTTTTTGAGGGACATTTATTCCCTGAACATTCAGGGAAAGTATATTCAGTGGTGCCATGGCAATAGATCAAATAGTTTTGACTTACTTTTTGTTATGCAGAGCTGACTGCGCAGATCAACCTGTGCGGACTGAAGAGATGAATAGATAGAAAAGAAACCAGTGAATTCTGGAGTAAAGAGTAAACAAAAAACATATGAGATTAAATGATACATTGTATAAATTATTTTTTGCAAGTAATCACAATTTACCCGTGAAAGAGAGTAAATATCTCTCTCAGGGGAATAAGTGCCTTCGTCACACTCCCACATAATATGGTTGGGAGAATGAGGAGGGCTAATGGGGGTACACGGATCTTCCGCTTACTGGAGAGAAGTGCTATGTCAAAAGACATCAAAATGATGTTTCATTAATTGGAGTGCAGAATATAGTTTTTGTTGAAATTATTTATTCCAGGGTGGTTGTATATGGTTAGTCTTGCCCTAGGCTAAATAATTCAGTTAGAAAGGTACTGTTAATAACTTTGGTATTGATGAAGATAGTTTGAATTATTTTGGGATTTTAACCCTTTTAGAGTAAACAATTACATATTTTATTCATATGCAACTGTTTAGATATGTTAACTCATAAAATTGAGGTTGTATTGCTTCAGATTAGAATAAACAAAAACATAATTCTAGGGACTAGTTAGGTCATAATATATTTGTTTTAAGAAAAAAAAGAAAAAGCTTCCATTACTTCTGGATTATTGAACATATTTGTCCTAAAAAGTAATAAATCTATTGTTATTACCTGATAATATATAACTGAACAAGAATTTCCTTATTTCACTTATATATTCTAAGGCTATATGAATCAGAAGTAATAAGAAATATAACTGGAATGTAACATGATCCCACACAGTGTGTGACTATCAGAATGCAGTTACATTCAGTTATAAATACAGGTTTTTTATAGAGAACCATCTCTTAGTATAATAAATGAAGAGATATCAGGAATTAGGATGTCAGTCCATTGAATCTTCTTGGTCCATGGATGATGTGGCATAACGGCCTCTTTTGTGAGAATGATGATTCCCATTTTGTTCTGAAATTTTCTGGGTGCTGCCTGAAGGTGAAGATGACGCCATTCTTCTGCGTGTGGGAGAGTTGCTGCTTGTGGGTTCTGTCAGATTTAATTTTAAAAGGGTTTGTTGTAGTTCATCTGCTGATCTGCTTCTGTAAATTGTACCTTGGTAGTTAAATCTGACTGAAAAGGGGAAGCCCCATTGATACATAATGTTGTGGCGTTGCAGTTCCATTAGTTGGGGTTTCATGGATCGTCTTTTAGTAATAGTAAGTTGGGATAGGTCAGCAAAAATTTGATAATTGTGTCCTTGAAAATTAAGTTCCTTTTTTTCTCTTGCAGCAATTAGTATTTGTTCTTTCGTTCTGTAATAATGAAATTTTGTGATTATATCACGTGGGGGTCCATCTTTCTTTTTGGCTGTGAGGGCTCTGTGTACTCTGTCCACTTCTAAACGTTCAATAGGGATATCTGGCTTTAGTTCTTGTAATAGAGCAGTAATAGTAGATTGCAGGTCTGTCACAGTTTCAGGTATTCCCCTTATGCGCAAGTTTGAACGTCTGGCTCTATTTTCGTAATCTTCGAGCTTAGTTTGAAGTATTAAATTCTCTTTTTTTAATTGTTCCAATTCTGTTATATTTTCTTGGGTTGTAATTTCAATTTCATCCATTTTTATTTCTAAGGCTGCGGTGCGGTTTCCCAGCTCTTTTATTTCTTTGGTTAGGCTTTTTGTTATTTGGTCTGAGGTTTGTTTTAAAGCCTTATGAAGCATCTTTTCAAATTGTAATAATATTTCTGGGGATACTGAGGAGGCTTGTGGAGAAGTTTGTGAGAGGATTTGTTCTGTATCTGACTCAAATGGAGAGTCTTGCTGTGACATTTTCTGTCTGTGAGAGCGCCCTGATGCTGTATCTTGTGAGGTGACTGGAGCTGCTTCAGCTGCAGTGAGTGCCTGTGAGCTCTTTGTGAGGTGATTTTTATTTCTGCCACGGTTTCCTCCCAGTACCATATTTCCTGCCCAAACTTTCACAGTTTGTTCCCTGGGACAAAAAGGTTCAAATGGATACCTTTTGAGCCTGCAGGCTCCGCTTTGTCCTTCTCTTCTCTCCTCAGCGGTGTGGAGCTCTAACAATGCATGTCTGCTCTGCTAGGCTCCGCCTCCTGCCCCCCCATTTTTCATTATTTAATCTTAACGTTTTCCACATGCAAAATCCTCACCAGGTTCCTAAAAAACTACTATTTTTTTTTCTTTTTCCCTAATTCTTTTTTTCTTTTTCCCTAATTCTTTTTCCACTTTTACACACATTTAAACATTCACAGGAATCTTCTGCCTATAGCATTGGCTATCCAATTACTGCTTTATTAGTGGGAATGCTTTAGCAGTCCCACTATTGTTATTCATTTTTTTATTAGTGGAAATGCTTTAGCAGTCCCACTATTGTTATTCGATTTTATTTATTTTTAATCTTAATTAGTGGGAATGCTTTAGCAGTCCCACTATTGTTATTCGATTTTATTTATTAGTGGGAATGCTTTAGCAGTCCCACTATTGTTATTCGATTTTATTTATTTTTAAACTTAATTTTAATTAGTGGGAATGCTTTAGCAGTCCCACTATTGTTATTCAATTTTATTTATTTTTAATCTACTTAATTTTAATTGTAATTTTATTCCGTACGATTTTTGGCTCTGCGTAACTTCTGCATACTTTCAGCTATTAAAACCATTCAACTATCAAAATGTTCGTCTCTTTTAGCTGATGTGTGCTCTTTTTCAAATTTTTTTCTACCATTTATACTTTTTAAAATATTATGCTTTTTATCACTTTTTTTTAACATTGAAGTCAATGAGAGCATGCTTGAAATCCTTAAATTCTTCTTCCACTCCCAAAAGTTTCAACTCCTTCATACTTTCACCTAGAGACACCAAATAAACTTTAAAATGTTCACAAAATATTCAGCTATCTGGCTATATCTTTTCAGTTTGATATCTTTTACAGTTTTTGAGAAAAAGCTTTTTGTTTAGAGGTCATTTCAGGAAATTTTAGCCATTAATCAGAGTGTACTGTGTTTGTTTTGTTGCCATGGTTACCAAAGCTTCTGTTAGACACAGGGGGGGGGGTGGCTGGAGCATCTCAGCTCTGAATACAGAGCCCGGGGGAGGGGACAGACACACCATGTACTGATTTATAATAGAGTAATATGATGGGGCAGTTTTGATGGTGGCAATATGATGGGGCAGTTTTGATGGGACAATTCTGATGGGGCAGTTTTGATGGTGGCAATTCTGATGGGGCAGTTTTGATGGGGCAATTATGATGGGGCAGTTTTATTGGTGGCAATTATGATGGGTCAGTTTTGATGGTGGCAATATGATGGGGCAGTTTTGATGGGACAATTTTGATGGGGCAGTTTTGATGGTGGCAATATGATGGGGCAGTTTTGATGGTGGCAATATGATGGGGCAGTTTTGATGGGGACAATTTTAATGGAGCAGTTTTAAAGGTGGCAATATGATGGGGCAGTTTTGATGGTGGCAGTTTTGATGGTGGCAATATGATGGGGCAGTTTTGATGGGGCAATTCTGATGGGGCAGTTTTGATGGTGGCAATATGATGGGGCAGTTTTAATGGGGACAATTTTGATGGGGCAATTCTGATGGGGCAGTTTTGATGGCAGTATGATGGGGCAGTTTTGATGGCAGTATGATGGGGCAGTTTTGATGGCGGCCATTTTAGCAATTTAGCAATTCAGCATTCCCACGCATTTTCCCCAAGAAATGCATTTTCTAGTTTTAATTTTATTCCGTACGTTTTTTGGTTCTGCGTAACTTCTGCATACTTTCAGCTATTAAAACCATTCAACTATCAAAATGTTCGTCTCTTTTAGCTGATGTGTGCTCTTTTTCAAATTTTTATCTACCATTTATACTTTTTAAAATATTAAGCTTTTTATCACTTTTTTAACATTGAAGTCAATGGGAGCATGCTTGAAATCCTTAAATTCTTCTTCTGCTCCCAAAAGTTTCAGCTCCTTCATACTTTCACCTAGAGACACCAAATAAACTTTAAAATGTTCACAAAATATTCAGCTATCTGGCTATATCTTTTCAGTTTGATATCTTTTACAGTTTTTGAGAAAAAGCTTTTTGTTTAGAGGTCATTTCAGGAAATTTTAGCCATTAATCAGAGTGTACTGTGTTTGTTTTGTTGCCATGGTTACCAAAGCTTCTGTTAGACACAGGGGGGGGGGTGGCTGGAGCATCTCAGCTCTGAATACAGAGCCCGGGGGAGGGGACAGACACACCATGTACTGATTTATAATAGAGTAATATGATGGGGCAGTTTTGATGGTGGCAATATGATGGGGCAGTTTTGATGGGACAATTCTGATGGGGCAGTTTTGATGGTGGCAATTCTGATGGGGCAGTTTTGATGGGGCAATTATGATGGGGCAGTTTTATTGGTGGCAATTATGATGGGTCAGTTTTGATGGTGGCAATATGATGGGGCAGTTTTGATGGGACAATTTTGATGGGGCAGTTTTGATGGTGGCAATATGATGGGGCAGTTTTGATGGTGGCAATATGATGGGGCAGTTTTGATGGGGACAATTTTAATGGAGCAGTTTTAAAGGTGGCAATATGATGGGGCAGTTTTGATGGTGGCAGTTTTGATGGTGGCAATATGATGGGGCAGTTTTGATGGGGCAATTCTGATGGGGCAGTTTTGATGGTGGCAATATGATGGGGCAGTTTTAATGGGGACAATTTTGATGGGGCAATTCTGATGGGGCAGTTTTGATGGCAGTATGATGGGGCAGTTTTGATGGCAGTATGATGGGGCAGTTTTGATGGCGGCCATTTTAGCAATTTAGCAATTCAGCATTCCCACGCATTTTCCCCAAGAAATGCATTTTCTAGTTTTAATTTTATTCCGTACGTTTTTTGGTTCTGCGTAACTTCTGCATACTTTCAGCTATTAAAACCATTCAACTATCAAAATGTTCGTCTCTTTTAGCTGATGTGTGCTCTTTTTCAAATTTTTATCTACCATTTATACTTTTTAAAATATTAAGCTTTTTATCACTTTTTTAACATTGAAGTCAATGGGAGCATGCTTGAAATCCTTAAATTCTTCTTCTGCTCCCAAAAGTTTCAGCTCCTTCATACTTTCACCTAGAGACACCAAATAAACTTTAAAATGTTCACAAAATATTCAGCTATCTGGCTATATCTTTTCAGTTTGATATCTTTTACAGTTTTTGAGAAAAAGCTTTTTGTTTAGAGGTCATTTCAGGAAATTTTAGCCATTAATCAGAGTGTACTGTGTTTGTTTTGTTGCCATGGTTACCAAAGCTTCTGTTAGACACAGGGGGGGGGGTGGCTGGAGCATCTCAGCTCTGAATACAGAGCCCGGGGGAGGGGACAGACACACCATGTACTGATTTATAATAGAGTAATATGATGGGGCAGTTTTGATGGTGGCAATATGATGGGGCAGTTTTGATGGGACAATTCTGATGGGGCAGTTTTGATGGTGGCAATTCTGATGGGGCAGTTTTGATGGGGCAATTATGATGGGGCAGTTTTATTGGTGGCAATTATGATGGGTCAGTTTTGATGGTGGCAATATGATGGGGCAGTTTTGATGGGACAATTTTGATGGGGCAGTTTTGATGGTGGCAATATGATGGGGCAGTTTTGATGGTGGCAATATGATGGGGCAGTTTTGATGGGGACAATTTTAATGGAGCAGTTTTAAAGGTGGCAATATGATGGGGCAGTTTTGATGGTGGCAGTTTTGATGGTGGCAATATGATGGGGCAGTTTTGATGGGGCAATTCTGATGGGGCAGTTTTGATGGTGGCAATATGATGGGGCAGTTTTAATGGGGACAATTTTGATGGGGCAATTCTGATGGGGCAGTTTTGATGGCAGTATGATGGGGCAGTTTTGATGGCAGTATGATGGGGCAGTTTTGATGGCGGCCATTTTAGCAATTTAGCAATTCAGCATTCCCACGCATTTTCCCCAAGAAATGCATTTTCTAGTTTTAATTTTATTCCGTACGTTTTTTGGTTCTGCGTAACTTCTGCATACTTTCAGCTATTAAAACCATTCAACTATCAAAATGTTCGTCTCTTTTAGCTGATGTGTGCTCTTTTTCAAATTTTTATCTACCATTTATACTTTTTAAAATATTAAGCTTTTTATCACTTTTTTAACATTGAAGTCAATGGGAGCATGCTTGAAATCCTTAAATTCTTCTTCTGCTCCCAAAAGTTTCAGCTCCTTCATACTTTCACCTAGAGACACCAAATAAACTTTAAAATGTTCACAAAATATTCAGCTATCTGGCTATATCTTTTCAGTTTGATATCTTTTACAGTTTTTGAGAAAAAGCTTTTTGTTTAGAGGTCATTTCAGGAAATTTTAGCCATTAATCAGAGTGTACTGTGTTTGTTTTGTTGCCATGGTTACCAAAGCTTCTGTTATACACAGGGGGGAGGTGGCTGGAGCATTTCAGCTCTGATTACAGAGCCCGGGGGAGGGGACAGACACACGATGTACTGATTATAATAGAGGAATATGATGGGGCACTTTTGATGGGGCAATTATGATGGGGCATTTTTGATGGTGGCAATATGATGGGCAGTTTTGATAGGGCAATTCTGATGGGGCAGTTTTGATGGTGGCAATATGATGGGGCAGTTTTGATGGGGACAATTTTAATGGAGCAGTTTTAAAGGTGGCAATATGATGGGGCAGTTTTGATGGGGGCAGTTTTGATGGTGGCAATATGATGGGGCAGTTTTGATGGGGCAATTCTGATGGGGCAGTTTTGATGGTGGCAATATGATGGGGCAGTTTTAATGGGGACAATTTTGATGGGGCAGTTTTGATGGCAGTATGATGGGGCAGTTTTGATGGCGGCCATTTTAGCAATTTAGCTATTCAGCATTCCCACGCATTTTCCCCAGGAAATGCATTTTCTAGTTTTTAATTTTAATAATTTTATTCCGTACGTTTTTTGGTTCTGCGTAACTTCTGCATACTTTCAGCTATTAAAACCATTCAACTATTAAAATGTTCGCCTCTTTTAGCTGAGGTGTGCTCTTTTTCAACTTTTTTTCTACCATTTATACTTTTTAAAATATTAAGCTTTTTATCACTTTTTTTAACATTGAAGTCAATGGGAGCATGCTTGAAATCCTTAAATTCTTCTTCCGCTCACAAAAGTTTCAGCTCCTTCATACTTTCACCTAGAGACACCAAACAAACTTTAAAATGTTCACAAAATATTCAGCTATCTGGCTATATCTTTTCAGTTTGATATCTTTTACAGTTTTTGAGAAAAAGCTTTTTGTTTAGAGGTCATTTCAGGAAATTTTAGCCATTAATCAGAGTGTACTGTGTTTGTTTTGTTGCCATGGTTACCAAAGCTTCTGTTATACACAGGGGGGAGGTGGCTGGAGCATTTCAGCTCTGAATACAGAGCCCGGGGGAGGGGACAGACACACGATGTACTGATTATAATAGAGGAATATGATGGGGCACTTTTGATGGGGCAATTATGATGGGGCAGTTTTGATGGTGGCAATATGATGGGCAGTTTTGATTGGGCAATTCTGATGGGGCAGTTTTGATGGTGGCAATATGATGGGGCAGTTTTGATGGGGACAATTTTAATGGAGCAGTTTTAAAGGTGGCAATATGATGGGGCAGTTTTGATGGGGGCAGTTTTGATGGTGGCAATATGATGGGGCAGTTTTGATGGGGCAATTCTGATATGGCAGTTTTGATGGTGGCAATATGATGGGGCAGTTTTAATGGGGACAATTTTGATGGGGCAGTTTTGATGGCAGTATGATGGGGCAGTTTTGATGGCGGCCATTTTAGCAATTTAGCTATTCAGCATTCCCACGCATTTTCCCTAGGAAATGCATTTTCTAGTTTTTAATTTTAATAATTTTATTCCGTACGTTTTTTGGTTCTGCGTAACTTCTGCATACTTTCAGCTATTAAAACCATTCAACTATTAAAATGTTCGTCTCTTTTAGCTGAGGTGTGCTCTTTTTCAACTTTTTTTCTACCATTTATACTTTTTAAAATATTAAGCTTTTTATCACTTTTTTTTAACATTGAAGTCAATGGGAGCATGCTTGAAATCCTTAAATTCTTCTTCCGCTCCCAAAAGTTTCAGCTCCTTCATACTTTCACCTAGAGACACCAAACAAACTTTAAAATGTTCACAAAATATTCAGCTATCTGGCTATATCTTTTCAGTTTGATATCTTTTACAGTTTTTGAGAAAAAGCTTTTTGTTTAGAGATCATTTCAGGAAATTTTAGCCATTAATCAGAGTGTACTGTGTTTGTTTTGTTGCCATGGTTACCAAAGCTTCTGTTATACACAGGGGGGGAGGTGGCTGGAGCATCTCAGCTCTGAATACAGAGCCCGGGGGATGGGACAGACACACCATGTACTGATTTATAATAGAGGAATATGATGGGGTAGTTTTGATAGGGCAATTCTGATGGGGCAGTTTTGATGGGGCAATTATGATGGGGCAGTTTTATTGGTGGCAGTTATGATGGGTCAGTTTTGATGGTGGCAATATGATGGGGCAGTTTTGATGGGACAATTCTGATGGGGCAGTTTTAATGGTGGCAATATGATGGGGCAGTTTTGATAGGGCAATTCTGATGGTGCAGTTTTCATGGTGGCAATATGATGGGGCAGTTTTGATGGGGCAATTCTGATGGGGCAGTTTTGATGGTGGCAATATGATGGGGCAGTTTTGATGGGGACAATTTTTATGGAGCAGTTTTAAAGGTGGCAATATGATGGGGCAGTTTTGATGGGGGCAGTTTTGATGGTGGCAATATGATGGGGGCAGTTTTGATGGGGCAATTCTGATGGGGCAGTTTTGATGGTGGCAATATGACGGGGCAGTTTTGATGGGGCAATTCTGATGGGGCAGTTTTGATGGTGGAAATATGATGGGGCAGTTTTGATAGGGCAATTCTGATGGGCAGTTTTGATGGGGCAATTCTGATGGGGCAGTTTTGATGGGGGCAGTTTTGATGGTGGCAATATGATGGGGCAGTTTTGATGGGGCAATATGATGGGGCAGTTTTGATGGCAGTATGATGGGGCAGTTTTGATGGCGGCCGTTTTAGCAATTTAGGTATTCAGCAATTATTTTTGAAAAAAAAAAAATATTTTTGAAAAAAGAAAAAATTATTTTTGAAAAAAAAATATATTTTTGAAAAATATATATATATTTTTGAAAAAAAAAATATTTTTGAAAAAAAACAAATCATTTTTGAAAAAAAAAAAATATATTTTTGAAAAAAAAAATATATTTTTGAAAAAAAAAATTATCAGTTAGACGGGAGGGAGAAGAAGACTGATGGGAGAAGAAGACCAGAGGAAGAAGAAGACCGGAGGAAGAAGAAGATCAGAGGAAGAAGAAGACTGATGGGAGAAGAAGACCAGAGGAAGAAGAAGACCGGAGGGAGAAGAAGACTGATGGGAGAAGAAGACCAGAGGAAGAAGAAGACCGGAGGGAGAAGAAGAAGGCTGTTGGGAGAAGAAGAACGAAGCGAGAAGACTGGAGGAAGAAGACAGGTTGAAGATTTTTAATAAAGGACTTGTCAAAACTGTCTCTAGTTTTTTTTTTTACACTACACTGCTTTTTTTTTTTGGGGGGGGGGGGTGAATGGGTAGGGGTACATAGTACCCCATACTCATTCACATAGGAGGGGGAGGCAGGATCTGGGTGCCCCCTTGTTAAAGGGGGCTACCAGTTTCTGATAAGCCCCCTGCCCGCAGACCCCCACAACCACTACCCAGGAAAGTCGAGAAGAGGCCCTTGCCCCCAAGGAAACAATACAAAAGGGGCAATACCAAACAATACAAATAATAAAACAATACAAAAGGAAAATGGGGAAAAAATGTTAAATAGGGTAAATAAAAACAATAAAAATAATAAAAGAATACAACAAATAATAGGGAAACAATAAAAAGGGGCAATAAAGAGCAATAAAAATAATATAACAATAATATAATAATACAATAAAAAGCGGGGGAACAATAAAAAGGGGCAATAACAAATAATACAATAACTAAATAAGAGAATGGAGAAACAATAAAAAATGGGGCAATTAAAAAAAAAAAATTAAAGCAATACAATAAAAAATTATGAAACATTAAAAAAAAAATATGGGCCCATAAAAATAATAAAACAGCACAATGAAAAAATGGGGAAACAATAAAAAAATGGGTCAATAAAAACAATAAAAATAATAAAACAATACAATAAAAACATGAAGAAACAATAAAAAAAAATGGGCCAAAGAAAATAATTAAACAGTACTAAAAAAAATGGGGAAACAATAATAAAAAAAAGGACAATAAAAAAAATATAAAATAATATAATAAAAAAAAGGGGAAACAATAAAAAAAGAGGTAATAAAACAATACAAATAATAAAACAATACAAAATAAAATAGGTAAAATCATAAAAAAAATGGGACAGATTTGATAGACCACCTGATCTCTTTTCTGCTGTCACTCTTCATTCAATTATAACCTGGTTAGTCTGAAACTCATCATTTACCTGGTACCAAGTTTATATCATTGCAAAAAACAAAACAAAAAAAAAAACAAAACAAACAGAATAAACGCCAAATAGTATGTAATAATGATATATTGTACCAAAATTCATGTACACCATATAGGCAAAATTTTGTGGTCACCTGGCCATGACACCTACAGTATCTGAGCTTGTTGGACATCCTATTCCAAAACCATGGCCATTGAATAGAAGGGTGAATGCAGAAAAATGCCACGGGGTCTATTTATAACAAAATTCCGGTGGTAATGTCTCAGACATTCGCTTAGCTGTCAAGAACGATCCCGTATTTTGTCTAATATGTTTATTCCCTATAATAGTCAGATCCCTCTAGTTGCCATAATGCAGCATTTTCCTTAAATTCCTCAGTCAGAAAAATACTGCATAATGGCCACTAGATGGAGCTGACGATCATTGGAAATATAGGTATTAGGCAACATTCCTAGGCAGTTTTTTAGACCCAGTCATGTGATTGCTGGATCTCTGTGCATTTCTATGGGCAACATTTTGAGGTCACTTGACCATGACACCTAGACGATCTTGTTGGACATCCCGTTCCAAAACCATGACCATTGCATAGAATTATAGAAGAGTGGAAAGTCTTATTAAGGAGGTTATATTAATATAGAGTCGCCATTGTGTAACTATAACATCCTGCACTCATCTGGGAAGGATTCAGGCAGAAGAACATGTGTGAGGTCTGACCCCGGTGTTGGATGAGGCCTCACATATGACGTTCTCGGCCCGCGTTCCTCACTTCCTAACAGCACGTTCTGGAGAAATGAGAAAGTGATGACGAGAAAACAAATATTTTATTCAAAGGTTTAACACAGCCAGCCGAAACATTTTCTCTTTTTGAGTTTAAATGTAAGAGGAGCTCTGCAGGTTCAGATGTAAAGGGGAACTCTGTGGATTCAGATGTGTCCTGGTATGGTTCAGGAGGTGGGGCTCTTGAGTTTATGCCACACCAGTGGGGGAACTACCAGAGTTCCCCTTTACACCAGAGTCTGCAGCGTTCTCCCTTACATCAGTGTTCTTAGTGTTCGCCCTTAACTCAGAGTCCCCAGAGTTCTCCTTTACATCAGAGTCTTCAGAGCCCCTCCTTACAGTGTCATAGAACTGTGTGAGTTCAGATGTAAGGGAAGCTCTGCAGTTTCAGATGTAAAGGGGAACTCTGTAGATTCAGATGTAAGGGGGGATTCTTGAGTTTATGCCGCAACAGTGGGGGAACTACCAGAGCTCCCCTTTACATCAGAGTTCTCAGTTTCCCCCCTTAAATCCAGAGTTCTCCCTTAGACCAGAATCTGCAGAGTCCTCTCTTATAGTGTGAGGGAACTCTGCGAGTTCAGATGTAAAAGGAGTTCTGCAGATTAAGGTGTAAAGGGGAACTTTGTGGACTCTGATGTAACTCTGTGGACTTTGATGTAACACTCATGAGTTTATCCCACACCAGTGGGGGAACTACCAGAGTTCCCCTTTCCACCAGAGTCCCCTCACATCAGATTTCCCTCCATACATTAGAGTTCTCAGTGTTCTCCCTTTAATTAGAGTCCCCAGAGTGGATTCAGATGTAGGGGGGACTCTTGAGTTCATGTCACACCAGTGGGGGAACTACCAGATGTCCCCTTTTCCCCAGAGTGTGCAGCTCTGTGGATTCAGATGTAAGGGGAACTCTGTAGGGTAACTTCCAGAGTTCCCCTTTACACCAGAGTCTGCAGCATTCCCCCTTACATAGAAGTTCCCTGTGTACTTCAGTCCTCAGAGTCCTCCCTTATATCAGAGTTTGCAGAGTCCCCCCTTACAGTGTGAGGGAACTCTGCAATATCAGATGTAAAGGGGAACTCTGTGGATTCAGATGTAAAGGGGGATTCTTGAGTTTATGCCACAACAGTGGGGGAACTACCAGAGTTCCCCTTTACATCAGAGTTCTCAGTGTTCCCCCTTAAATCCAGAGTTCTCCCTTAGACCAGAATCTGCAGAGTCTGCTCTTACAGTGTGAGGGAACTCTGCGAGTTCAGATGTAAAAGGAGTCCTGCAGATTAAGGTGTAAAGGGGAACTCTGTGGACTCTGATGTAAGGGGGGAACTCATGAGTTTATGCCACACCAGTGGGGGAACAACCAGATTTCCCCTTTTCACCAGAGTCTGCAGCGCTCCCCCTTACATTAGAGTTCTCTGTATTCCCCCTGAAATCAGAGTCCCCAGGGTTCTCCCTTATATCAGAGTCTGCAGAGACCCCCCTTACAGTGTCTGGGAACTCTGAGAGTTCAGATGTAAGAGGAACTCTGCAAATTCAGATGTAAAGGAGAACTCTGCAAATTCAGATGTGAAGGGAAATCTGTGGATTCAGATGTAAAGGGGAACTCTGAGGGGTAACTACCAGAGTTCCCCTTTACACCAGAGTCTGCAGCGTTCACCCTCACATCAAAGTTCCCTGTGTACATCAGTCTCCAGAGTCCTCCCTTATACCAGAGTTTGCAGGGGCCCCCCTTACAGTGTGAGGGAAATCTGCAATATCAGATATAAAGGGGAACTTTATGGATTCAGGTGTAAAGGGGGACTTATTGGATTCAGATGTAAATGGGAACTCTCTGGACTCTGATGTAAGGGGGGCACTTGAGTTTATGCCACACCAGTGGGGGAACTACCAGAGTTTCCCTTTACACCAGAGTTTTCAGTGTTCCCCCTTAAATTAGAGTTCCCACCATAAATCAGAGTTCTCAGTGTTCCCCTTTAAATCAGAGTTCCCAGAGTTCTCCCTTACATCAGAGCCTGCAGAGTCTCCCCTTACAGTGTAAGGGAACTCTGCAGATTCAGATGTAAAGGGGAAATCTGTGGATTCAGATGTAGGGGAAACACTGTAGATTCAGACGTAAAGGGAAACTCTGCAGATTCAGATGTAAAGGCAAACTCTGTGGATTCAGATGTAAGGGGAAATGCTTGAGTTTATGCCACACCAGTGGGGGAACTACCAGAGTTCCGCTTTACACCAGAGTGTGCAGCGTTCCCCCTCACATCAGAGACCCCTCATACACCAGAGTTCTCAGTTTCCCCCCTTAATTCAGAGTCCCCAGTATTCTCACTTATATCAGAGTCTGCAGAGTCTCCCCTTACAGTGTCATAGAACTGTGTAAGTTCAGATGTAAGGGGAACTCTGCAAATTCAGATGTAAGGGGGGTTTCTTGAGTCTATGCCACAACAGTGGGGGAACTACCAGAGTTCCCCTTTACATCAGAGTTCTCAGTGTTCCCCCTTAAATCCAGAGTTCTCCCTTACACCAGAATCTGCAGAGTCTGCAGAGGGAACTCTACGAAGAGGAGCTCTGCAGATTCAGGTGTAAAGGGGAACTCTGTGGACTCTGATGTAAGGGGGAACTCATGATTTTTTGCCACACCAGTGGGGAAACTACCAGAGTTCCCCTTTACACCAGAGCCCCCTCACATCAGAGTTCCCTCCATACATTACAGTTCTCAGTGTTCCTTCTTTAATCAGAGTCCCCAGAGTGGATTCTGATGTAGGGGGGACTCTTGAGTTCATGTCACACCAGTGGGGGAACAACCGGATTTCCCCTTTTCCCCAGAGTCTGCAGCGTCCCCCCTTACATCAGAGTTCTCAGTGTCCCCCCTTAAATCAGAGTCTCCAGAGTTCTCTCTTACATAAGAGTCTGCAGAGTCCCCCCTTACAGTGTCTGAGGACTTTGCGAGTTCAGATGTAAAGGAGAACTCTGCAGATTCAGATGTAAAGGAGAACTCTGCAGATTCAGATGTAAAGGTAAACTCTGTGGATTCAGATGTAAGGGGAAACTCTGCAGATTCAGATGTAAAGGTAAACTCTGTGGATTCAGATGGAAGGGGAACTCTGTAGGGTAACTGCCAGAGTTCCCCTTTACACCAGAGTCCCCTCACATCAGAGTTCCCTCCATACATTAGAGTTCTCAGTGTTCCCCCTTTAATCAGAGTCCCCAGAGTGGATTCAGATGTAAGGTGGACTCTTAAATTCATGTCACACCAGTGAGGGAACAACCAAATTTTCCCTTTTCCCCAGAGTCTGCAGCGTCCCCATTACATCAGAGTTCTCAGTGCCCCCCCCCCTTAAATCAGAGTCCTCAGAGTTATCCCTTACATAAGAGTCTACAGAGTCCCCCCTTACAGTGTCTGGGGACTCTGCAGATTCAGATGTAAAGGTAAACTCTGTGAATGCAGATGTAAGGGGAAACTCTGCAGATTCAAATGTAAAGGTAAACTCTGTGGATTCAGATGTAAGGGGAACTCTGTGGGGTAACTGCCAGAGTTCCCCTTTACACCACAGTCTGCAGCGTTCCCCCTTACATCAAAGTTCCCTGTGTACTTCAGTCCCCAGAGTCCTCCCTTATATCAGAGTTTGCAGAGGCCCCCATTACAGTGTGAGGGAACTCTGCAATATCAGATGTAAAGGGGAACTCTGTGGATTCAGGTGTAAAGGGGAACTCTTGAGTTTATGCCACACCAATGGGGAACTACCAGAGTTCCCCTTTACACCAGAGTCTGCAGTGTCCCCCCTTACATCGAAGTTGCCACCATACATCAGAGTTCTCAGTGTTCCCCCTTAAACCACAGTTCCTAGAGTTCTCCCTTACATCGGAGCCTGCAGAGTCTCCCCTTACAGTGTAAGGGAACTCTGCAAGTTCAGATGTAAAGGAAACTCTGCAGATTCAGATGTAAAGTTAAATTCTGTGGATTCAGATGTAAGGGGAAACTCTGTGTTTCCCCTTTTCCCTTTAAGAGTTCCCCTTTACACCTGAATCTGCAGAGCTCCTCTTCGCAGAGTTCCCTCTGCAGACTCTGCAGATTCAGATGTAAGGGGAAACTCTGCAGTTTAAGATGTGAAGTTAAATTCTGTGGATTCAGATGTAAAGGGGAAACTCTGCAGATTCAGATGTAAAGGGAAACTCTGCAGATTCAGATGTAAAGGGAAACTCTGTGGATTCACATGTAAAGGGAAACTCTGTGGATTCACATGTAAAGGGAAACTCTGTGGATTCACATGTAAAGGGAAACTCTGTGGATTCATATGTAAAGGGAACAGGGCTGGACTGGGACAAAAATTTGGCCTTGGACTTCATCCAGACTAGCCCACTTTAATACAATAAAATGCTGCGCCCCCCTTAAAAATAAAATAAAAGTCACGCTCACCAAAAGGCCCCTACATCCATTATTGTATATCATGAGAGGTTGAAAGAGAGAGGGGGTGAGAGAGAGAGGGGGGCGGGGAGTGAGAAAGTGAGATGGGGGGTTGAGGGAAAGGGGGTAAGAGGAGGATGGGTGAGAGAGAGAGGGGGTGAGTGTAAGACCCCTTTTACACTGAGGCGTTTTTCAGGCGATTTGGGGTTAAAAATAGCGCCTGTAAAGCGCCTAAAAAACACCTCCCCTGCAGCCCCAGTGTGAGAGCTCGAGGGCTTTCACATTGGGGGGGCTGTGCTGGCAGCATGTTAAAAAAAGTCCTGCAAGCAGCATCTTTGGGGGCAGTGGAGGAGCGATGTATACACCACTCCTTCACCGCTCCTGCCCATTGAAATTAATTGGCACCCCTGCCGGAGCGCCTGCGGAGCGCTTTGGCAGCGGCGCTACACGAGCGCATTTAACCCTTTAGTCGGCCGCCAGCAGCGGTTAAAAGCACCCAGCTAGTGGCTAAATAGCGCCACTAAAACTAGCAGCATTTTACCGTCAACGCCTGCCCACCCCAGTGTGAAAGCAGCCTAAGAGTCAGGGAGTGAATGAGAGAGAGGGGGGTGATAGAGAGACAGTGGGGGGAGGGGGGGCTGAGAGACAGAGGGGGGCTGAGAGACAGAGGGGGGCTGAGAGACAGAGGGGGGCTGAGAGACAGAGGGGGGCTGAGAGACAGAGGGGGCTGAGAGACAGTGGGGGCTGAGAGACAGAGGGGGCTGAGAGACAGAGGGGGCTGAGAGACAGAGGGGGGCTGAGAGACAGAGGGGGGCTGAGAGACAGAGGGGGCTGAGAGACAGAGGGGGCTGAGAGACAGAGGGGGCTGAGAGACAGAGGGGGCTGAGAGACAGAGGGGGCTGAGAGACAGAGGGGACTGAGAGACAGAGGGGACTGAGAGACAGAGGGGGGCTGAGAGACAGAGGGGGGCTGAGAGACAGAGGGGGCTGAGAGACAGAGGGGGGCTGAGAGACAGAGGGGGCTGAGAGACAGAGGGGGGCTGAGAGACAGAGGGGGCTGAGAGACAGAGGGGGCTGAGAGACAGAGGGGGGCTGAGAGACAGAGGGGGCTGAGAGACAGTGGGGGCTGAGAGACAGAGGGGGGCTGAGAGACAGAGGGGGCTGAGAGACAGAGGGGGCTGAGAGACAGAGGGGGGCTGAGAGACAGAGGGGGGCTGAGAGACAGAGGGGGCTGAGAGACAGAGGGGGGCTGAGAGACAGAGGGGGCTGAGAGACAGAGGGGGGCTGAGAGACAGAGGGGGCTGAGAGACAGAGGGGGCTGAGAGACAGAGGGGGGCTGAGAGACAGAGGGGGCTGAGAGACAGAGGGGGCTGAGAGCGCATTTAACTGCATATATATATATATATATATATATATATATATATATATATATACAGTGTGGACGGAAAGTATTCAGACCCCCTTAAATTTTTCACTCTTTGTTATATTGCAGCCATTTGCTAAAATCATTTAACTTCATTTTTTTCCTCATTAATGTACACACAGCACCCCATATTGTACACACAGCACCCCATATTGTACACACAGCCCCCCATATTGTACACACAGCTCCCCATATTGTACACACAGCACCCCATATTGTACACACAGCACCCCATATTGTACACACAGCACCCCATATTATACACACAGCACCCCATATTGTACACACAGCCCCCCATATTGTACACACAGCACCCCATATTGTACACACAGCCCCCCATATTGTACACACAGCACCCCATATTGTATACACAGCACCCCATATTGTACACACAGCACCCCATATTGTACACACAGCCCCCCATATTGTACACACAGCACCCCATATTGTACACACAGCACCCCATATTGACAGAAAAACACAGAATTGTTGACATTTTTGCAGATTTATTAAAAAAGAAAAACTGAAATATCACATGGTCCTAAGTATTCAGACCCTTTGCTGTGACACTCATATATATATAACTCAGGTGCTGTCCATTTCTTCTGATCATCCTTGAGATGGTTCTACACCTTCATTTGAGTCCAGCTGTGTTTGATTATACTGATTGGACTTGATTAGGAAAGCCACACACCTGTCTATATAAGACCTTACAGCTCACAGTGCATGTCAGAGCAAATGAGAATCATGAGGTCTAAGGAACTGCCTGAAGAGCTCAGAGACAGAATTGTGGCAAGGCACAGATCTGGCCAAGGTTATAAAAAAAAATTCTGCTGCACTTAAGGTTCCTAAGAGCACAGTGGCCTCCATAATCCTTAAATGGAAGACGTTTGGGACGACCAGAACCCTTCCTAGAGCTGGCCGTCCGGCCAAACTGAGCTATCGGGGGAGAAGAGCCTTGGTGAAAGAGGTAAGGAAGAACCCAAAGATCACTGCGGCTGAGCTCCAGAGATGCAGTCGGGAGATGGGAGAAAGTTGTAGAAAGTCAACCATCACTGCAGCCCTCCACCAGTCGGGGCTTTATGGCAGAGTGGCCCGACGGAAACCTCTCCTCATTGCAAGACACATGAAAGCCCGCATGGAGTTTGCTAAAAAAACACCTGAAGGACTCCAGGATGGTGAGAAATAAGATTCTCTGGTCTGATGAGACCAAGATAGAACTTTTTGGCCTTAATTCTAAGCGCTATGTGTGGAGAAAACCAGGCACTGCTCATCACCTGTCCAATACAGTCCCAACAGTGAAGCATGGTGGTGGCAGCATCATGCTGTGGGGGTGTTTTTCAGCTACAGGGACAGGACGACTGGTTGCAATTGAGGGAAAGATGAATGCGGCCAAGTAGAGGGATATCCTGGATGAAAACCTTCTCCAGAGTGCTCAGGACCTCAGACTGGGCCGAAGGTTTACCTCCCAACAAGACAAGGACCCTAAGCACACAGCTAAAATAAGGAAGGAGTGGCTTCACAACAACTCCGTGACTGTTCTTGAATGGCCCAGCCAGAGCCCTGACTTAAACCCAATTGAGCATCTCTGAAGAGACCTAAAAATAGCCGTCCACCAACGTTTACCATCCAACCTGACAGAACTGGAGAGGATCTGCAAGGAGGAATGGCAGAGGATCCCCAAAACCAGGTGTGAAAAACTTGTTGCATCTTTCCCAAAAAGACTCATCAAAAGGGGCTTCTACTAAATACTGAGCAAAGGGTCTGAATACTTAGGACCATGTGATATTTCAGTTTTTCTTTTTTAATAAATCTGCAAAAATTTCAACAATTCTGTGTTTTTCTGTCAATATGGGGTGCTGTGTGTACAATATGGGGTGATGTGTGTACAATATGGGGGGCTGTGTGTACAATATGGGGTGTTGTGTGTACAATATGGGGGGCTGTGTGTACAATATGGGGTGCTGTGTGTACAATATGGGGTGCTGTGTGTACAATATGGGGTGCTGTGTGTACAATATGAGGTGCTGTGTGTACAATATGGGGTGCTGCGTGTACAATATGGGGTGCTGCGTGTACAATATGGGGGGCTGTGTGTACAATATGGGGTGCTGTGTGTACAATATGGGGTGCTGTGTGTACAATATGGGGTGTTGTGTGTACAATATGGGGGGCTGTGTGTACAATATGGGGTGCTGTGTGTACAATATGGGGTGCTGTGTGTACAATATGGGGTGCTGTGTGTACAATATGAGGTGCTGTGTGTACAATATGGGGTGCTGCGTGTACAATATGGGGTGCTGCGTGTACAATATGGGGGGCTGTGTGTACAATATGGGGTGCTGTGTGTACAATATGGGGGGCTGTGTGTACAATATGGGGTGCTGTGTGTACAATATGGGGTGCTGTGTGTACAATATGGGGGGCTGTGTGTACAATATGGGGGGCTGTGTGTACAATATGGGGTGCTGTGTGTACAATATGAGGTGCTGTGTGTACAATATGGGGTGCTGTGTGTACAATATGGGGCGCTGTGTATACAATATGGGGGGCTGTGTGTACAATATGGGGTGCTGTGTGTACAATATGGGGTGCTGTGTGTACAATATGGGGTGCTGTGTGTACAATATGGGGGGCTGTGTGTACATTAATGAGGGAAAAAATGAACTTAAATGATTTTAGCAAATGGCTGCAATATAACAAAGAGTGAAAAATGTAAGGGGGTCTGAATACTTTCCCTCCCCACTGTATATATGATATATATATATATATATATATATATATATATATATATATATATATATATATATATATATAATGTTTGGGGGTTTTAAGTCATTTTCTAGCCAAAAATACGGATTTTACCTTGCAAGCAACAAATGTCAGAAACAGGCTTTAGCCAGGTTAAAGTTATTTTCTAGCTTAATGTAATTTTTGAGCAAAAATCGATTTGCACGAAACAACATCGTCTTTTATATTTTACAAAAAAAAAAAATGGGTATTATTTTGTGTTTTTCACTACAATTTATTTAAGTGTATTTTTTCCCCCCTAAAAATAAGCATGAAAGTATTGTGCAAGGTAAAAAAAAATTGCAACTGCCATTTTTTTTTTTTTTTTTTTAATCATTGTGGTTTTTGTGTTATAATTGCTTTGTTTATAGTCATTTTCTCGCTAAAAAAAAAAAAAAAATGCCTATTTTTACATATGTGTGGAAATTTCGAAAAATAGTTAACGCCATCAATGTGCCAATGAGGAATGCATTTTCTGCCAAAAGGATAATCGCTCACCACTGGAAAAAGCCGAACACAGCAAAAAAATGCCCGATCCTTCACATGACTTGTCATTGAGCCAGTAAAGGGAAAGACGTCAGAGGGTGAGAATCAACGTAAAGAAACAATGGTTAACCTTGCTGATCTTCCCCTCGCAGGACAAGGGACTTTTCTGGAGCTCATGTTCTTCAAGAAGAAAATTTCCCCTTTTTCAAAGCAACGTGCCGAACACGCGCTTGCTGAGCACATCTGAAAAATGACTGAAGTAGTAAAACATTCGATGCAACCGGCCAAGGCAATTTCTTTGTCTCTAGGTGCTAAAAAACATTTAAAAAAAAATATTTTTGATATCTATCTATCTATCTATCTATCTATCTATCTATCTATCTATCTATCTATCTATCTATCTATCTATCTATCTATCTATCTATCTATCTATCTATATATATATTGTTACAAATACAATAAATAATAGAATTTGGAAATTAAAAAAAAAAAAAAATACAAATTGTATCAAGTAAATCCTGGACTGATTATTGACATGACCTGTTGGGGGAGTTTATATATTTATATATGTGTATATATATATATATATATATATATATATATATATATATATATATATATATATATATATATATATATATATATATATATATATATATATATATATATATATATATATATTTCGTACCCCAAAAGGTAAATGCACTTTATTGGGATATTATCTATTTTTTTTACAGTTTTTCTCCATTGTTTTGGCTCATTTCTTGAAACAGAAATTACATTCTCAAAACAACATGGACAAATCTCCAAACCATTTGGCAATTGTTCACAACTGAATTGAATTTCTCATTATTATTATTTTTATTATTCAGAATTTATATAGCGCCAACAGTTTACGCAGCGCTTTACAATATAAAAGGGAGACAATACAGTTATAATACAATACAATACAATAGGGTTAAGAGGACCCCGCTCAGAAGAGCTTACAATCTAATAGGGTGGGGCAGGTGGTACAAAAGGTTGTAACTGTGGGGAATGAGCTGGTGGAAGTGGTAGGAGATTAGTTGGAGACGTGATAGGCTTTCCTGAAGAGATGAGTTTTCAGGGATTGCCTGAAGGTAGTAAGAGTAGGGGATAGCCGGACAGGTGGAGGTAGCGAGTTCCAGAGGATGGGAGAGACTCTGGAGAAATCCTGGAGACGAGCATGGGAGGAGGAGATGAGAGAGCTTGAAAGCAGGAGGTCTTGAGAAGAGCGGAGAGGTCGATTTGGGTGATATTTGGAGACAAGATTAGTGATGTAGCTCGGGGCAGAGTTGTGAATGGCTTTGTATGTTGTGGTTAGAATTTTGAACTTAATTTGCTGGGTGATTGGGAGCCAGTGTAGGGATTGAAGTAGAGGGTTGGCGGACACTGAGCGGTTGGTAAGGTGGATAAGTCTGGCAGCATTCTCATTCATTTCATCAAAATTGCAAATGTCTCAGTACATGTCTCAATGTCTCAGTACATCTTTAAAATGATTAAGTACAAGTGGCCTACATTTAGCACAATTTCCAAGTGAATAGATCTTGTTGATCTAAACTGATTGTCAATTCTCAGTCTAATGGTTGTTCTCACCAAAACGTCTCAACGTCATTTCATTGTTTAAGTCATCACATGCACAATAGTCTGTTCAATTGTCAAAATTATTCAGGAACATAATACCATGAATACCATATATGAATCTCTTGGAACATTTGATAAAATGATTACAGCAATTGACAGTTGGGTGCAACTAGAACTTGACTAACAAAGGAGGAGTTATGCCCCGTACACACGGTCTGATTTTCCGACGGAAAATGTGTGATAGGACCTTGTTGTCCGACTGTGTGGAGCTCCATCACACATTTTCCATCGGATTTTCCGACACACAAAGTTTGAAAGCAGGCTATAAAATTTTCCGACAACAAAATCCGTTGTCGGAAATTCCGATCGTGTGTACACAAATCTCGCATGCTCAGAATACAGTTTTTCTCCATTGTTTTGGCTCATTTCTTGAAACAGAAATGACATTCTCAAAACAACATGGACAAATCTCCAAACCACTTGGCAATTGTTCACAACTGAATTGAATTTCTCACTCATTTCATCAAAATTGCAAATGTCTCAGTACATGTCTCAATGTCTCAGTACATCTTTCAAATGATTAAGTACAAGTAGCCTACATTTAGCACAATTTCCAAGTGAATAGATCTTGTTGATCTAAACTGATTGTCAATTCTCAGTCTAATGGTTGTTCTCTCCAAAACATGTCAGCATCATTTCATTGTTTAAGTCATCACATGCACAATAGTCTGTTCAATTGTCAAAATTATTCAGGAACCATAATACCATGAATACCATATATGAATCTCTTGGAACATTTGATAAATCGATTACAGCAATTGACAGTTGGGTGCAACTAGAACTTGACTAACGAAGGATAAGTTGTAGTTAGTCTCAGGTGACCAATCAAACAGTATGTTTATTTACCTGACAGGTGCTGTCCATGATTGTAAATGCTGCCAAACATGTATATATAGAGCTTGACCATGCAGGACCAGTACAATTTCTGAACATGGAGGCACCTGGCCAAGTAAATGAACAAGGGCAACTGCCTGCTCGAGGAAGAGGAAGAAGAAGAGGAAGAGGAGTAAGGGTGAGTGGCGGTGGAATAGGGGGAAGAGGCAGAGGAGTACAAAGACACTATGCTGTCCCTGATGAAATTCGGGCCACAATTATAGATCATGTCATCAACCATGGCCTCACAATGGCGGAGGCAGGTCGCCGGGTGCAGCCTAATGTGCCTCGCTCTACAGTCTTCTCTATCATCCAAACCTTTCGCAGGGAAAACAGGTATGTAGTCAGTCAATGATGGAATTATATAATGTATAGGACAGGACACTGTGCATAGAGCAACAAATATGTTTATTTACTCATTTACGTATTCATTTAGTGTGTGCGTGTGTGTGTGATAGGCCTACAGTATTACAGTATCTTACCTCAGTGGGATGTTACGTATGATACTAACAATGACAAGAAAAATATTGTAGAAAATAAACTATGGAATAGTATGGAATAGTTTATTTTCTACAATATTGATGATACAGTTTACAGTAGTATTCCAGTCACTGTGCAGTGATGCATTAGAATTGTGATAAAGTTACTGTAAGTAAAACAACAATACGATTACATTGGTAACTCATTCTGTATGGAATACATAAGGTATAAATTACGAATGGAGTGTTGTCCTTTGAATTCTATGTCTAGGATTGGAGGACAACCTGGCACGGGTGGCCGAAGAAAACTTCTCAATGAACAGCAAGAACAAGAGATCTGTAACATGGTGCTTGCAAATAATGCCATCGCATTGAGAGAGATCCACACTGAAATCCTACAAGACAATGCCATATTCCAAAATGTCAACTCTATAAGCATCTCCACAATAGATCTCCACAATAGCCCGCATATTGAAGGAGCATCAGATGACAATGAAGCAAATTTACAGGGTACCGTTTGAGAGGAAATCTGACAAAGTGAAAGAACTGCGGTACCAGTATGTACTTGTAAGTCAGTCACTGGTTGTCCATCAAGATAACCTTTTTACAATGACCATAAGCAGTGCTTCCCGAAAATGTATTGGTTTCAGTACCCACTTTACCTGATTTCTGAATCCAGGTAATCCAGGTATGAAAGTATTTGATTTACGTATCTGATTTATAAACATTTTGTCTAAAAACGGCAGCTTACTGTAAGTCTACTCGTTGATAATTTTTCCCCTCCCCTTTCTGTGAAATACCCCCTGTAGTACCTCTTCTTAGGGTACATGTACCCCAGGTTTGGAACCACTGGAATACTGGCCAGTAGTATATTGAACTTGTGTAGAACATAGAACATTCCTATTAGGGTTGTCCTGATACCACTCTTTTAGGACCGAGTACAAGTACCGATACTTTTTTTCAAGTACCCGCCGATACCGATACTTTTTTTTTACAGTAATGTCACGTGACAGTGTTTTTTTTTTTTTAACAGTGCTTTCTTTTTTTCGGGGGGGTGAACAGTGTATGTGTGTGTTTTTTGTTTTTTTTTATTATTCACAATTTTTATTTTTTTACAATAATATTTTTTTTATTCTTTATTGCAATATGTGTTTTTTTTTTTTTTATCAGCCCTGTTGGGGGGCTTTGGTGAGATATCATGGGTCTTACGTAACAGACCTCTGATATCTCCCCCTTGAGACAGAGAAAGAGACAGAGGATAGAGATTCCCCAGTCCCTTTCTCTGCAGCCTCAGCTGCACTGAGAATGAATGGAGAGAAGACAGCGGCTCCTCTCCATTCATAAACTGACACATCGTAATCACAGGAGATTACAATGTTTCATCTATGTGAATGGACAGAGTCAGCTGACTCTGTCCATTCACAAAGGAAGGAGGAGGAGGACGGCGGAACGGAGGGGGACAGCGGAGGGGGACAGAGAAGGAGAGGGGAACGGAGGGGACAGCAGAGGGGGACAGAGAAGGAGAGGGGAACGGAGGGGACAGCGGAGAGGCACAGCAGAACGGAGGGGACAGCGGAGGGGGACAGAGAAGGAGAGGGGAACGGAGGGGACAGCGGAGAGGCACAGCAGAACGGAGGGGACAGCGGAGGGGGACAGAGAAGGAGAGGGGAACGGAGGGGACAGCGGAGAGGCACAGCAGAACGGAGGGGACAGCGGAGGGGGACAGAGAAGGAGAGGGGAACAGCGGAACGGAGGGGGACAGCCAGGGGTGTATGGAGGGGTTGGCTAGGGGGGGCTGAAGCCCCGAACGTGACCCCAAAAAGCCCGAGTCTATGGAATGCTGCATTCCATTGTCAGCCCCGAGCGCCAGCGCCGGGACCGATCTGATTGTGAGTGCGGTCCGAAAGTGGCCGAAAGTAGCCGAGTCCCCGAGTGCCATAGCGGCTGAAAGTAGCCGAGTCCCCGAGTGCCATAGCGGCCGAAAGTAGCCGAGTAAGTCCCCGAGTGCCATAGCGGCCGAAAGTGGCAGAGTGCCGCAGCTCCCTCCTTCTGGAGCGGGACGTGTGATGTGACGTCCATCTTAGCCTGCAGGCTCCAGAAGGCGGGAAAGCTACATCCCTGCTCGGGCGGGAGGCTTTCCTCTCCTCCTCGGCTCCTCTCTGACGGTGACAAGTGACTGACTGCCTGCTGTGACCGCACACCATGGCTGAGGTAGGTCAGACACGCAATGTGTGTATAGTGGTCAGTGTATATAGGTCAGTGGTCAGTGTATGTAGGTCAGGCAGGTCAGTGTATATAGGTCAGTGGTCAGTGTATGTAGGTCAGTGTATACAGGTTAGTGTATACAGGTCAGTGTATACAGGTCAGTGTATGTAGGTCAGTGTATATAGGTCAGGCAGGTCAGTGTATATAGGTCAGTGTATACAGGTCAGGCAGGTCAGTGTATGTAGGTCAGTTTATATAGGTCCGTGTATATAGGTGAGTATATATAGGTCAGTGTATACAGGTCAGTGTATACAGGTCAGTGTATGTAGGTCAGTGTATATAGGTCAGTGTATACAGGTCAGTGTATGTAGGTCAGTGTATATAGGTCTGTGTATATAGGTCAGGCAGGTCAGTGTATATAGGTAAGTGTATGTAGGTCAGTGTATGTAGGTCAGTGTATGTAGGTCAGTGTATATAGGTCAGTGTATATAGGTCAGTGTCAGGCAGGTGTGTTTACTGGTCAGCATTGATAGGCACTGGTAAGTCACACAACCCCACCACGCAGCCCAAAAAAAAGCCGCGCCACCCCCCCTGGTTTTTGGACTTCGGGCTGAAGCCCCTGGTCTTTTTGCCACCTAGCAATGCCCCTGGGGACAGCGGAGGGGGACAGAGGAACGGAGGGAATGGAGGGGACATGGAGGAGGATGCAGTGACAGTCAGAGGTGACCGATCACCGCTGTATGTCACTAAAGCCGCTGAAAGCCGCTGGGGGAGAATCTTGTAACTCCCCCACGCGCCGATCACAGCTTACTTCCAGGTATCGGCGGAAGCATCGGGAGCATTTGCCCGAGTACAAGTACTTGTACTAGTATCGGTATCGGGACAACCCTAATTCCTATGTAACTGTCTGTAACTGTAGTATACGACTCTTCTGTATGACTGATTTGATGTTTTCTTTTTTTACTCTATTGTAGAGAATAATGGCATTGGAAGGAAACAAGACCTCTCACATACTCGTATATGTGGATGAGGCTGGCTTCAACCTGGCCAAGGGCCGAAGACGTATTTTATTGGCCACCGGGCCACGGTGGATGTCCCAGGCCAGCGAGGGGGCAATATAACTATGTGTGCTGCCATTTCTGAGAATGGTGTGGTCACTCACATCCCCAGTCTTGGCCCATACAATACACAGAAGCTCCTCATCTTCTTGGACCGCCTTCATTTGGATTTGATCCCTGAAAATAAGAAAGGTCTCATAGGGCCTCACCTACCACAATATATGATTGTATGGGACAATGTGAATTTCCACAGTGGCCCGCTTATCAGGGCCTGGTTCACTGCTCATCCAAGGATGGATATGGTGTTCCTACCACCTTACTCTCCTTTCCTCAACCCTATTGAGGAGTTTTTCTCTGCTTGGAGGTGGAGAGTGTATGAGCATCGGGCTCAAGATCAGAGGTCCCTGCTCCATGCAATGGACGCTGCCTGTGAGGATATTACAGGAGATCAGTGTAGGGGATGGTTGCGACATGCACGCCGTTTCTTCCCTCGTTGCATCGCAAGGGAGGATATACGCTGCGATGTTGACGAGAATCTGTGACCAGACAGACAGCAGCGTGTGGATGGGCAGGAGGGTGAGGACGGTGGCCAGTGAAGAGATGTTACAGTAGTTGTGAAACTCCAGCTTTATTTACAGCACTGTAGGCTAAATGTCATTTTCCTTGTTTTTTGTTTGTGTGTTTATATTTTTGTATATTACTGTATAATATATTTTCTTTTTACTCTAATGTATGGACTTACTGTAACTTTGTGTGTAAATGATAATGGTTACAATACTGTAAAGTGATTTTTCCTTGGCATTATGAGTGCAATCTGTGATGTCAAACCTTGGAGGCTACTCTTAGCCTAAAATCTTTTCTTTTTTTTCAGTTTTATACACAATTGTATTCAGTTAGCTAGACAAAAACTGTAATCATTGTCAATGAAGGACTGGGCTAAGACTGAAAGGTGGACATGAGGAATATTGAAGGATATTGAGGGATGAGGGATATTTCAATGGTCCTCTGCCTTAGGCTAGGTTCACACTGCTACGGTGCGGGAACGCAGCGAATTTACTGCGGGTTCCCGCATCGCACCAACTCGCACGGCAGTTCACACTGCCATATTCGAACTGCTGGGGAGTGTCATACAATGTTAACGACACCCCCAGTTCAGCTCGCATATCGCACTGCGAACTGACAATTCGGACATGTATCGGATCGCATAGGTGTGAACACCCATGCGATCCGATTCTGGTCCGAACAAAAAAAAAGGGTCCTGTGTGAGTTTGGACTGAATGCGGTGCGATATCAGCCATACTATCTGTATGGCTGATATCGCACAGCACAGACATCGCATGTGATGTAAACAGCAGTGCGCTGCAAATCACATACGATGTCTGCCACCGCAGCAGTGTGAACCCAGCCTTAGAGACAAAACATCTAAACATTTTGACTTGCAGTGCTTACACAATGCCAAAGGGACGAAGCATTTTGGGGGCACTGACTATTTGAATGAGAAAGAAATTTATTTTTGACACATGAGTGAACTGTTTTGGGAAAGATATGAGCTTTTGAAGGTGAACCATGGTGTTGTGCTGAACCATCCAGGTTATTTTGGCAAAAGCACCAAGAGAGTGGAGAACGTCTGGTCTGTTTCAAGAAATGAGCCAAAGCAATTGAGAAGAATCTTTGTCATTTTGGTAGCACTGACTCTTTATATGGGAAAGGAATATGGTTTTGAAACATGAGTGAACAGTTTTGGGAGAGATATGAGCTTTTGCACGTGAGTTAAAGTGTTGTGCTGAACTGTAAGACTGTTTTGCCAAATGAACTTAGAGTTTTGAGAATGTCATTTCTGTTTCAAGAAATGAGCCAAAACAATGGAGAAAAACTGTAAATAAAGAGATGAAAGCTATTGGCTACTGCCCCGTTTATAGTCCCGACGTACGTGTTTTACGTCACCGTGTTCAGAACGATCGGATTTTCCGACAACTTTGTGTGACCGTGTGTATGCAAGACAAGTTTGAGCCAACATCCGTCGGAAAAAATCCTAGGATTTTGTTGTCGGAATGTCCAAACAAAGTCCGACCGTGTGTACGGGGCATTAGAGTTGGTCTCAGATGACCAATCAAACAGTATGTTTAGTTACCTGACAGGTGCTGTCCATGATTGTGAATGCTGCCAAACATGTATATATAGAGCTTGACCATGCAGGACCAGTACAATTTCTGAACATGGAGGCACCTGGCCAAGTAAATGAACAAGGGCAACTGCCTGCTCGAGGAAGAGGAAGAAGAAGAGGAAGAGGAGTAAGAGTGAGTGGTGGTGGAATAGGGGGAAGAGGCAGAGGAGTACAAAGACGCCATGCTGTCCCTGATGAAATTCGGGCCACAATTATAGATCATGTCATCAACCATGGCCTCACAATGGCGGAGGCAGGTCGCCGGGTGCAGCCTAATGTGCCTCGCTCTACAGTCTTCTCTATCACCCAAACCTTTCGCAGGGAAAACAGGTATGTAGTCAGTCAATGATGGAATTATATAATGTATAGGACAGGACACTGTGCATAGAGCAACAAATATGTTTATTTACTCATTTACATATTTATTTAGTGTGTGTGTGCGTGTGTGCGTGTGTGCGTGTGTGCGTGATAGGCCTACAGTATTACAGTATCTTACCTCAGTGGGATGTTACGTATGATACTAACAATGACAAGAAAAATATTGTAGAAAATAAACTATGGAATAGTATGGAATAGTTTATTTTCTACAATATTGATGATACAGTTTACAGAAGTATTCCAGTCACTGTGCAGTGATGCATTGGAATTGTGATAAAGTTACTGTAAGTAAAACAACAATACGATTACATTGGTAACTCATTCTGTACGGAATACATAAGGTATAAATTACGAATGGAGTGTTGTCCTTTGAATTCTATGTCTAGGATTGGAGGACAACCTGGCACGGGTGGCCGAGGAAAGCTTCTCAACGAACAACAAGAACAAGAGATCTGTAACATGGTGTTTGCAAATAATGCCATCGCATTGAGAGAGATCCGCACTGCAATCCTACAAGACAAAGCCATATTCCAAAATGTCACTCTATAAGCATCTCCACAATAGCCCGCATATTGAAGAAGCATCAGATGACAATAAAGCAAATTTATAGGGTACCATTTGAGAGGAACTCTGACAGAGTGAAAGAGCTGCGGTACCAGTATGTACATGGAAGTCAGTCACTGGTTGCCTATCAAGATAACCTTTTTACAAGTACCATAAGCAGTGCTTCCCGAAATAAATTGGTTTCAGCACCCACTTTACCCGATTTCTGAATCCAGGTAATCCAGGTATGAAAGTATTTGATTTACGTATCTGATTTATAAACATTTTGTCTAAAAACTGCAGCTTACTGTATGATGCAATTATCATTATAATCCTTATTTTGAAGAATATAACATTCAATACAGTAAGAAAAAGGGTCAAAGAGCTGCAATTACAGTAGTGCCTCCCATGCAAATCTATCTAATACTGTGGGTTTTACTGTAACATTTCAGTAAGTCTACTCGTTGATAATTTTTCCCCTCCCCTTTCTGTTAAATACCCCCTGTAGTACCTCTTCTTAGGGTACATGTACCCCAGGTTTGGAACCACTGGAATACTGGCCAGTAGTATATTGAACTTGTGTAGAACATAGAACATTCCTATTAGGGTTGTCCTGATACCACTCTTTTAGGACCGAGTACAAGTACCGATACTTTTTTTCAAGTACCCGCCGATACCGATACTTTTTTTTTACAGTAATGTCACGTGACAGTGTTTTTTTTTTTTTAACAGTGCTTTCTTTTTTTCGGGGGGGGGGGGGGTGAACAGTGTATGTGTGTGTTTTTTGTTTTTTTTTTATTATTCACAATTTTTATTTTTTTACAATAATATTTTTTTTATTCTTTATTGCAATATGTGTTTTTTTTTTTTTTATCAGCCCTGTTGGGGGGCTTTGGTGAGATATCATGGGTCTTACGTAACAGACCTCTGATATCTCCCCCTTGAGACAGAGAAAGAGACAGAGGATAGAGATTCCCCAGTCCCTTTCTCTGCAGCCTCAGCTGCACTGAGAATGAATGGAGAGAAGACAGCGGCTCCTCTCCATTCATAAACTGACACATCGTAATCACAGGAGATTACAATGTTTCATCTATGTGAATGGACAGAGTCAGCTGACTCTGTCCATTCACAAAGGAAGGAGGAGGAGGACGGCGGAACGGAGGGGGACAGCGGAGGGGGACAGAGAAGGAGAGGGGAACGGAGGGGACAGCAGAGGGGGACAGAGAAGGAGAGGGGAACGGAGGGGACAGCGGAGAGGCACAGCAGAACGGAGGGGACAGCGGAGGGGGACAGAGAAGGAGAGGGGAACGGAGGGGACAGCGGAGAGGCACAGCAGAACGGAGGGGACAGCGGAGGGGGACAGAGAAGGAGAGGGGAACGGAGGGGACAGCGGAGAGGCACAGCAGAACGGAGGGGACAGCGGAGGGGGACAGAGAAGGAGAGGGGAACAGCGGAACGGAGGGGGACAGCCAGGGGTGTATGGAGGGGTTGGCTAGGGGGGGCTGAAGCCCCGAACGTGACCCCAAAAAGCCCGAGTCTATGGAATGCTGCATTCCATTGTCAGCCCCGAGCGCCAGCGCCGGGACCGATCTGATTGTGAGTGCGGTCCGAAAGTGGCCGAAAGTAGCCGAGTCCCCGAGTGCCATAGCGGCTGAAAGTAGCCGAGTCCCCGAGTGCCATAGCGGCCGAAAGTAGCCGAGTAAGTCCCCGAGTGCCATAGCGGCCGAAAGTGGCAGAGTGCCGCAGCTCCCTCCTTCTGGAGCGGGACGTGTGATGTGACGTCCATCTTAGCCTGCAGGCTCCAGAAGGCGGGAAAGCTACATCCCTGCTCGGGCGGGAGGCTTTCCTCTCCTCCTCGGCTCCTCTCTGACGGTGACAAGTGACTGACTGCCTGCTGTGACCGCACACCATGGCTGAGGTAGGTCAGACACGCAATGTGTGTATAGTGGTCAGTGTATATAGGTCAGTGGTCAGTGTATGTAGGTCAGGCAGGTCAGTGTATATAGGTCAGTGGTCAGTGTATGTAGGTCAGTGTATACAGGTTAGTGTATACAGGTCAGTGTATACAGGTCAGTGTATGTAGGTCAGTGTATATAGGTCAGGCAGGTCAGTGTATATAGGTCAGTGTATACAGGTCAGGCAGGTCAGTGTATGTAGGTCAGTTTATATAGGTCCGTGTATATAGGTGAGTATATATAGGTCAGTGTATACAGGTCAGTGTATACAGGTCAGTGTATGTAGGTCAGTGTATATAGGTCAGTGTATACAGGTCAGTGTATGTAGGTCAGTGTATATAGGTCTGTGTATATAGGTCAGGCAGGTCAGTGTATATAGGTAAGTGTATGTAGGTCAGTGTATGTAGGTCAGTGTATGTAGGTCAGTGTATATAGGTCAGTGTATATAGGTCAGTGTCAGGCAGGTGTGTTTACTGGTCAGCATTGATAGGCACTGGTAAGTCACACAACCCCACCACGCAGCCCAAAAAAAAGCCGCGCCACCCCCCCTGGTTTTTGGACTTCGGGCTGAAGCCCCTGGTCTTTTTGCCACCTAGCAATGCCCCTGGGGACAGCGGAGGGGGACAGAGGAATGGAGGGAATGGAGGGGACATGGAGGAGGATGCAGTGACAGTCAGAGGTGACCGATCACCGCTGTATGTCACTAAAGCCGCTGAAAGCCGCTGGGGGAGAATCTTGTAACTCCCCCACGCGCCGATCACAGCTTACTTCCAGGTATCGGCGGAAGCATCGGGAGCATTTGCCCGAGTACAAGTACTTGTACTAGTATCAGTATCGGGACAACCCTAATTCCTATGTAACTGTCTGTAACTGTAGTATACGACTCTTCTGTATGACTGATTTGATGTTTTCTTTTTTTACTCTATTGTAGAGAATAATGGCATTGGAAGGAAACGAGACCTCTCACATACTCGTATATGTGGATGAGGCTGGCTTCAACCTGGCCAAGGGCCGAAGACGTATTTTATTGGCCACCGGGCCACGGTGGATGTCCCAGGCCAGCGAGGGGGCAATATAACCATGTGTGCTGCCATTTCTGAGAATGGTGTGGTCACTCACATCCCCAGTCTTGGCCCATACAATACACAGAAGCTCCTCATCTTCTTGGACCGCCTTCATTTGGATTTGATCCCTGAAAATGAGAGAGGTCTCATAGGGCCTCACCTACCACAATATATAATTGTATGGGACAATGTGAATTTCCACAGTGGCCTGCTTATCAGGGCCTGGTTCACTGCTCATCCAAGGATGGATATGGTGTTCCTACCACCTTACTCTCCTTTCCTCAACCCTATTGAGGAGTTTTTCTCCGCTTGGAGGTGGAGAGTGTATGAGCATCAGGCTCAAGATCAGAGGTCCCTGCCCCATGCAATGGACGCTGCCTGTGAGGATATTACAGGAGATCAGTGTAGGGGATGGTTGCGACATGCACGCAGTTTCTTCCCTCGTTGCATCGCAAGGGAGGATATACGCTGCGATGTTGACGAGAATCTGTGACCAGACAGACAGCAGCGTGTGGATGGGCAGGAGGGTGAGGACGGTGGCCAGTGAAGAGATGTTACAGTAGTTGTGAAACTCCAGCTTTATTTACAGCATTGTAGGCTAAATGTCATTTTCCTTGTTTTTTGTTTGTGTGTTTATATTTTTGTATATTACTGTATAATATATTTTCTTTTTACTCTAATGTATGGACTTACTGTAACTTTGTGTGTAAATGATAATGGTTACAATACTGTAAAGTGATTTTTCCTTGGCAGTATGAGTGCAATGTGTGATGTCAAACTTTGGAGGCTACTCTTAGCCTAAAATCTTTTCTTTTTTTTCAGTTTTATACACAATTGTATTCAGTTAGTTAGACAAAAACTGTAATCATTGTCAATGAAGGACTGGGCTAAGACTGAAAGGTGGACATGAGGAATATTGAAGGATATTGAGGGATGAGGGATATTTCAATGGTCCTCTGCCTTAGGCTAGGTTCACACTGCTACGGTGCGGGAACGCAGCGAATTTACTGCGGGTTCCCGCACCGCACCAACTCGCACGGCAGTTCACACTGCCATATTCGAACTGCTGGGGAGTGTCATACAATGTTAACGACACCCCCAGTTCAGCTCGCATATCGCACTGCGAACTGACAATTCGGACATGTATCGGATCGCATAGGTGTGAACACCCATGCGATCCGATTCTGGTCCGAACAAAAAAAAAGGGTCCTGTGCGAGTTTGGACTGAATGCGGTGCGATATCAGCCATACTATCTGTATGGCTGATATCGCACAGCACAGACATCGCATGTGATGTAAACAGCAGTGCGCTGCAAATCACATACGATGTCTGCCACCGCAGCAGTGTGAACCCAGCCTTAGAGACAAAACATCTAAACATTTTGACTTGCAGTGCTTACACAATGCCAAAGGGACGAAGCATTTTGGGGGCACTGACTATTTGAATGAGAAAGAAATTTATTTTTGACACATGAGTGAACTGTTTTGGGAAAGATATGAGCTTTTGAAGGTGAACCATGGTGTTGTGCTGAACCATCCAGGTTATTTTGGCAAAAGCACCAAGAGAGTGGAGAACGTCTGGTCTGTTTCAAGAAATGAGCCAAAGCAATTGAGAAGAATATTTGCCATTTTGGGGGCACTGACTCTTTATATGGGAAAGGAATATGGTTTTGAAACATGAGTGAACAGTTTTGGGAGAGATATGAGCTTTTGCACGTGAGTTATAGAGTTGTGCTGAACTGTAAGACTGTTTTGCCAAATGAACTTAGAGTTTTGAGAATGTCATTTCTGTTTCAAGAAATGAGCCAAAACAATGGAGAAAAACTGTAAATAAAGAGATGAAAGCTATTGGCTACTGCCCCGTTTATAGTCCCGACGTACGTGTTTTACGTCACCGTGTTTAGAACGATCGGATTTTCCGACAACTTTGTGTGACCGTGTGTATGCAAGACAAGTTTGAGCCAACATCTGTCGGAAAAAATCCTAGGATTTTGTTGTCGGAATGTCCGAACAAAGTCTGACCGTGTGTACGGGGCATTAGAGTTGGTCTCAGATGACCAATCAAACAGTATGTTTAGTTACCTGACAGGTGCTGTACATGATTGTGAATGCTGCCAAACATGCATATATAGAGCTTGACCATGCAGGACCAGTACAATTTCTGAACATGGAGGCACCTGGCCAAGTAAATGAACAAGGGCAACTGCCTGCTCGAGGAAGAGGAAGAAGAAGAGGAAGAGGAGTAAGGGTGAGTGGCGGTGGAATAGGGGGAAGAGGCAGAGGAGTACAAAGACAGTATGCTGTCCCTGATGAAATTCGGGCCACAATTATAGATCATGTCATCAACCATGGCCTCACAATGGCGGAGGCAGGTCGCCGGGTACAGCCTAATGTGCCTCGCTCTACAGTCTTCTCTATCACCCAAACCTTTCGCAGGGAAAACAGGTATGTAGTCAGTCAATGATGGAATTATATAATGTATAGGACAGGACACTGTGCATAGAGCAACAAATATGTTTATTTACTCATTTACATATTTATTTAGTGTGTGTGTGTGTGTGCGTGTGTGCGTGTGTGCGTGATAGGCCTACAGTATTACAGTATCTTACCTCAGTGGGATGTTACGTATGATACTAACAATGACAAGAAAAATATTGTAGAAAATAAACTATGGAATAGTTTATTTTCTACAATATTGATGATACAGTTTACAGTAATATTCCAGTCACTGTGCAGTGATGCATTGGAATTGTGGTAAAGTTACTGTAAGTAAAACAACAATACGATTACATTGGTAACTCATTCTGTACTGAATACATAAGGTATAAATTACGAATGGAGTGTTGTCCTTTGAATTCTATGTCTAGGATTGGAGGACAACCTGGCATGGGTGGCCGAGGAAAGCTTCTCAACGAACAACAAGAACAAGAGATCTGTAACATGGTGTTTGCAAATAATGCCATCGCATTGAGAGAGATCCACACTGAAATCCTACAAGACAAAGCCATATTCCAAAATGTCACTCTATAAGCATCTCCACAATAGATCTCCACAATAGCCCGCATATTGAAGAAGCATCAGATGACAATGAAGCAAATTTACAGGGTACCATTTGAGAGGAACTCTGACAGAGTGAAAGAGCTGTGGTACCAGTATGTACATGTAGGTCAGTCACTGGTTGCCTATCAAGATAACCTTTTTACAATTACCATAAGCAGTGCTTCCCGAAATAAATTGGTTTCAGCACCCACTTTACCCGATTTCTGAATCTAGGTAATCCAGGTATGAAAGTATTTGATTTACGTATCTGATTTATAAACATTTTGTCTAAAAACTGCAGCTTACTGTATGATGCAATTATCATTATAATCCTTATTTTGAAGAATATAACATTCAATACAGTAAGAAAAAGGGTCAAAGAGCTGCAATTACAGTAGTGCCTCCCATGTAAATCTATCTAATACTGTGGGTTTTACTGTAACATTTCAGTAAGTCTACTCATTGATAATTTTTCCCCTCCCCTTTCTGTCAAATACCCCCTGTAGTACCTCTGCATAGGGTACATGTACCCCAGGTTTGGAACCACTGAAATACTGGCCAGTAATATATTGAACTTGTGTAGAACATTCCAATGTAACTGTCTGTAACTGTAGTATACGACTCTTCTGTATGACTGATTTGATGTTTTCTTTTTTTACTCTATTGTAGAGAATAATGGCATTGGAAGGAAACGAGACCTCTCACATACTCAGGTATGTAGATGAGGCTGGCTTCAACCTGGCCAAGGGCCGAAGACGTGGCCGAAATTTTATTGGCCACCGGGCCACAGTGGATGTCCCAGGCCAGCGAGGGGGCAATATAACTATGTGTGCTGCCATTTCTGAGAATGGTGTGGCCACTCACATCCCCAGTCTTGGCCTATAGAATACACAGAAGCTCCTTATCTTCTTGGACCGCCTTCATTTGGATTTGATCCCTGAAAATAAGAAAGGTCTCATAGGGCCTCACCTACCACAATATATAATTGTATGGGACTATGTGAATTTCCACCGTGGCCTGCTTATCAGGGCCTGGTTCACTGCTCATCCAAGGATGGATATGGTGTTTCTACCACCTTACTCTCCTTTCCTCAACCCTATTGAGGAGTTTTTCTCCGCTTGGAGGTGGAGAGTGTATGAGCATCAGGCTCAAGATCAGAGGTCCCTGCCCCATGCAATGGATGCTGCCTGTGAGGATATTACAGGAGATCAGTGTAGGGGACGGCTGCGACATGCACACAGTTTCTTCCCTCGTTGCATCGCAAGGGAGGATATACGCTGCGATGTTGATGAGAATCTGTGGCCAGACAGCAGCGTGTGGATGGGCAGGAGGGTGAGGACGGTGGCCAGTGAAGAGATGTTACAGTAGTTGTAAACTCCAGCTTTATTTACAGCATTGTAGACTAAATGTAATTTTCCTTGTTTTTTGTTTGTGTGTTTATATTTCCGTATATTATGCTGTATACATTTTCTTTTTACTCTGATGTATGGAAGTTACTTTGTGTGTGAATGATAATGGTTACAATACTGTACAGTAATTTTTCCTTGGCAGTATGAGTGCAATGTGTGATGTCAAACTTTGGAGGCTACTCTTACCCTAAAATCTTTTCTTTTTTTTCAGTTTTATACACAATTGTATTCAGTTAGCTAGACAAAAACTGTACAGTAACCATTGTCAACGAAGGCCTGGGCTAAGACTAAAAGGTGGACATGAGGGATATTTCAATGGTCCTCTGCCTTAGAGACAAAACATCTAAACATTTTGACTTACAGTGCTTACACAATGCCAAAGGGATGAAGCATTTTGGGGGCACTGACTATATGAATGAGAAAGAAATTTATTTTTGACACATGAGTGAACTGTTTTGGGAAAGATATGAGCTTTTGAAGGTGAACCATGGTGTTGTGCTGAACCATCCAGGTTATTTTGGCAAAAGCACCAAGAGAGTTGAGAACGTCTGGTCTGTTTCAAGAAATGAGCCAAAGCAATTGAGAAGAATCTTTGCCATTTTGGGGGCAGTGACTCTTTATATGGGAAAGGAATATGGTTTTGAAGCATGAGTGAACAGTTTTGAGAGAGATATGAGCTTTTGCACGTGAGTTATAGAGTTGTGCTGAACTGTAAGACTGTTTTGCCAAATGAACTTAGAGTTTTGAGAATGTCATTTCTGTTTCAAGAAATGAGCCAAAACAATGGAGAAAAACTGTAATCTATTTATTTATTTTTTTAATGCTTTTAATTATTTTATTTTTATTTTTATTTATTTATTTATTTATTTTTACAAATAACTTGTTTTTTTTTTTATTCGAGAAGAGTACATGTTTACAGGGTATTGACATTGGTATGACAATCAATAAACAAAATAACATAAAGAAAAGGAGACGACCTACACTGGAGAACTCACGAAGGTCTATTGTCATTGCAAAAACACAATATTCTGATCTGTAATCGTGGGTACTCCAAATCACTCGGTACATTGTAAGGAGAGATTGTTCATTATGTGGTGTGTTCAAAATAAGGAGGGTCGTTCGGCCGTCTCATTGCATGTGGATGCAGTGTCTAACCAAGTGTCCCAGATCTTTCCCATATTTGGCGGGGCATCCCCTGTGGGTGTGGAGTTCTTTTTTATAGAGGCAGAACACTATTGACTGCAGATATCCATTCTTGAAGTGTCGGTGGTAGTGCCCTGAGCCATTTGCGCGCTATGTCTAGCTGTAAATAGCGTTTCTTGTAAAAATATATAGTGAAATTTATCCGGGTCTGGGAATACTCCCAGTAAGCATTGTCTAGGGCAGGGGTGTCAAACTAAATTTCATTGTGTGCCGCATCAGCATTATGATTGTCCTCAAAAAGGGCCAATTGTATCTGTAAGATTAGATGTCCAGCACATCTCCTCCCCTTACATTAGATGTCAAGAGCCACTCCATCATCAGCAGTTGAGTCCCCTACTCTCCCTAACATCACAGTGCACCCCCTTTCCTTATGCTGCTGCTGGGAAGAAGCTGGATGCATTTCTTGAAAGCAGAAAGTAGGGGTCTAGAGGAGGACCAGAGGAGGACTGGAGCTCTCCTGCAGCTGCAGTAGAGGTGTGAGGGCCACATGAAATGGCCTGGAGGGGCAAATTCGGCATGCGGGCCTTGTGTTTGACACCTGTGGTCTAGGGCAATATGTAAAGTAAAGTAACATGTCGTCTGCGTATAGACTCACTGTCTCTATCAAGTGTCCGTATTGCAGACCTTTGATTCCTGAGTGTGTTTGTAACGAGGACACCAAAGGTTCCACCGCCAGGGCATATAACAGGGGGGACAAAGGGCATGCCTGACGTGTGCCCCTGGAATGGAGGAGGGTGCCAGAGATCCTCCCGTTGACCAACACCCTGGCGCTAGGATCTTGGTAGAGGAGTTGGATCCACTTGGTAAAGTTGGGCCCAAAACCAAACCGTGCCAGAGACTCCCAGAGGTAGTCCCACTCTACAGAATCGAATGCCTTTGCAGCATCTAAAGACACCACAATTCTGGACCCTATCTGGTCATGTCTGGCCTGCAGGTTCATATATAGCCTGCGCAGGTTAAAAGTCATGTTTTTTGCAGGCATAAAACCAGTCTGGTCCAGGTGGATTAGGGAGAGGATCACTTTATTCATTTAATTCATTTAATTATCTTTATTTATTCGTAGCGCCAGGACTTTGGCCAAGATCTTAATGTCTAATTGAAGGAGGGATATTGGGCGATAGGATTTGGGGAATTCCGGATTGTTACCAGGTTTGGGTATGAGTACTATAAAGGCTTCACTCATCGGTTTAGGTAAGGAGCTGGATCTAAATATATGGGAGAATAATTCGTATAGTTTGGGGACCAGGGTTTTGCTGTAGGTTGTGTAATATTCAGAGGGAAGGCCATCTGAGCCAGGAGCCTTCGATGGGTTCAGGTAGGACATCACCTCCACAATGTCCTCCTTAGAAATGGGAACTTCCAACATCTCAGTTTGGGATTGGGACAGTGTGGGGAGGGCAATATTAGCTAAGAGTGCCGCCACCTCCTCCCTGGGGTTGTTGGTGGTAGAAGAGTATAGGGACGCGAAAAAAGAGCGGAACTCCCCAGCCACCTTGTCAGGGTCAGTGATCAAAACATCAGCAGCATTTCGTAGGGAGACCACAGTAGGTGGTCTGTGTTCTAGATGTGTTTATACTTCCATATACCTTAAACTGAATATTCACTGACTGCTCACATGCATATTTGGTAAATTTGTTTGTCACCATTGTTTCAACTCCATCTGTAGCCATGCTCACATTATTTCAACGTTTATTTAGCTATTAAGTCTTACCTAAATTATGGGTTCCCTTATCTTTACAATTTTGGCCTTTTAGACCCCTTGCAGTTTGATTGTGGTGTAAAAGTTTTGCTTTGCTAGCTGTGTTCCTAATATCCCCTCCTAATTGATTAATTGCCAGATTCTATCCACACCCAACCCAATATAAATACAAGGTCTTTTTTAAGGGGGAACACACACAGGGGGCTGCACATACAGGGGGTTCTTCCAAAGAAGTGGGGTTCTTTAAATAAGTGGCACTTCTGCTTTTGCACTTCAGCGATTTGCACAAAGCTAACCACAACAGACTGCAGATGACCTCAATTCCAAATGATCTCACCTTCCTCTCTGAAACATGCACTCTTTTCCTCTCCTCCTCTTCACAATTGCAGCCTCTCTCCTCAAACTATCTTGTCTTCACCCCTCTGCTCCACCCTACAATCTGTACTTCTCCCCTCCCCCTATTACTGCACCCATCACCTCTTTCTAACTCTAAGCCCACTTGCTAACAAACCCCCCCCAGGATACTGAAGCATGTCCCCTCACACAAATCATATTCTCATATTACCGCCCTTACCCTTCTGCTTCTCCTAACCGCTGGAGATATTTCCCCAAACCCTGGGCCTCCCTTATTTAACTGTGCCCAACACACTCATCACTATCAGCCTACACCCTCTGGCAGTAGTTGCAATCTACGTAATTTAGTCTCCATTCCTCTTCTTCCCAACACCAGCCTCCCCCTCTCCTGTGCCCTCTGGAACGCCCGCTCTGTCTGCAACAAACTCACCGCTGTTCACGACCTCTTTGTCACTAATTCCTTTAATCTACTTGCTCTCACCGAAACCTGGCTCCACGAATATGACACCCCTTCTCCTGCTTCCCTATCCCAGAGTGGCCTTCACTGGACTCACTCCCCTTGGCCTAATGGACGCAAGGGAGGTGGAGTGGGATTCCTCCTATCCCCCCAATGCACCTTCCAGGTTATTCACTCTCCTCCCTCTTTTTCTCTCTCATCATTTGAAGCCCACTGTATACGTCTATTCTCTCCTACTTCCCTAAGAATTGCTGTGATCTACCGGCCCCCTGGACCATTATCGACTTTCCTTGATGAGTTCTCTGCCTGGCTACCCTACTTTCTCTCTTCGGAAATTCCCACAATCCTTCTCTGTGATTTCAACATCCCTGCTAATACAAACACTCGTGCTACTTCTAAACTTCTTAGTCTAACCTCTTCATTTGACCTGAAGCAATGGGTACAGGCTTCTACTCACTCCGATGGCAACACCCTTGACCTTGTATTCTCCTACCTATGCACTCCATGCAACTTCTCAAACAATACTTTTCCTCTCTCCGACCACCACCTTATGAGTTTCTCTCTCCCCCTGTCTTCCACCACCTTTCCCTCCAATCGACTAACCATCACCCGTAGAAATTTTCGCAACTTCAACTCCTCTCTCCTCTATTCTGCTACTGACCACCTCTGTGACAAAATTTCTCCCCTGTCCTGCCCCAACCAAGCCACGTCCATCTACAATAAATCCCTGTCCTCCACCCTGGACAAGCTCGCTCCCCTCACTACACGCAGAATCAGGCCTCGACCCCTACAACCCTGGCAAACAGATGACACTAAAATTCTCAAAAAACGTAGTCGCGCTCTTGAGCGTCTGTGGCACAAGACTAAGTCTCTCAAAGACTTCAACCAATACAAATCTGCCCTCCAAAAATACTATTCTTTCCTCCACACTGCCAAGCAAACCTATTTTACAGCTCTTATTAACACCTTCTCATCCAATCCCCGTAAACTCTTCTCTACCTTCAAGTCTCTACTTTGTCCTCTACCGCCTCCGCGCACTGACTCACTCACTGCCCAGGAGATTGCTAATCACTTCAAAAACAAGATTGATACAATCCGTGATGAAATCTCCACTCTACAGGTATCTCCCCCACCTAAGACCCCATGTCAACAGGTACAACTGACACCCCCCCTATTCAAATCTGCTACTACAGACGAAGTTGCTAAACTCCTTTCTATTGCCCACCTAACCACCTGTCCCCTGGACCCTATTCCCTCTCAAATGCTACGGTCGCCCTCTGACTCCATTCTATACTCTCTAACCCACATCTTCAATCTCTCCCTCACCTCTGGCATCTTCCCCGATGCTCTAAAACATGCACTGGTCACCCCCATACTTAAAAAGCTGTCCTTGGACCCTACCAATCTTAACAACCTACGCCCTATCTCCTTGCTCCCCTTTTCCTCTAAACTCCTTGAACGCCTGGTTTACAACCAACTGAGTGACCACCTCATTAAAAACAACCTTCTTGATCCCCTTCAATCTGGATTTCGCCCTCAACACTCCACAGAAACTGCTCTCTTAAAACTCACAAATGACCTACTAACTACAAAACCAACGGACACTATTCTGTACTCCTACTTCTGGATCTTTCATCTGCCTTTGACACGGTTGACCACCCCCTCCTCCTCAAAAAACTTTACTCCCTCGGTCTCTGTGACTGTGCTCTTCAGTGGCTCTCATCCTACCTATCCCAACACACCTTCAGTGTCACTTACAATTCTACTTCCTCCACTCCTCTTCCCTTCTCTGTCGGGGTCCCCCAAGGTTCTGTTCTTGGACCTCTTTTATTTTCAATCTACACCTCTTCCCTGGGTCAGCTCATTTCTACACTGACGACACACAAATCTATCTCTTCACCTCTCAACTCCTCCATCAGTCTCCTCACGCATCACTAACTTACTAACAGACATATCTGTATGGACGTCATACCACTTCCTCAAACTCAACTTGTCCAAAACCGAGCTCATAATATTTCCTCCCCCACGTGCCTCTTCCCCTGACTTGTCTGTCAAGAGCAATGGCACAAACATCCACCCATCCCCACTTGTCAGGGTACTAGGTGTTATTATCCTGGATTCATAACTCTCCTTTTGGCCCCACATCCAATCACTTTCCAAAGATTGCCGCCTCAACCTCCGCAACATCTCTAAACTACGTCCCTTTCTAACCAATGAAACCACAAAGCTCCTGATTCACTCCCTGGTTATCTCTCGCCTCGACTACTGCAACTCCCTCCTCATTGGCTTACCTTTAAATAGACTATCCCCCCTTCGGTCCATCATGAATGCTGCTGCCAGACTCATCCACCTTACAAACCGCACAGTGTCTGCCACCCCTCTCTGCCAACACCCCAATGGCTGCCACTCACCCAACAAATTAAATTCAAAATACTAACAATAAGTTACAAAGCCATCCACAACTCTGCCCCCAGCTACATCACTAACCTAGTCTCAAAATACCAACCTAATCGCCATTTCCGTTCCTCCCAAGACCTCCTGCTCTCTAGCTCCCTCATCACCTCCTCCCATATCCACCTCCAGGACTTCTCCCGAGCCTCGCCCATCCTCTGGAATTCCCTACCCCAATCTGTCAGACTGTCTCCAAATTTATCCACTTTTAGGCGATCCCTGAAAACTTTCCTCTTCAGAGAAGCCTATCCTGCCTCCATCTAACAACTGCACTTTTTTCTCCATTAGCTCATCCCCCACAGCTATTACCCTTTTGTATAACTTGACCCTCCTAGATTGTAAGCTCTAACGAGCAGGGCCCTCTGATTCCTCCTGTATTGAATTGTATTGTACTTGTACTGTCTGCCCTAATGTTGTAAAGCGCTGCATAAACTGTTGGCGCTATATAAATCCTGTATAATAATACAAAAAAGTGAGAGGATAGAAGCAGGACTTTGCGTGAGGCATGTGAGTGGGTATATAGGCTGATTGATCAGGATCAAATAAAATTGACCTGAAGCCAGTACTGTATTGATAGTCCATGATGTAATATAACGTCTAGGGTAATTCCTCTACATTATTCTGTTCCCAAAGGATTTTCAAGATACTTTTGGTGGAAAAAAGTTTAATAGAGTTCATCCTATGACATAGTACAAGGATAGATAGGAACATCGTAGGACACAGTTGGACATATATAGACAGTCTAATAAAAAGCATAATTCAAACAAAAATTGTACAGTTACAGAAAGGAATACATTTTACAATAAATATGTGCATCTATAGTTGGTAACTCAACGCGTTTCTTGGCTTTCAACCAATCATCAGGAGTCATAGGATGAACTCTATTAAACTTTTTTCCACCAATAGTATCTTGAAAATCCTTTGGGAATAGAATAATGAAGAGGAATTACCCTAGACGTTATATTACATCATGGACTATCGATACAGTACTGGCTTCAGGTCAGTTTTATTTGATCCTGATCAATCAGCCTATATACCCACTGACATGCCTCACGCAAAGTCCCGCTTCTATCTTCTCACTTTTTTGTACCAATAAATGGGATGGAGGCATGTCAGTGCATTCCCTGAACAAATGTGGACAGGTCACAACTCAATTTTTTTATATAACCTGTATAATAATAATAATAATAATAATAATAATAATGTGATGGCCGTTCTCCGCATTCGTACATCCTCTGTTAACTGTAGAAAATTTTCACCCGTGTCAGGTGAGGGGTTGTTAGAGAAAATTTTCTCTACATCTACCAGTTTTTGTTCTGCCTGCCTGACCACCAGATACAGGAGGTCTTCCTATATCTGGAGATGCGCTGGGAGAGTATAATGCGGGCATGGGATTTAAATGAGTCCCAAACAGTATCAAATGAGTCCCTATTGGTTCGGAAAAAGAATTCCCACTTGTCTCCAACCCCCTCTATGCCAGGAACCACTGATAACCAAAAGGGGTTAAGTTTGCAGACATAGGTTGTGGGGGGGGAAGTCCAGTCGAAGCTCAATCTAGCAAGGGGCATGATCAGAAAGGATATGAGGGCTAAAACCGACATCACCAAGCAGTGGCAGAAGCAGACATCTCAAGTCTCCCAGGAAGGTGCGGGAGACTCCCGCATTTCTGCGGCGGCTCCCGCACACCCGCAAGCGCCTCCCGATCTCCCTGGAATGATCGGTGCAGCGGGGATCAGTTGTGATCACCGATATCCTTTGTATAGATTTTTAGCTGACAGCCGCTTCTCCTTCTCTCCCTCCCGCAGCTGTCAGCTAAAAAGCTATACAGGGAGATTGGTGATCACAGCTGTCCCTCCAGCCACACCGATCATCCCCAGCTGCTCTGTTTGCTCCTCCCGGGGGCCCCTCCATATCCTTCTCTGCCCCCGTTCTCCTCCGGCCCCCTCCATGTCCTTCTCCACCCCCGTTCTCCTCCGGCCCCCTCCATGTCCCTCTCCACCCCCTGTTCTCCTCTGGCCCCCTCCATGTCCTTCTCCACCCCGTTATCCTCCGGCCCCCTCAATGTCCTTCTCCACCCCCTGTTCTCTTCTGGCCCCCTCCATGTCCTTCTCCACCCCCGTTCTCCTCCAGCGCCCTCCATGTCCTTCTCCACCCCCGTTCTCCTTCGGCCCCCTCCATGTCCTTCTCCGCCTCCGTTCTCCTCCGGCCCCCTCCATGTCCTTCTCCACTCCCAGTTCTCCTCTGGCCCCCTCCATGTCCTTCTCCACCCCCGTTCTCCTCCAGCCCCCTCCATGTCCTTCTCCACCCCGTTCTCCTCCAGCCCCCTCCATGTCCTTCTCCACCCCCTTCTCCTCCAGCGCCCTCCATGTCCTTCTCCACCCCCGTTCTCCTCCAGCCCCCTCCATGTCCTTCTCCACCCCGTTCTCCTCCAGCCCCCTCCATATCCTTTTCCGTACCCCCCTTGTTCTCCTCCGGCCCCCCTCGTCCCCCGCTGCTGGCTCCCCTCCTCTCCTCTCCTCGCTGCAGGGGGAACTAGTTAATGGACACAGCGAACGAGATCGCTCCTGTGTCCTGTGATAAATGAGCAGAGTAAACTGTGTCTGTCTGTCTCAAAGGGGAGATGTCAAGGGTCAGTTTCGACCCCTGACATCTCACCAAAGCCCCCCAAAAAATATTTTAAAAAAATTGTAAAAAAACAAAAAAGTGTGAAAAATGTAAATAAAATAACTACTGACACCACTCTCCCCTGCCCTACCAACACTGTTCACTGCCCCAACCCCCTCCCCCTCAAAAAAAATAAATAAATAAAAACAAATTAAATTGTAAAAAAAAAAAATCAGTTATTAAAAAAAAAAAACTACTGACACCATCCGCATACCACCCATCCCCACCCCCTTCCCCAGAAATACTGGGAAAAAATATTGAAAAAGTGATTTAAATAATATTTTGCCGCAGGTGGTGGGGGGGGGGGGGGTTATTGCGGGCGAGAAGCGCTACCTCCCTGAAATGAGTTTCTGCAGGTTGGGATGTCTGCAGAAGGGAGTGGGATATTAAAATTAGGTCTATTCGTGACATAGTGTTATGTGTTAATGAAAAGCAAGAGAACACCTTATCCTGGGGGTGGCAATGTCTCCATGTGTCTACCAGAGCGAGTTCATTAAGGAGTTTGCCAAACTCTCGTGTGGGAGTGGGTGGGGTTAGTGGGGGGGGGGGATGTCACAGTCAATCCGTCCAGCTCCCTGTCGACCACGTTGTTAAAGTTGCCCATCCATATCGCAGGAACAGTCGGAAGTTGGGACATAAATGTCAAGCCTTCTGTCAATATGTTAAATTGGAAGGGAGGTGGTACATAGATTGCTAATATTAGGAGTTCAAGTCCATTAATTCTGCCCTGGGGGTCAGATCTGAGTGTCAGCAGTGTGAATTGTGTGGGTTTTGGCCACTAAGATTGCGACCCCTCTGGAGTTAGCGGTGTGTGGGGGGCTTGATCCCACCCAGGGTTTTTTGAGTGTTAACATTAACTTGCCCGTGAGATGGGTTTCCACCAGCACCATGACATCAGCACGTTGTGCCTTAAGATATGATAGTACCGCATTTCTTTTCGGCTTGGCTCTAATACTACGCACATTCTAAGAAATACATTTTAAATTAGGCATAACACATCAGTCAGACTATCAGTGTCCATGCCGGCCCGTGGCTGCACCCAACAGTCCTCCCTGCAAATGTGAGGACGCAAAATGTCATCTGTGGGGCCCAGGGCGGCGAGGACAGGATATAGGTACCGCAATCCACGGGGGGCCCGAGGGGCACACCGGCAAATAGGGCCCCAGTGGATCGCTTATGCATGACCTTAACGATCAAATACCGACATTTATAACTCTTCTTCACATCTATCATTTGCAGAACGGTCAACCGCCAGGGAAACTTTAAGTAAACTTGAACTAACGCTCTGACATGTCTGGACTGACATCGCCCCGGGTATACAGCTGGGGCTAACTGATGTATCCAGCCAGGGAAACAGTGCTTGAGTTGCAAAACAGACATTACAGTTGGCAAAAAAAATGGCGGGGTCTGTTAGGACTCCCGTAATTAGGGGGACGATTATCTGCTGAAGTACGTGCAGCAGCACGAGGAGTGACACTCTTGGCACAGGGCTTCCAGGATAGTATGCATGGGGGAGACAAAAGGATATGAGGTTGTGGATCCATGTCCCGGGCATTGCATCGGGTGGTAGCTTGTGATAAACAAATGTTCGGGGCGTCAATCGCCTCCTACCATCAGGGGACCATGAAAAGGGGGAGGAAGGGGGAGAGGAGGGTATAGTGAGCATCGGATATGTCCATGGGGGGGATGGCATGATGCGGGTGTTCTGGGGAAGAACAGCGAACACATGGAGTCATGAATGGCTTTGGGCAGGGGGTAAGGATTACAGTACCTTGTAGGGGCTAGACAAAGACATCCGGATATAGTAGGCGTTCAGCATGTCCTCCATCATGGCAGGGTTCGGACATGTAGTGATGTAGCTAGCTGTGTCTTATGCATGGGGCTGGATTGGGTGCCGCTCTGTCCTCCAGCCAGGCAAAAACAGCTTCTGGTGTGTCAAAGAAATGCTCCCTGTCTTCTTCCACGACGCGAAGTCTGGCAGGGAAGAGCATGGCGTACGAGTAGTGTCGGATCCGGAGTTGTCGCTTGGCTTCAGTAAAGTGCGCTCTCTTTTTCTGAACTTCCGCAGGAAAAGTCAGGAAATACCCTGATCTCACCATTCTTGAAGGAGATGTTGCCTTTTGCTCTGGTGAGGCGGAGGACTGCATCCCGGTCTCGGAAGTTCAATAGTTTTGCAATAAAGGTCCGGGAGAAGGTGCACCTTGGGGAGGGGGTCTGGCAGCCAGTCTGTGAGCCCCCCCCTACAACAAACAATGTGGAGAACTCAGATCTCCCAAATGTGGAAATGAGCAGACTTTCGAAGAATGAGGCGGGGTCGGTTCTCTTCGCTCCCTCAGGCAGCCCCACAAATCGCAAGTTACACCTGCAAAGCCTGTTTTCCATGTTGTCTTGCTTGGCTAGTACTGTGTTGAGCTGATGTTGGAGCCGTTCAGATGCAATCTGCTATGGCGGTACCTCATCCTCCACGTGGCTGATGCGGGTTTCCATCTCTGTGACCCGGTCTCTGGTCTTCTCTAGGACTTGGCGGATCAGGGACACGTGGATTTTAACTTCCTCGATTTTGAAAGTCAGGGTGCTTTTGCAGTCTGATATCGCCTCAAGCACAAGTGCAGTGTCTTCCGCGGCCGAGTCTACATGCGGAGGTGTGTCGGCACCACTTTCCCCCCGCGGTCCCCCTTCTCCTTAAGGCGGAACTTTGCGATCGTGTCTGTCACTTTTTTTTGGTGGCGACATAATTGCTGAGGATGTGAGAAGTCGATGGCTGTGTTTGTGGGATAGGGAAATTGATATTGGCCAAAGGATTTGCGGTAACGGAGTTCGTACAAGCGGAGCTCCCGGTCAGCACTCCTCACACCATGCCGATCCCGGCCACGCCCCCCCCATTTTATTTTAATTCATAACAAAAATGTACAAATGTATCAATATTCACACAAAAAGCCACAAATCATACTCTGTTTATGTTTTTGATGTGATTTGTTTGGCGCATTCAGTTTGCTTCATTGTTTTAGCAACGTATTATTTTACTGAAAGTGCAGTTGATGCTTGGAATAAACTACCAGCAGAGGTAGCGAGACAGTTAACAGTAAATGGAAGGGCCTCAAACATTCTTGGGATAAACATAGATCTATAGTCATGAAAAAATGGAAAGAGTCCAGCAGCAATTCATCAGAGAGGACAGACCGATGTTAGCTAAATATCTTTATTGATTATCAAAATAGAAGAATGAACATATACAAAAACGACACCCACCTCCAACACATGATTAAAAATAAGACAGACGTCTTAATGGGACACAGGTGGCCACCGACCTGATACAAACACCTCACACTCGTCTCACACACAGACAGACAATTATCTTAGACCCGGGTCTAACACAGAGGCATGAGTGATCAGTCAATGAAAAATTAAACAAATGAGGCGCATGCGCGGCAGCGTCCAAGATGGCCGCTTAGCCCGGGAGCTCCGCGCCAGTCGGATCTAACGCCGCCTATAGCGGCGGTGCAAGCCCTCGTTCCGGCCCGGCTCCTATCCCAGCAGCTGGGGGACACCTCCGGCCACACCTGGATGTCCCTTTCTCCCTCCAGGCGGAATCGCACGGACGCCATGAACGGATCCCTGGAGCGGCCTGGCCATCCCAAAATGGCGGCCGTCTCCTCACACAGCCAGCACAGCCTGTCAGAATCTATCGCTGATCAGGATGAAGGGGCCCCACCGTCCTCACAAGCTTCGGATGCCACAGTGAGTACCCTCAAGGGGTTCCCCTCTCCAGCATCCACTGAATCTCTGTTAAGGAGGACATTTGGAGGGGCAGCCCTCTCCCCCCAGCTGGATTCACCTCACAGTCCTGACTCCTGGGACTTACAGGCCAGAGATCTCTCTCCCTCACCCACTGATTTCCCCTCCATGATAGCTGCTTTCTCCCAGATGTTATCTAGAGGCCTATCCCACACAGCCACACAGATCACTGCTTCCATACATGCAGATCTGCAGCAGATTGGTGCCAGGATTGAAGCGATCGAACATAAATCTGACCAGGCCATACTGCGACTTAACCAAAACACTTCCAGAATCCAGGATCTCCAGGATCAACTGGAATCCGCCACCTCCAAAATTGATGACCTCGAGAACAGGTCGAGACGTTACAATTTTCGCCTCAGGGGGCTCCCCGAATCTATTAAAGACACCCACACGGCAGTTCAGGACTTCATCAAAAGTTTAATCCCCAATATTCCGGCTCATCGCTTGGAGCTTGACAGAGCCCACAGGGCGCTACAACCACCTCGCTCAGACGGTCTGCCACGAGACATCATCGTGAAACCGCATTTCTATGCAGTCAAGGAAGAAGTGATGAAGCTCTCCAGGTCAGCAGAGAAACTGATGTTCCAAGGTCATCAGGTCCAAATCTTCGCTGATATATCTCCATATACCGTTCAAAAAAGAAGAGCCCTGAAACCGCTCCTACAAGTTCTGGCGGACAAAGAGATCACCTACAGATGGTCCTTCCCGCTGAGATTAAACTTCTCTTACCGCAACAAACCATACAATTTTTCAACGTTTCAAGAAGGGGAACGTCTGCTTCTTCATCTGGGTCTGATCACTCAGGACGTCCCACAGTCTTCTGCATCTCGAGGAGCATCGTCAGTCAAGAGAACATCCCCCACCAGCCCAGTCTCGCCGGTGTGGCAGAAACAGTTCTCCAAGCGACCGAAAGAGTCCTTCCCCCCATGAGTGGGCCCGCAGCATCAGCAGTCTCCGCTCTTGATCCTCCCCGGGGTCGACGCTGACGACAAACTTGATGTCAGCTTTTTGGTGACTTTCCTCTTCTGAGTTATCCCCAGGACTTCCTTTCGGATCCCCATGGGTCCAGATTTCCCGGGGAATAGGTTGTTCTGTTCAGTTTCTCATAATGTTTTCTTTTTTTTTTTTTTTTTTTTTGTTTTTCTATTTCTCTTTCCCTTCCACAATTTCTGAAGCTTTTTGCTCACTAATACCAGGTGATAGCAGGGCTTGCATTGCATTGTTTATGTACTGACACGATTTTAATCAGAGGCGGCGTTGACCGGAGTGGTCGTAGTGCGCCTCTCTCTGGCTCCGATAGCTGAACCCTTGTTCATTCACCTATCGGACCCAGACTCTCTCGACCCTTGGGTCGCAGAATTTTTGCTTTGTTCTGGGTGTCGGTCCAGCCAGGGGAGGGCCCCTCGCTGGTCCGTTGGGTTATGGGTAAAAACCTTTGGTCACGATATCTAATGGTTCTCTTTTTCACTCCTCCCTACCTCTTTTCTCTACTCTTCTCTCCTTTCTCCTTCCCTCCCCCTCTCCTCCCCCCTCCTCCTCACCTACAGGTTCCCACTGGATCTCCCGTCTGCGGTACCACAGGTCGAGCCCGTCTTGCTGCTGGGGATGTCTCCTATCTGCCAGGGACATTTGGGACATCAGGTAAGAATCACAAACACTTAGCACCACACACCTTGCCTCCCCATGACTGACTCCACCACACTGATTGGGACACTGAAGATCCTATCCCACAACGTACAAGGCCTTAACTCCCCTGTGAAGAGACGCAAAATACTGCAACAGCTTCACACTCTGAAGGCTGACGTAGTTCTGCTTCAGGAAACTCATTTTCCCACCTCCTATCAGCCCAAATTCCTTCACAAAAGCTTCATGAACTTCCACCTGGCTAATGCTGACAACAAAACGAGAGGCGTGGCAGTCTGCTTCTCCAACAGAACTCAATTCGTACATACTAACACTATCAAAGATCCAGAGGGACGTTACATACTAGTCTCCGGTATGATTAATGGTGAGGCTTACACGTTTGTCTCATACTACACGCCCAACACACACCAAGACACCTTTTTTGACACCACGCTAAAGGTACTCAAACCGCATTTCGTGGGCACAGTAATTTTGGGGGGAGACTCCAATACCCCATTTGATTATTCCTCTGACAAATCAAACCCCCTGCGGCCCAAATCAAAACGGCCTCCCAAACGTAGCCTTAGGGTGGCGCAAATAGTCCGTTCTTTTGGCCTGATTGATATCTGGAGGGAAATGAACCCCCAAACTAGAGATTACACGCACTACTCGGTCCCCCACCACACCTTCTCTAGGATTGACCACATATTTGTCCCACCACACGTAATACCGAGAGTGACCGCCTCTAAAATTTATGACACTCCACTGTCCGACCACTCGATAATGTCTATGTCACTCAGGGGTGGGTCGGGGGTGAAGGGCTCCTTCCAATGGCGCCTTAATGAAACTCTTCTAAGCAACCCTACCCATTGCACGCTTCTAGACAAAGCTCTTTCCGACTACTTCAGTGAGAATGACACGGGATCAGTCTCCCCGGGATGTCTTTGGGCAGCACACAAGGCGGTGTTGAGGGGCAGGATCCTACAACTCTCCTCACAACTTAAAAAAGAAAGCAGGGAGGAGGTCTCGCGCCTCACTGCGGATTTCCGCTTGCTGAGTAGAGCCCACAAACAACACCCTACTCCGGATAACCTGGCCAAACTTGACTCTGCTAGAGTGAAACTCAATCTCTCGCTCACTACTTCCGCGGAGAAACACTTACGGTGGTCCGGCGCGCGTTTCTATTACCAATCGGATAGGATTGGCGCTAAGCTAGCTACTAAGCTTAGCCCGAGGATTCGTACCTTGGTATTTCCCAAGATTCGTGCCTCGTCGGGTAATCTAACGCAAAACCCCACCATCATTATGAAATCATTCCACGATTATTACTCACAGCTTTATGAGACAGTACCCCACACTCATTCCACGGCCAGAGAGCGTTTTCTCCAAGACATTAACCTACCCCAATTACAGCAAACACACCGCGACCTGCTAGACGCCCCCTTCTCCTCCGACGAAATCTTGGAAACGATTAAATCCTTGAAAATAAACTCTGCCCCGGGTCCAGACGGTTTTTCGGTATGTTATTACAAGAAGTTTGGCCCTCGTCTGGCTCCTTACATGGCTCGGTTCTTCAACTCCCTCCGGGATGGAGCCCCTATCCCTAGCGACTTAAACTCGGCTTTTATCTCGGTTATACCTAAACAGGGTAGGGACCCAGGCGAGGTGGGCAACTACCGCCCTATTTCTTTAATCAATAATGATCTCAAAATAATGACCAAAATCCTGGCAAACAGGATGTCTAACTTTATCGCTCATTATATACATAGGGACCAAGTGGGCTTCATCCCGGGGAGACAGGGACCGGACCAGGTTCGCAGAGCTATTGACTTGATTTCCCTTCTGCAGTCCCGGTGGGACGGAGGCCCTGCACAAGAAGGCTTCTTGCTGTCGCTGGACCTGCAGAAGGCCTTCGACTCCGTGTCGTGGCCCTACATTTTTGACATTCTAGAACGCTGGGGGTTTGGCGACAGTTTCCGCACGATTATTAACACGTTATATTCTTCACCATCAGCACAGGTGCGACTAATGGGCCATTACTCGGAACCCTTCAATATTCGTAGGGGAACTAGACAGGGCTGTCCCCTCTCACCCTTGATTTTCGCTATAGCAATCGAGACACTGGCGATAGCCATCAGATCGAACGAGAATATCCAGGGAGTGAAGTGTGGTCCTGACGTTCACAAATGCGCCCTATTTGCTGACGACATGCTCTTGTTCCTCACTGCTCCTCTCACATCCACTCCTAATGTCCTCAGACTTTTGAGAGACTTCGGTCTCATCTCTGGTCTTCAGGTGAATGTGACCAAATCGGTGGCCCTAAATGTTTCGGTACCAGTACCTCTCATAGACCAACTACGACCACACTTTCCCTTCACATGGGCTAGCCACTCCATCCCCTATTTGGGTATCAAGCTGACGAAAAACATTGGAGACCTATATGCCGCTAACTACCCCCCCATGTTCCGTTCCCTGGAGCAGGACCTACGGAAATGGTCGGGGGAGGGCCTGTCCTGGTTAGGTAGACTCAACGCAATCAAAATGACTCTCCTGCCACGCCTACTATACCTGTTCAGATCACTTCCTATACCGATTAAAAAAGCAGTCTTGACCAAATTTCAGTCCGGGGTGATTAAGTTTGTCTGGGGGGACAGGGGCCATCACTTTGCTAAAGAAATATTATTCAGACTTCGGTCTCAAGGGGGCCTGGGACTACCAAACTTGTGGCTATATTACCAGGCAGCACAGTTAGCACAATTCTCAGCCATTTACACTAAATCCAGCAGACCAGATTGGATCTCCATTGAGAGACAAGCGGTACCACATTTCACTCTCGACTTCTTAACATGGAGACCTCCCAAACACAGACCGGCCATCTTAGCCCCCACTTTATCTCACTCCCTAGCCCTCTGCGACCAATTGCATGCCCACGCCAACTTGATTTCCCCCTTAAGGCCTCTCACACACCTATTTCACAATCCTGACTTTCCCCCTGGGATGAACATTCATGCATTTCATTGGTGGCTGAACAAGGGCCTTTTCCGAATAGGACACTTCCTTACCCCCAATGGCCCTATTTCATTAGGCCATTGTTTGAGCTCTCTGGAAATGCCTACCTCGGAAAAGTTTCGACTCTCACAAATACGCCACTTTCTCCACTCACTTTGTACTGATAAGACGAACACTCCTAAGGCCACGTTGTATGAGCTATGGTGTTCTTCATCTGCCCCCCAAAGGGGTGGGATATCCATTATCTATGCGTCCCTGGCGGATAGGACGGACACCCCGGCTTACGCTCGATCCTGGGAATCAGACCTGGACATCCAGTGGGAACCTGCGAAGTGGTTCCAAGCCTTCAGCAGATCATCGAAAGGTATCTTAAATATAGCCTTAATTGAAGCTAACATTAAACTCTTTACTAAATGGTACTACGTCCCGGCCAGGCTTGCCAGGATATTCCCAGACTCTTCCCCCCTATGCTACAGAGGTTGCGGTCATGTTGGCACGATGCATCACATCTGGTGGACCTGCCCCCGCATACGGAGCTTCTGGAACAAATTCCTCCATATCATAAGGAAAGTATCTGGGGCAGTGGCTCCACAGGACCCCACATACATTCTACTTAATTGCAAAATACCCAACACTTCTAAAAACACACAACAACTTATATTCTTTATGTGCTTGGGAGCCAAAGTTACTCTAGCGAAAGCCTGGAAAACTCCTTCGGTGTCCATATCGGCCACCAAACGGAAGATCTCTTGGATAATGTCACAGGAACAAATAGTCGCTAAACTGCGTGACACAGTCCCACGTTTTGAAGGGATTTGGGAACCTTGGGCTCGGTATGTCGGTATTTCACTTTACCCAGGTCATCTGCTAACGTAGGGGAGAGTCCGGCAAGATTACCACCTCTCTCCTTTGACCCCACCCCTCCTCCCTCCCTCGCTTTACCTTTGGCTCCCTTTCTCCTCTTCTTCTTTCATCTCTACTCTTTCTTTTCCTGCTCCAACCTCATCTCTCTTATACCAGCTACTGGCTAATAACGGTCTTTCTAGGCCAAAACCTCCTCGTTGGCTCTTTTAGGTTGTCCTAAACTACTCACATAAGGTACCAGCCTAAATGGCAGCCAGTTACCCTTAGGTTACTACCCTGGACGATGTGTCTGTCGGATCCGCCCGGGGGAGCTGCTGCACCTGGGTTCCTTTCCAGTGTGAGCGCTTTCCCGGAGGATCTGACAGGAGGTGGGGAGACGCCCCCTGTGGTGGGAACCCTGAAGCTCTCGCACTCCACAGTGTGCTCCCATGGGGGTGGAGTGATGATCTCGGGGCCTTCCTGGGGGGAGCCTCTAGCTTAAACTTCTTCTCAGGTTGACCGTTCTTCTAACGGAATTTAACAGTTCTTTTCTAAGACAGTAAACTAGCCAGGTACTTTGCTCTACCTTAATACATCTTCTGTGTAAGTGCTATGTTGTTTCTACTATGTATCGCCCTCTTTTGACTGCCTTGGTCATCGAGGAGTATTAAGTGGTATATTTTGTTCTTGATATACTTGTATTGAAAAATTTTCAATAAAAACATTGAAACAGAAAAATTAAACAAATATGCCAATGGTCGATTAAAGGCACTTGGGCACGCTTCCAGGGGGATTGTCTGCAGAAAGTGCTTGTTCTTTAAGGTGGACGAGAGTTCCCTTGATGTGATAACTGAGGGTATAGTGGCTCTGAAACAACAATATATACAGCGGTATAGATGACAGATGGGGATTGAAGGCAGAAAGCAATTAGCTAAGCTAATATCTCACAAGGAAAACAAATGTAATGAGCTATACAGGATATGACTCCTCAATACTTAGAGTGCAAAGCAGCTCTACCTATCAAAGTCCCCTCTTCTAGAGGGAAGGTTAAGTTTGTAAATGCCTTTCCACTTAAGGCCCTTCGGTTCACCGTCATGCATTTTCAAAAAGTGCAAAGAGAAGGGACGATCGTCATCCTTGTTGATGATGCTCTGGACATGTTCGCCAATTCTGATTTTAAGCTGTCTCTTAGTTGTACCGACATAAATTAGTCCACAGGGACAGGTGAGCATGTAGATCACACGTGTTGTGTTACAGTTTATGAAGCTATTGATTTTGAATTGTTTGCTACTGTCAGAACTGGTGAACATGTCCATCCTACCCACGTGTCTACAGATGTGGCACCTACCACAAGGGTACATGCCTCTGAGGGGTGGAAGGCAGGTGAGCCAGACTTAATCTCAGTGGGGCCATTGCCGTAAGACGGGACTCTCAAGGGCTTATGAATTCGATTGCACAAGACGTCAAACGGTGAGCTGCTTTGCACACTAAGTATTGAGGAGTCATATCCTCAATACTTAGAGTGCAAAGCAGCTGGCATGGACCATAGGGTGAGTACATGGATTGAAAACTGGCTACAAGGGCGAGTTCAGAGGGTGATGATAAATGGGGAGTACTCAGAATGGTCAGGGGTGGGTAGTGGGGTCCCCCAGGGTTCTGTGCTGGGACCAATCCTATATAATTTGTTCATAAACGATCTGGAGGATGGGATAAACAGTTCAATCTCTGTATTTGCAGACGATACTAAGCTAAGCAGGGCAATAACTTCTCCGCAGGATGTGGAAACCTTGCAAAAAGACCTGAACAAATTAATGGGGTGGGCGACTACATGGCAAATGAGGTTCAATGTAGAAAAATGTAAAATAATGCATTTGGGTGGCAAAAATATGAATGCAATCTATACACTGGGGGGAGAACCTCTGGGGGAATCTAGGATGGAGAAGGACCTGGGGGTCCTAGTAGATGATAGGCTCAGCAATGCCAAGCTGCTGCTAACAAAGCAAACAGAATATTGGCATTAAAAGGGGGATCAACGCAAGAGATAAAACGATAATTCTCCCACTCTACATGACTCTGGTCTGGCTGCACCTGGAGTATTCTGTCCAGTTCTGGGCACCAGTCCTCAGGAAGGATGTACTGGAAATTGAGCGAGTACAAAGAATGGCAACAAAGCTAATAAAGGGTCTGGAGGATATTAGTTATGAGGAAAGGTTGCAAGCACTGAACTTATTCTCTCTGGAGAAGAGACGCTTGAGAGGGGATATGATTTCATTATATAAATACCGGACTGGTGACCCCACAATAGGGATAAAACTTTTTCGCAGAAGAGAGTTTAATAAGACTCGTGGCCACAACTACAAGCCGACAGCCACGAGACAGGGGGGCGTGATGACGTAATGCGCATCACGGAGGGAGGGAGGTGAGGGTGTCGGAAGGAGAAGCAGACTCTCCTAGGATCCCTGGAGCTCGTTTTTCCAGCCGCCGCTTAGGACATGCCCGTGGCTAAAGGGGGGAGGAAGATCCTTGTCCGCCGCGACGAGCGCTGTAGCTGAGGCTCCCTGATTCCAACAGGGCGACAACACTGAGGCTCCACACGCCGCTCCACACGCCGCTCCACACACCGCCGCTGGGACATGAGAGGCGGCTGCGGATTCAACACAGACAGAGAGGAAGGGAGGATTTGACGGCGTTCCCCCCCTCCTCCCCCCCCCCTCCGGCTTTCCCCCCCTTCGGTCACCCCTCATGACTCTCCAGGCAACCCGTGACCCAGTTGGAGTTCGGCAGAGTCCGGTGGTGGTAATGTAGAAATAACTCTGCATGTAATGAATATAATATCTGCATATAACACCTGTCTATATGTACCAGCTTGTATGTCTCAGCGCCATCTCATTTTAACAGCTTGATATAACAGTGCTTGAGCTAATGACTAAAGATAGCGGCTGAAACTGCTTTGTCTATCTGAAACTTCACTTAGCTGTGGGAATGTAAGCAGGACCTATTATAATATCTGTTATATGACAAAGCTATTTAAAGGAGGATAAATCTAAAGCCATTGATGTATTGGAAGCCTGCAGACATGATTACTCAAGGAAAATTTTCTTTATTACCTACTATAACAGTCTGAGAGGTTAATGATTGATAAGGCGTCCGGAGCAGGTGTGCTGATTGATTCACTCAGCCTGGGTGTTACTGTCAATGCTATTACTAATGTCTGTTAACATATGCTGGATTTATTGGGGACAGAAGTAAACTGATTGAAGTTTCGGTTTTTGGATGGTACCTTCCCCTGACGGAGCAATGAAGCTTGTCTCAAACTTATGAGAAAAAGGTTTTCAGGTGGGAATTCCAGATTGGGGACTGACAAGAGTGATGCATCTTTGAGATACCGGTTCCGGAGAGGGCCTGGGTCATTTCTGGGAGGTTTCTTACCCCCCCTTCCCACGGACGGAATATTTTTATAGTATAAAGGTGGGGTACTATCCGGAGTAGGGCCCAGGAAATAACCCCCAGGGCCGAGACCCCTGAAGGATCCATACCTATAAGAGGCGAGAAGAAGTTCAGTAAATCCTGGGGAAACCAACAGGGGGTCAGAGGAAGAAAGGAAGAATGAATAAAACGACAACAAAAAAAGGAGGGGCACCTAAAACGCCGAAGGATAGGACAGCTGGTAGCTCAATAAAACAATTCATGTCCCAAGGCGGGAGTCCAAAAGGAGGGGAGCAGGGAGCCCAAGGAGGAAGAGGGGGAACTCCAGACAAAAAGGGGGATAAAACGACTCAATCAAAAGAAAACTCAATAGCGGAAAGTGTTGAAAGTGAAGGAGATTTAAACCGGATAGAAGGGAGAAGTACAAGCGCCCCAATGCTTTCAAAGGAGGAAATGAGAGACATGCTTAAAAATCTAGAGCTTTCAATAAAAGTTGAAATAGGTCTGGTGAGAGCAGACCTGGGAAACTTATTGGAGAGGGTAGAAACAACGGAAAAAAAAACGGAGGAATTGGAAAAGGAGATAATGAACCTCAAAGAACAAATTAAAATCTCTAGACAAAATCAGAAGATAATTTTATATAAGATCGAAGATCAGGAAAATCGTGATAGGAGACAAAATATAAGACTGCGTAATATCCCAGAAAACAAAGGAGAAGATCTAAGAAGGATGATTCCCCAAATACTGGGGCCTCTGGTTGGAGAGGAGGACAAGGAATTCCCAAAAATTGAAAGGACACACCGAGTTGGAAAATTACTCAACTCGGACCACCAGAGGCCAAGAGATATTATAATCCGTTTTAGGTTTTATGAGGACAAAGCTCGAATCCTATCCAAAATGAGAGGCAAACCCCCGGAAAAATTTGAAGGGTCAGAGTTCCAAATCTATGCGGACCTTGCACCCGAAACCCTCGCTAGGAGAAGGCTGTTGAAGCCCTTATTAGAACAGATGAGAGATCTAAATATTAAGTATAGCTGGGGTTTCCCGGCTTGTCTGAGAGGCTTTAGAAATGGAAGATCGGCAAGATTGAGGTTCCCAGAGGATTTAAGGGACTTCTGCGATAGGCTTGATATGGAAGAACCGGAGCTGCCGGGCTGGGTGGAGGGGTGATGGGCTGTGTGTGGGGGGGGGTGGGGGTGAGGTGGACGGGTTTGGGGGTAAACTAGATTAGTGGAGTGGAGGGGCGGCGGGAGGGAGGAGGAGTTGTTCTGTGTGTATCTGGATTGCCCCTCTCTGCTTCAAAACACCAAGCAGGGGGGGGTAAAGGGCACAACTCGGGCTCCCACCTCAAATAAATGGTTCGCTAGGCTCCATGGTATCCATGGCGCTGGGCGAATGGGGAGCCAGGGGGTGGCTGAGGGGTAGGGAGGGAGGGCTAGGGGGAAGGGAGGGGAAAGGGGAATCCGGTGTACAAGGAAGTAAGAAGGAAGAAGAAAAGAAACAAGATAACAAAGATAAAAATCAAAATAGCTCAGTAATACGAATCCAACAAAATCAAAAAGAAAAAATAAAAAAAGAAAAAAAAAGGTGAGGAGATGGGAAAATTGAAGTTTATGACCTATAATGTAAAAGGTCTTAATGAGCCCACTAAGAGACATAAGATCTTGAAGGAATTAGAGAGATATGGGGCTGAGGTTGTGTTCCTTCAAGAAACCCACTTAACATATTACTCAAAGGTTAAGATAAAATCAAATATGTATCCAACTTGGTTCTACGGAGACTCAATAACATCAAGAGCGAGAGGAGTAGCAATAGGAATAGCAAAAGGGATAAATTTTAGAGTGGAAGAGAGGTTAATAGACCAGGGAGGGAGATATATGTTCCTGAGAGGCTCCTTGGAGGGATGGAAGGTTACACTTGCAAATATTTATGCCCCAAACAAAGAGCCGAGTGGTTTTCTAGTTACAATACTAGAGAAACTAATAGAATTTAAAGAAGGAAACCTGATCATGATGGGTGACTTCAATATCTGTATGGTTCCAGGGGTTGATAGTACGTCTCGTGCGCAAGGGACAATGAACGGGAAGTTGAAGAAATTAAAACAGAAGTTGCATTCGTGCCAAATGGTGGATGTATGGAGGATTATGAACTCAAATAAGAGGGATTTCTCGTTCTATTCCTCTGCGCACGGGACGTACTCTAGGATAGACTATATATTGACGGAACACTCATTGCTGGAAAGAGTCCGGGAGGCCAAGATAGAAGTCATTACCTTATCAGACCACGCCCCAGTTAGCATGAGATTGTCGATACCGAGAAATCAGAGAACCCCAATAACTTGGAGATTAGACGAAGATCTCTTACAAGAAGTATCTAATGTGGAGAAAATAGAGCAGGAACTAAAACAATATTTTTCAACGAATGATACAGAAGGGATCTCAGGATCATCTTTGTGGGAGGCCCATAAGGCCTACATAAGGGGAGTAATAATGAAGTTAGGGGCTAGGAGGAAAAGGGAAATAAGGGAAAAAATTAAAAAACTAACAGAAGAAATACACGATCTGGAGCAAGAACATAAGGGGGACCCGGGCCAAGGAAAGAAGGTCTATCAAAAATTGGTAAAAAAAAGGGAAGAGCTAAAGGAACATACGGATTTAGAAATAAAAAAAGCATTCTATAAGGTGGCGAAAGAAAATTACCAGAGTCGAAATAAGAGCAGTAGACAGCTAGCCAAAATAGTAAGAAAGGAAAAAACTAGAAATTATATTGATAAAATCCAAAATAGTAAAGGAGAAATGCTCCATACAACAAAAGAGATAGGGGAATCCTTTAAGGAATATTACAGTAAGTTATATTCAGTAGCCAAAAATACAAGGCCAAGGGGTGCAAAGGATAGGAAAATAGTAGAATTTTTGAATAAAGCCAACCTCCCGAAGATCAATGAGACAGACAGAGAAACCCTAGAAAATCCCATAACGATAGAAGAAATCAATAGAGCCTTGTCAGAATCAGCTTCAGGCAAAAGCCCGGGGCCCGACGGATTTACTTGTGGGTATTATACCAAGTTTAAAGAAATATTGACTCCCAGACTATGTGAGTACTTGAACGGGTTGGGTAGAGACTATGACCTGAGTAGAGAAGCTCTTAGAGCAGAGATCACGGTTATCCCAAAAGAGGGGAAAAATCCGACGCTATGCTCTGGGTATAGGCCAATATCGCTGATCAACACCGATGTTAAACTATATGCCAGAGTCTTAGCTAACCGAATAAAAGAGAGCCTCAATGGTCTGGTACACCCGGACCAAGTGGGTTTCATTCCCAAAAGAGAAGGACGAGATAACGGCGTAAGGGCACTCCTCTTGCTGCAGCATATTAAGGACAGGGGACCCCCAGGTCTACTCTTGTCTATAGACGCGGAGAAAGCGTTTGATAGAGTAGACTGGGGGTTCATGTTCCAAACACTGGAATCAATGGGTATAGGTCCAAAAATGTTGAATAGGATACGTGCTCTGTACAAGCACCCTACTGCTTCGATAAAAATTAACGGCTCCCTCACAGAGGCTTTCGAAATGGAAAATGGAACGAGGCAGGGGTGCCCTTTGTCCCCCCTGCTTTTCGTTCTCTCCTTGGAGCCACTGTTGTCGAGGATTAGGGCGGATCCGGACATTTGGGGTATAAGGGTTGGGGATGAGGAGCACAAGATCGCGGCTTTTGCCGACGATGTTCTGCTGTTCATGACCAACCCCAGAATTTCGATGCCTAATTTCCTCGAAGTTATGAGGCAATATGGTGAAGTATCAAACTTTAAAATCAACTTGGCAAAATCGGAAATCCTGAATATCAACTTGGGAAAGAGGGAGGAAAAAATGTTGAAAAAGGAATTTAAATTTATATGGAAAAAAGAAATAAATTACTTGGGCATAAAACTGGCCAATTCATTGGGGAAGATCTATAAGGTGAATTTTATCCCACTTCTAGACGAAATAAGATCTGAGAGTAAAAGGATTACAACTAAACCACTTTCATGGATTAGACGTATTAACGCTATAAAAATGATATTATTACCTAAGATCACCTATAAACTACAGATGCTCCCACTGAACATCCCTCAGTACTATTTTAAAAAATTGAAATCAATCATTATGAGAGCTGTTTGGAAAAATAGAAGGGCTAGAGTATCTTTTGATATCTTAAAACAGGAAAAAAGAAAAGGGGGCTTGGCGATTCCTGATATACAGGGTTACTATAGGGCAATACAGGTCACAAGGGCGATAGAGTGGTTTAGAGAGAACACACAGAAAAGATGGGTAAATATAGAGAATAGCTTGAGTAAGGCGCACTTAGGACATTTGATTTGGAACCCTCCACACTATAGGGTATTAGATGTAAATACACATTCACTGACAAAGGTGGTCTTTAGAGTTTGGGATATAGTTTACAAACAAGTAAATAACACGTATAACTCCCCGTTAATTTCACTTTCAGAGAATGATTATTTTGCACCTGGCAAAAAGGATATTGGGGGAAGTTGGATAAAAAAGGGTACACTACAGCTGAGAGATATTATTAAAAAGGGGAAGATAGTCACGTTTCAGGAATTAAAGCACAAAACAGATTTTTGGGTATTGGATCGCTGGAGATACCTGCAGTTAAGCCATTTTATCAGCCGCCTACCACATCCAATAAGATCAGGAGAGGAGCTATCAGACCTGGAAAAGATATGTACATCAAATAACACTAAAGGTATAATATCAAAACTTTATAAACTGGGATTGGCAAAGAGCAGCAGGGAGATACCACCATTTATTACTAAATGGGAAAATGAACTAGGAGTACAGCTAGATAGCAATAGATTAAAGAAAACTCTGGAGCTGACCCACAGCTCGTCAACTGACATTAGTGTTGCTGAAATGAATTACAAGATTCTAACAGGCTGGTACATCACCCCGGAAAGGGCAAGTAAATATCAAAAAGATAAAACTGCGGAGTGTTGGAGGGGATGTAAAGGGGTAGGAAACATGGCTCACATCTGGTGGGATTGCCCCGTAATTAAACGGTACTGGCTAAAAATTATGAGATACATCAAGCAGATAACTAAGATCGAGGTTAAACTAGACCCCTGGACAGTGCTACATCACGGGATAAATGGGGAGGTAAAAATCTATAAAAACACCCTAGTACCACACCTGTTGAACGCGGCGAAAAAGGTTATTGCAAAGAACTGGAAGAAGGTAGAGGGCCCATCAATATGGGAGTGGGTTGATGCAGTAGAAGGGATTCGGTACATGGAGGAAGGAGGACCTGTAAGAGAAGTTAAATCAACAGAAGGAGGAACAACTGGCAAAACTGGAAGGAGTTTAAAAAATCATGGAGTATTACTGAAGGCTTGAGGTTAAGAATTGATTTAAAATAGAGATAACATCTAATGTACACAGGAGGTGCGGGGGGGGGGGGGAGGGTAGTGGGGTGGTGGGGGGGGGGTGAGGGGTGGTGTAGGAGGGAGGGAAGAGGTTGGGGATTCTTTTCTTTTGTTTTTGCTGAATTGAATATAAAATATATACACGTGATCAGTAAGCTACAAATGATGTGAAAAAAAGGAGAGACACAGATGACACTGACTAAGTGGATCAGGTCTCCAATTATAATCACTGAGGTGGCAAAAAAAAAAAAAAAAAAAAAAAAAAAAAAAAGACTCGTGGCCACTCATTACAATTAGAAGAAAAGAGGTTTAACCTTAAACTACGTAGAGGGTTCTTTACTGTAAGAGCGGCAAGGATGTGGAATTCCCTTCCACAGGCGGTGGTCTCAGCGGGGAGCATTGATAGCTTCAAGAAACTATTAGATAATCACCTGAACGACCGCAACATAGAGGGATATACAATGTAATACTGACACATAATCACACACATAGGTTGGACTTGATGGACTTGTGTCTTTTTTCAACCTCACCTACTATGTAACTATGTAACTATATATCCTGTATAGCTCATTACGTTTGTTTTCCTTGTGAGATATTAGCCCGAATTGCTTTCTTCCTTCAATCCCCATCTGTCATCTATACCGCTGTGTATATTGTTGTTTCAGAGCCACTATACCCTCAGTTATCACATCAAGGGAACTCTCGTCCACCTTAAAGCACAAGCACTTCTGCAGACAATCCCCCTGGAAGCGTGCCCAAGCAACCACCCCCTGATTGCTGAACCCATTGCTGTTTCCAATCAGGGCTGACGATGTAAACAGGTCCTATAATCGAGTGGGCAACATACATGCCAATTACTAAACTTGTGTTGATCTGTACTAAATTGGAGGTGTCATTGGTCCCAGAGGCGGCTCTCTAATTAGGCAAAATAGGCGGTGGCCTCAGGCCTCGCAGTCATAGGGGCCTCGCACAGCTGGCTAGTGTACCTAGTTAGAGAGCCGCCTCATTCAGCAGCAGAGATCTCCGTCCTGAGTCCCCTCGCCCTGCTACAGGGAGAGATAACAGACAGGCAGGCGAGATGTGTGATCGGAGCTCCGGATCACAGACAGGGAGAGCCGCCCAGTGAGCCTGTTCTGACAGATCTCCCCCTCCCCCTGCTGCCCGCACAGCCAAACAGAAGAGGAGAGAGTGCTTCTGCTCCTCCTCCTCCCGCCCTCTCCTCCTGTGTCTGCCCCGCCCACTCTCCTCGGCAGTGTTCTCTGGCTCTGCCTCAGAGAAGGGGATGTGTGGGCGGGAAGAT